>CM069446.1:52500433-52537933 GCA_035610835.1 Ophiura sarsii
CAAGATGGCTGTAAAAGGTTAAAATAACTGAAAAACAGTATTAGTTTTATTATTAGTGTTACATTAGATATGAACAAAAGATTATATCTATTGATTTTAATCCACCCAGTAAACGTATCTGTATGTGACAAGGTATAATTGAATGGTGACTCCATATTTTGATCAATTGGTGGTCACCTGTGGTAATTATTTTGACCATTTGGAATTAATTTTATTGACCATTAGGGGTAATTTTAATGAAATGGTCATTATGATGCCCATCTTAATAACATCACATTGTCAAAATGGAGTATATATCCATTTAATTATACCTTAGTCTCATATACAAATACGTTTACCGGATGGATTAAAAGCGGTAGATAATTTGGTCATATCTAATGTAACACTAACAATAAACTAATACTGTTTTTAAGTTATTTTGACCTTTTGCAGCCCTCTTGGCTATTTTAAAATATTCAAAACTATAATTAACACAGGTGGCCATTCGAAACTATATAGATCTACAGCCCCTAGGCTTTATCAGTCATAGATATAGTGAATGCTGTCTCATTAGATTTGGGGGTATTGGTATAACATAGAATGGTCATTTACAATACAAAACAATTGTTTTAGGTCATTAAACATCAACTTATCCATTCTGGCAGCCATTTTGGAAAGTGAGGCTGAATCAAAATTGTCACAGAGGTGGGCCTTATATCTAAAAGCAATAGCTTAGCAGTTTAGAATAATGCTATTTGGTGAATTTGATGTAATATACACTCTTACAATATCTCTTTTGGATTATCATACACTCATGTAGACTATTTTTACATTTACAGTGGCCATATTGGTGGCCATCTTGGTTTTAAAGTATGTTATTACAATGAAAATATACTGGATATGAGTTACTTAGTGGTCTAATACATACACCCCAATGTTAAAACTATACTTTCATCATACATTTTGGTTGATATTATCCCATTTTATGGAATTCCAACAATTTGTTCAGTCATTTTGTGACCCATTTTGAATTTTTAAGTATGTTAACAAGGCACACTAGATATGAGTTACTAATACATCATAGATTTGTAAAATCTATGAATACATACATCCCATCATTAAAACTATATATTTTCGTCATACATTTAGGTTGATATTATCCCATTTTATGGAATTTGACAATTTTTGCAGTCAATTCGGGAACCATTTTCAAGGCCATTTTAGCAGCCATTTTGGATTTTGAACCATGTTAACGGAGCAAAAATACTGGATATGAGTTACTAGTGATCTAACACATACATCCCATCGTTAAAACTATATTTTTATCATACACATCGGTTGATACTATGCTATTTTATGGAATTTTGACCACTTTTTACAATTTTTGGCCATTGATTTGGCGGCCATTTTGGATTTAAAGTATGTTCACAAAGCAAAATTACTAGATATGAGTTTCTAGTGGTCTAATCCATACATCCTATTGTTAAAACTATACTCTGATCATACATGTTGGTTTATATAGGCCAATATATGGAGTTTTTACCATTTACCATTTTTGGCGGCCATTTTGGATTTAGGTGTGTTTATAAAGCAAGTTACATGCCAATTATATTAAAATGTTTTTCAATGGACTCATTGATATCAAAAACCATACCTTTGCAGTTAAAATATTTGTAAAATAATAATGAGAAGTCAAGATATTGTCCAAAATAGGGTTTTTTGGCGGCCATCTTGGATTTACGGAAAAAATGACTTTCGCCTGCTTAGATTTTATTAGACTTTTGATATGTTGTTCCAGAGACCTTTCTAATAACGAAACTGAAGAAAAACCTTGTGTTGCAATTTGTGGTGGGTCATTCATTAGATTGACTGGACTATGATGGTAATGATAGAATACATATAAAAGTATAAAATAATAGAGAAATATGAAATTCAATTTTTGAAACAAGTGCCGGGTTGACACTGCCCTTAAGGTGTGAAAATAAAGAAATACATATCAATTTAAAGACAAATTGTCTTCTGGAAGGGAATATGCTGCCATTTTGTTGAGAAATCTGCATTTTCATCACCAAGTCTGATCCCTCAGGACCTCAAGCGTGCGTGTATCCATATGCATCGACCATGTAAACAGACAAACCTGGTTTAAAGGTAGGTGTTCCGATTTCTGGCCCGATTTTCAAATTGACATTTTCTATTCTACATGAAGGATCATCCTTAAAATAGTCATATTTCAAAGATTGAGTTGCATAACTCCAATGGTTCTTATTCTAAAAACACAAATAGTCATATTTCAAAGTTTGAGTTGCATAACTCCAAAGGTTCTTATTTTAGAAGCACCGGATGACATGAAGTTTGCCCATTGAGTAGTACACAAACTAGCCAGGTGGTTAACCAGCTTTGGCGGTAATTCACTGCATTTTGGCCTATAACATCTTAACGGAACATATCTTGCGCCTAATATTGTACAGAAATAGTGAAAAAAATATGTTGATGTGAAAAAAATATCTAAGGTGATCGAAATATCCACCTTTAAATCTGTTTGCTGATGTGTTGTAAGGGTTGTTAATATTGACTAAAGTATCACCTGTTTATTAAAAAACTTGCAACGCAATATTTACCTCTTCTTTTGCCGACCGTGATTTGTTGGCGTTGGTCTGTTGTTGTTGCTGCTGTCTTTGCTGCTGTTGCTGCTGCTGTTGGATGGCGGACGGAGCCGAGCCTCGTAGTGCTGGAAAATTGGCATTATTGCTGCTAACAAACAACCAAATAAACAAACAAAATCCATGAATATTCACCAATTTAGCTAGGTATTGTTTATGGCCGTTATTTTCTGGAAATCATGCTCCCGGAGACTTGATTTAAGTTTCCTGACAAGACTTGAGGTTCCCAAATTTCTCCAAACATACTCTGGGTTGATTGTTGTTGATAAGCAAAAACCACATACATGCCATCTTTTGTCAAAATTGTGAACATTACATTTTAGGGAGCATAAGAGTTAAACAAAATGTATTGATTTGGCAAAATAAACCAAGTGAATCTCCACTTTTAATTGATTTAGCAGACGTGTTAGGCATTTTTCAGTCAGCGTTTTGTTATTTTGTTGATAAGAATTATTTTCAGGAATTGGGAATCGGGAAAATAATTTTTGTTCCCTGGACACAAAATATTCGAGCGGGACTCAATTTCCTGGGATTCGCTCCCACCACATTTTAGGTATGTCATGCATTTTATTCCGTCAAAGACTACTTCAAATTTGACTTTTTTTATCAAATGTTTAAAAAAATGTATACATTAATGTATTACCGAGAAAAATAAATATGTGCATCTTTTTTAATAAGGCGATGATAAAAACACACCCTGTTTTACGGGCGGACGGACCTGTCAAGTAGGGTCGGTCGGTCAGGCGGTGGTTTATTGTGTGATTTTTTTGAACAGATTTTTTGCCAAAAACGGCTGATTTTACATGATTTGAGAACAAATTATCTAAAATTTAAAAAAATCCAAAAACCGCAACAAGTGGGTCGGTCGGGCCCGTAAAACAGGGGGGGGGGGGGGGTCATCGCCTAAACATCACTGACCACTTACTTTGTTTTTAATACTGGATTGGCATTACTACTACTGCTAGCGCACTCGTCCCAGAAGCCCATCGGCGGTTTCGTCTGGTTGGCCCAACTGCTACTAGGGGCTGCACTGGGACTAGGGGTTTCACTACTGCCCCACGTCATGGGAGCCGAATTTGAGTTGGTGCTACTACCCCATACTCCCGACACAGCTGACGCAATAGACAAACTCTGTTATGGATGGAACAAACAGGGAAATAGTTTAAATGATTTCAAATCAAAACAAATAATCGCGTAACTGAAGTCTGGTTTCGTCTGGTTGGCCCAACTGCTAGGGGCTGCACTGGGACTATGGGTCTCACTGCCCCACGTCATGGGAGCCGAATTTGAGTTGGTGCTACTACCCCATACTCCGACACAGCTGATGCAATGGACAAACTGGGACAAATAGGAAAATAGCGTAAATGATTTCAAATCAAAGTAAAAAAACGCTTAACTGAAATCTGGTTCTCTATAAACTTCTAGTTGAGGTAACATCGGCTGGTGTAATTTTTAAATGGCTATTTACCTAGTTATGACAGCAGTAGGCAGTACTTGACCTGATCAACATGTACTTGTAGAAATCTAGGTCTTTCCAATCAGGCACATAATTCATATGTACATTTGCTGCTCAAAACCCTTTCCCCTACAATCCAAGTGTATTATGATACAAATTCAAGTATTAAGTGAGTGAGTGAGCATATATTTGTTGTTTTTCTGCCAATCATGGGTCAGGTAAGTTGAGCCTGTGGGCCAGTTTGTTATAGTTTGATCAGTTCCAAATTGGCGAAGCCTCCTTACAGCAGCGACTGAATACAGAAGAACACGGGCGCGTGAAGGCATCGAGCGCACTGGTGCATCATATGTGTGACGCCAACAACCGTGTGCGTCTAAGGACACAATCGAATTAACTACTTTTGCGCGCGGAGAGGAAACCGAATATTTCTCGCCAATTTGGAACTGATTGAACTATAGGGTGTTTGTTACTCGCAGTTTTGACTTACACTTACAGGTTGTGGTTTAGACTGTTGTTTATTCCTTTCCATCTGTTGCCTAGCCTGCTCCTCTTGGATTTCTCTCAGTGACTTGGTGGGTGGTGTTACAGGCGCTGGTATTCTGTGAGATACATAAACACAACACCAAAAGTAAGTCCCTCTCTCAACAGTTCGTCATAACATGGTAAGGTAAAACATTTTACCAATTAAAATTTGTTAGAAATAATCCTATGACTGTTTCCCAAGTGTTGTTTGAAAATAAAAGATGTCTATGACTTCATGGCTGAATGAGCTCAAATGGAAGACAAAAATTGCCCTTCTCAAAAGTCACAAAAGTTTATGAATGGCTTCTTACTAATGGAAAAACACCTGTGGTTGAGCAAATATTACTGTAATGTGTAATCAATTCATGATCATTCAGCGATGTAAATCCACTTCTTGGCTCAGATATTAGCACAGTCAGTTGTGATTTTTGAGAAGGGCAGTTTTTGTCTTTCATTTGAGCTCATTCAGCCATGAAGTCATGGACATCATTCATTTTCAAACACCACTTAGGAAACAGTCATAGGATTATTTCTTATAGCAATGAAGCTAACTATGGATACTTATTTTATAACGAAATAATAATGAAGACTGCAAATTGCTGGTATCGGTGACCCGAATGATGTTACACCTCGCTGCCGCTAGTAATACACCAGAATCATGAAGCTCTATCCAAGTATCTTTTAGGTAAGGCAAATCAACCGTAACAACGCTTATTTGAAATAACATCATTCTTTACTGGTAGGCCCACATTATTCTAGTGTGAATTACTTGATCATACTAAAGGAATACAATTATTGATTGACATAACCTGACTTACACTTAATATAAGACTAAATCCTACAAATTTCCTTTCTTTGTAAGCCAAAGCAATCTGCATTTAAACTCTATAAACAAGCCACCAGAGAAAGGATGCAGAAGTACCATGTGCATTCTGTGTAATAGTCAGAGTCAAAATGCTATGGGCATAATTCTAACAATGTGTGTGCGTGCATACATGCCTAAGGCGGAAGTGTGTAACGGACGCTTTCAAAAATGAACGCGCATCCTGATTTGTCAATCGTGAAATTGTCACGCGCATGCATGCCTAGTTGTTCAGATCTATTCTACACCTGTTTTGGCTAAACCTATTGAATGTTGATTTTGACTACCTTAGGCCTAAAAAAAAAAAAAGTTTGATTGGCCTAACCTGACCGACCCTAAATACATCGCCGACCCTGAATATCTTTTATTATTATGAGGGAGAAAAATATAAAAATAATAAAAAATATTTTTATAAAAAAAAATTAAAAAAATTAAAAATATATATATATAAAAATTGAACAAAGTATTAAAGTTTCTGACAGTTTGCTTTCATTTTCGGCTACTTTAAGTCCCCAAAGTAGGTGATTTAAAAAATAAAAAAAAAATTTTTTTTAAAAACCCGACCGACCTACCCTATTTGTTTTTGTCATGTTAGGCCAATCAAACCATTTTTTAAGGACTTATTGCAAGTTACAATAATGCCTTACCCCTGTTTAGGATTGCCCCATCCAGGTCTATACTACACCTGTTTTGGCTAAACCTAGTTATGAATGTTGATTTTGACTACCTATTGCAAATTACAATAATGTCTTACCCCTGGCTAGGACTGCCCCATCCAGGTCTATTCTGCTGTGGTTGCTGCTGCTGCTGTTGTTGCTGCAACTGAGCCATCTGTCTCTGACGTTGCTGAAAAGAAACAATTATTCAAACATTAAAATGTGCAATACATTATTTTTTGATAAGTTGAAAAATTTGCTAGCCATAGGCTTTACCCTGGTTCTCTTGAAAACTTGCTTCTTTTGTACCCCCCCCCCCCCCCCCAAAATAAATAAAATAAATAAAACCCCACCAGACTGGTTTGATAAAACTAAATTGACCCTAACACCCATTTTCAGTCCTATATACGTACCTCTTCCCTCTCCCGTTCCTCCTGTTGGGCTTGCAGCTGCTGTATCCGTGCTAGGGTAGGGGTGCCACCATTGCCACTAATACTGGTGGTTTGAGTTGTGCTGGCGGCGACCGTACTCTGACCCCACATGGCTGTGCTAGGAAGCTGGAGTAAAGAATATGAAGAGCGTCATTATCAAATTAAAATAAGCAAGGGAAGTGAGTTGCCTTTTTACTAATACTAACACTGTTTGGATTGGGAACACAGAGCAGAAGACAAAGGTGGATGAGATCAAATAAAAATGGACCCCAAGGCGACAAAAATGAAGGGGATGAGGTGTAGCAGATGAATGAACACAGAAATGTTCAGTGACCAAATGACCTCCCACGAAGGGTCAGTTAGTGAGGTGTTGCTGTTTGTTTTCTTTAGGGTGGGGTTTTTTGGGTGGGAAGAGGGCCATTTTCTTCCCTTTATTTTCATGGAAATCTTGGTAAATTATCACAATTTTTAAATACAATCACTAAATAAGATACACTTACACTTACTTTAGATTGCTGCTGCTGTTGCTGTTGTTGCTGTAGTCTTCTAAGAGCTTCTTGCTGTTGTTGCTGTTGACGCTGTAATTCTTGTTGCCTAGAAAGTAATAACAGCGGATCAATAACATATTATTCAAATTTAATGTAAATTCTAGGATTTTTTGCAATGGCTTTATTTTCACTTATTTTTGCAATAGCCTATTTTCACTTATTTTGTAGATTAATTTTTAATCTGCAAAAGTAACATCCCATGAAAATGCTACAATGAAGAGATTTGTAAAGTTATTTATTTTTTCTAAATCCGAACTAACCATTTAATTCCTCAGAAATGAAATATTGCAAAAATGTCTGAAAATATCATGAAAATATTGGCTGATACAGGATATCTAATTAGAATTTTTCTGAATTGATTTTTGTAAATTGCATCCGTTATTGTACTGTACCTATTTAATACAAATCTTATGTCTTGGCTTACATGCATTTGAGTTTAAATTAAATTCTTTTTCAATCCTATAGTATAATAACATGATCAGATTAAAAGATTAAGACCTCTCAAATGAGTGGGGACTAAGTTATTGCAGTGTTTATAAACATAGCCCTTTGTTAACACTTTCCACGCGGCTATTGGTTTTACCAAATACATAACAGATTTGTCAGAAACCTTTCCCAACTTTCAAGTTCTATCTCAAGGATTACTGACTGAACCAATACTAGGCATGTTTGTACTCTATTTTAATGCATTTCTCATGGTGATTCCAAATATGGTAATTAAATTCAATAATTATGTCATTTTTGAAACATTTTGTGGCATTTTGGAATGTAATCTGCAGAAACCTGCCGTGAGGAAAGTGTTAATGATGAATGTTCTCAGTCAACCAGTAGTGTAAATAGAATAGAAAGGTAAAGTAAACCTGTTCTAGCACTTATGTCTTACAACTACAATGATGTGTGTGTTAAACCATCACACCGCTGATGAGTTTGGGTCACATGACCAAGCATCCTAAGCGAGCCAGTTGTCTGGTAAAACATGATGGTTTCACACGCAACATAGCAGTATAGCAGTTGTAAAACATAAGTTCCTCAAATATAGTTTGATCAGTTTTAAATTGGCGAAGCCTCATAACAGCAGCGAATGAATACAGAAGGACGCAGGCGCACATGAAGGCAACAAGCACACTGCATCATCTGCGGGTGGCCATAATCGCAAGCGTACGCTTGGATTATATTTGCGCGCAGAGAGATAAAAAAAAAATATATATTGCTAATTTGGAACTGATTAAACAATAGTATAATTTAGCATTCTATAGCTCTCTGTTATTGCCTCAGAAAAGATATTTGGCCTTACCTAATGAGTTCCTGCTGCCTCTGTCTTTCCGTCTCCTTGCGTTCCTGCTCTTGCCTCAGCTTGTCCTGCTCTTCCCTGGCCCTCCTCTGCTGCACAGCCGCCTCCTCTTGTTGTTGTTGTTGTTGAGCTCTGCGGGCAGCATCTTCTTCTTGTGTCCTCCTGGCAGCAGCAGCTTCATCTTGTGCGGCGCGACGACTAGCCTCCTCCTGCTGTGCACGTCTATTGGCTTCCTCTTGGGCCTTCCGTGTTGATTCCTCCTGTTGACGCCTGAGATCTTCTTGTCTCTGGAGTGAGATATTTCAGCAAAATGATTAGATTACTCATACACATTTTAATTTCTTGGATTTGCAATTCCAATTTTTTTTTACTAGAATCATGAATCAATGCCTGAAAATCAACTCCCTAAAGGGTTGGTGGCTGAGCAATTTCGCACAGCATATAACCTGGTCATTTAATCTAATCAAAAAATGTAAATGTTGATCTTATTTGCTACAATGGCCCCATTTTTAAAATTCTGGAAAATATTTTCAACCCCATATAGCTACAACATCTAAATTTGTTCCCCATTCCCCTCCCCGTTAGCTTTTATGACCATATTTAGTGGAAAATCCAGTTATGGCTGTCCCTCCCTGTTTCAGTAGATGACTCTACCTGCTGTTCAGCCCTTCTCTGTTCCTCCTGCTGTCTCCTCTCCTCGTCAGCACGTTGCAACTCCTCGAGACGTCGGATCTCTTCTTGTCTCTTGAGATCTTCCTGTCTCCTGGCAGGAAACAAACTGAAAATCATCAAAGGTGTAACAGAGATGAAGTAGATGGCAAGTAGATGGCATTGTAGAATAGTTAGGCAAAAAAAAACTTGCCCTTTCCGACCGACCTGAATTTTCGGAAATCTAGGGTCGCTATTTATTTTATTTTTTTCAAAGTAAAAAAAATTAAAAAATAAAAAAAATTAAAAAATATATTGAAAGAAGCACATAACAATAAAGAAAGATGAAAACGTGTTTTTTGAGTAGTATCTGCTTGTTTTTTAAAAAAAAATAAAAAATCAAAATAAAAAATCTTTAGTATAGTAGATTTTCATAAAGGTACAGGGCTAGAATTATATCATACATCTCAGAGAATCTGAAAGGGCCTAGGCAAATAAATTAGATACAATTCCACATGGATTCCCTTGGTATGAATAGAGAAAGTACCCCACATATTGAATAAATGTAGAATACTTTATAATCACAGCATTTTCTACTTTTTACTTCATATGGTTTATATTTGAATAAATGGATATGCACAAGTTTATCTGATAATAATCTATGAATCATCGCTGTGTAACTTGGTATGAAAAAAGTGTTTTTACTACCATCTTAGAAAAAGTGTGTTTGACATGCTGTTGGTACCAAAACATGCACATTGCACACTATATATAGAAAATAGAAACAGGTTCTTAGACTCTTGTTAAAATTATGACTTTGGTGTAATCTGGAAATACATTCTATTTGTAAATTCACAGGAGACATTCGCAATTTCTGATTTTTTTTTCTCCAACCACTCCGCTCTCCTCTGTTTCCTCACCTCAGGTCAATGGACGACCTTTCCACTTAACAATTTCCCCTCACCAAATGCATTCCCCTTTCACCTCTGCATTCCCCCTTCCCCTCTTTCTCCCCTCTATTTCCCCTTCCACCACCTCTCTCTTCCTAACTTCAATGGACTTTTCCACTCCCATTTTAATAATTTCACCCCTCCTCTCCAAAAAAGGAACAATTCTGGCATAATTTTGGGGGATAAATATTCCAATCACATCTCACTCATCTCACCTAGCGTCTTCCTGTGTGCCGAGTTCCTCCTGTCGTTTGGATTCCTCTTCTCTCCTCTTCTGCTGCTCCTCCTTCCTCAGGACCTCCTGTTGTCGTCTCATCTCTTCTAGATGTTGACTTTCTTCTTCAGCTGCTTTTTCGACCTGCTTGCGGTGCTCCTCGGCCTTGCGGAGGCGCTCTAACTCGCGATACTTCCTCTCCTATGAAATCAACAAATCAAAAATCAACTGACATCATTATCCACAGTCGCATTGATTAGCGATAACTTGGGATGCTAAAGATTTCCGTCCGTACATGATAGCCCATCTGATCGCCCCCACAAGAAGTGCACGCTACCAGCAACCTGATTGTATGTTCTTTTTATTACTATTTTGTTTTATCTACAATAATGGCTGATAGCTGTTTAAATATCAAGTGGTCACACATACACATATGTGACGCGATCAAGCGGAATGAGTCGGATGAAAGGAATATTGATTTTAAGTTCTAGGTCAAAAGAAGTGACAAATTCTTATGTTTACTTTGTTGTCTCAGTTGGTAAATTATTTGATAAACTAGATCAATGGTACCAGACCTCCGCGACGCACTTTTTGTGAGGTCGCGGACTGGCCTAATTCAACCCAAATAAAATGAATTATAATGTTGTATCATAGTTACACATGTGACTTTGTTCTGTGAGGGGTCGCACTCTGATGCTGGTTTCTGGAATGGGGTTCACCACCAGAAAAAGGTTGGGAACCACTGAACTAGATGTTTGGTTTTAGTGGGGCTTGGACCACACTGTGGCATTTTCCACCTACTTTCATACATCAATATTGAAAAGTGCCGACATGTGGCTCATTTCGCTTGAGATCACGTCACATATACTTTACCTCTTCAATAATTTCTTTCGCCATGGACGGATCCCAGAAACCAATGTCCCATTCACCTGTTGGGGATACAAACAAAATATTAATATCTTTTCTTTCCTTCCAGAAGAACCATATAAGGCCAAACAAAGAAGGTTTGTTTCAGAAGCCCGCCCGCATAGGTATGTGAAATGAGCTACGGTGCGTAGGTCTATGCGCTGAGGCCTAACAAACACAAAAGTTTTAACAAGTTCTTTGTAAGCTTAGATTAGCAACAACAACAAACAAACAAAAAATTGCTTAACTCATAGCCTTTTTTTTAAATAATTTTTTTTTTAAATCGCACAGCACCTAGCTATTTTGCCAAATGTTTCTGAGACAAACCTTCTTCTTTGTTTGGCCTAAGGTACGGCTAAGTCAAATCTTGCAATCATACAGGGTCTCCCAGAATGATTTATACCGAGTTTGAAAAAAATATATATATATAAAAACAACATTGCAGTCCAAGTCTTAATGCCTGCTATATAATGGGGAACATATTTTTTACTTAATTTCATCAAAATATCTTTATCCATTCAAATATAGCATGACATTATTGAACAAAAGTGAAAACCTGTTTTCTATTTTCAGCGTATTTCAAATGATAATACTCGCGCCTAACTTTACAACTGCTGCTTAAGAAAATATGATATAAATCACTCAAGCAGAACAATTTCCTTGTACCGTTCAAATATTGCTTCATAAAACATTACCAACTATTGATATCTATTAATTTTGCAGTGGAAAAAAAAGAGTACAGTGCCAACTAACTGCATATCATCGAAATCTAGCTTTGTACCAAACATGGTCAATTATTTTAAAAGTTTCACCTTTTTTTTCAATATAAGTGATTTTGGTCGAACTTGGAATCCACATTTTCTGTCAGAAACATCTGATTTTTAAAATTCAAAATTCCTAAGAAAGCTAAATATATGTACATGTTGGAATCATAAGCACTTTTACCATTAACAGTGGTATTCATAGCTAAATAAATGCACCTTTTCCCGGTATAAATCATTCTGGGACACCCTGTATAATCCAGACAAGCCTTACCCAATGACCCTATTCGCTCCCTCACCCTCTGTGCAGTGACATCAAGAGCGTATTCAAGTCATTGCACTTTTAAATCGTATGCACCTGTCTATAGTTTGATCAGCTCCAAATTGGCAAGCCTCCATAGAGCAGCGAATTAATACAGAAGGGTGTATGTATGAGCACAAAAATGCACCACGCACATATGCTTGGATTACTTTTGCAGGCGGAGAGATAAAAACCGCATATTTCTAGCTAGATAAAAACCGCATATTTCTAGCTAGATAAAAACTGCATATTTCTAGCTAGATAAAAACCGCATATTTCTAGCTAGATAAAAACCGCATATTTCTAGCTAGATAAAAACCGCATATTTCTAGCTAGATAAAAAGCGCATATTTCTAGCTAGATAAAAAACGCATATTTCTAGCTAGATAAAAAACGCATATTTCTAGCCAATTTGGAACTGATTTAACTGTAACTACAATGCTCACACGTACCAGCTTGATCAAAGACATATTCCAACACTTACACACACAAATGCTACACCCAATATGTGACCCGTCACATCAAAATCGACATGTTGGAGGCAAGACTCTAATTTAAGTTACACATATCAGCTGAAAGAGCACACTCTAAGCTTTAAAATGATACCTTGTTGAAGGAAATCGGACTTTGGAATCACACGATATCATTTCAAGAACCATATATTTTACTATTATTTTCTTTATATTTCACCAACTTCATTGGCTTCTATCTCAAAACTTTGTTTGCCGACAACATGTCTTTTTTGATGCGACTGGTCACATATAAGAGACTAACACACTGATTTCACTCAACGGAGCAAAAGTAAATAACTTTATTGTTACTTACGACAGAGAAACTCACTTCTGTCTTTGCGCGGCACCCCCCACATTGAGATGTTCTCCATAACTGATTTGCCCCCTTCAATCTTTCCCACAGCTCCCTGTGGATTAAGTGGATTAACCCCCTGTACCATGGATGCCGCCGCTGCGGCAGCTGCGGCCGCCGCAGAGTGGCTAGGAATGCTGGGTGGATGATCTCCTGATATAGGTGGACCTTCGCCTGAAAGAAATACACAAAAAATACAGATATATTAGAAACAAGCGCACACAAGTTTTGCCAAAGGCTCTGTAGGCCAAACAGTCCATGTGCTACACAATTTGTTTCTAAATTAGGCCAAACAAAGAAGAAGGTCCGTCTCAGAAGCCCGCCTCCATTGGTATGTGAAATGAGCTATGGCGCGTAGGTCTATGCACTGAGGCCTAAAAACCTCTTCTTTTTTTCTTCTTTTTTTTTTTTTTTTTTTTTTTTTAAAGTTTAAAAAAAGTTCTCTGAAGCTTGGATTAGCAACAACAACAACAAAATTGCACAGCACTTGGCTTATTTGCAAAACGTTTCTGAGACAGACTATCTTCTTTGTTTGGCCTTAGGGGGAAATAAACCCAAAGTAATTTTTTCTTTACATTCATGGTATTTTTTCCTCACAAACTATATGAATCATTTTTTTCTATCCATTAGCAACTATATCTTCAGCCTTTCTGAATTTCAAGGTCATTTCCTGGTCATAGTGAATACTGGTTGAGAACCTTCACACCATTTGCTATACTGTAAAACCACTTAATTTTGCGAGGGATTAATTTTCAATGCAAAATTGTCAGTTGAGCGGGGATAGGTATATTATGTGATCTTTTCCAGGAGATTTAAATTAAATTAAATTTCTAATCATAAATCATAAATATATTTCCAGGGGATGCCCTCTATCCTTTATTTGTTTTTAAATCAGATTTTCAAAAGTTAAAGAGTGAAAAAAAACTGTCCTGCATGAAAGTTTATTTTCACTCTAAATTCTGCTCTAAAACCATGATTTTGAAGTAATTAGGAAACGTATCGCTCTGTAACTCAGAATATATTCATGATTTATGGTCAGAAATGTAAATCTGCAAGAAAATCTGCTTTAAAAAAAAGCAAGGATAGAGGGCATCTCCTGGAAAAGATCACATAATATACCTTCAAATCCCCGCTAAACTGACAATTTTGCATTGAAAGTAACTGTCAAATTTCCATATTCGCGAAAGTGTATGCCCACTAAAATAGCAGTAATTTTTAAGTTGCAGAATAAAGTATCCACAAAATTATAATGTTTAACAGTACTTTGCACAAATACGGGAACTGGGTGTCCATGGCTGCTGGTATATCCATGGTTGGACTAAATGTGTATCCCCTCATTGGTAGAGTGATTACAAACACATCCCAAATTAAGTACAAAGACGTCTTCACATCTGAGTAAATGCTACAGCTGAAATGTGATGTCACTGTCGAGGGCTTAGTGCCACTTCTCGATATCTGTTATTGGCTGCCACTTGTTATATATAGGGTTGTTTGTATGCTAAGCAATTGGTATACACCATATGTAACTTGGAGCAGCTATTGCAGATATGTTACATGTATATGAAGAGGTTTTTTGCAAAAGGGCCTTCATCCACTTTTGCTCTTATTGAGAAAAAGGCAAAAAACTGTTTCTAAATATTCAAGTTGAGCAATTGAAAAACTGAATGAATTATGAAAGAGGTACACTACATACTAATTTAAATTGACATAAATTTCAAATGTGCTAGTTTTCAAAAATTTTAAAATCATGTTTACATTTTTAGAACATTTTGATGTAGGCCCTTTTGCAACAAAACTCCATCTGTTTGTACATACAGAAAAAATAAAACACAAAAAAAATCATTTATTTTAATCATTTACAAAAAATAAGTTTGATATAGAAATGTATAGGTCACAATCATGTTTCTAGGAAATAACGTCATTTTTTTCAAAACGACCTACATCTCATTGTAAACAGCCATTGAAGTTGTTGTTTTGCTGCAAAAGGGCCTGTATCCCGATTTAATTCTGGATACAGGCCCTTTTGCAACAAAACAACAATTTCAATGGCTGTTTACAATGAGATGTAGGTATTTTTGAAAAAAATGACTTTGTTTCCTTGAAACATATGATTTTTCCCTATACATTTCTACATCAAACTCATTTTTGAACAAAATGCACCATAGCCCTTTTGCAACAAAGCTCTTCATATGTAGATAAGGCCTCTTGGCTCCATCCAAACATTCGAAATATACTTCATCACAGATAAATTTGGGCTTTACCTGACATGGATATTTGCTGTAGACTTTGATACTGCTGCTGCTGCTGTAGCAATAACTGGTGTTGTTGCTGTAACGTTATCAGCTGCTGTCTCAGAATCTGTTGCTGCGTCGGGGTCATGGTTTTGCCACGCTGGACTAGCTCGGAATAGATTCTACTGGCGTGTACCCTACACGATAAAGGTAAATATTGAGATCAAAATGAAGCAACCAAATTATTTAAATCATGCAAATTCACTTGCATTCCTTGTAGAGGTTTGCTTACTAACACAGGCTAGCCTCTTCCCTATGTATTAGTTACCTACCTACCAAATAAGGTATCTACTTCACCAAATAAGAAATATGATCTGCCAAATAAGGATAATATCTTAGAGGATAATGTCTGTGTATCAGTTGTGAATATCTTAAATTTTAAATTAAGTGATTACCAGAGACCCATAACCCTGAGGGAAATTCAGAGGTCTAGAAGTTTCCCATCATAATGGTCTGTTTTTGTGAGTAAAGTGGCAGCATTGAGACTTGAAATAGAGAATCTTTTCCATTGAAGAGATAATATCTATAAGTAAAGAGTTTAACGGGCTCGTCGTCGGACAAGTTAGATAAAACTTGTCCGACAGTGAACCTGTTAAACTCTTTACTTATGTTATGAATACCCGTCGTAAAAGCCTATCTCACAATTAGATCATATCTACTTAGTTAGAAATCTTGTCCACCTAATGTGGCATATTGTCCAACTTATATGGAATCTGATCTGCCCTTGCTTATAAAGGCTGCATACCAAATAAGGAATGGTATGCCTACCTTATAAGGACAACTGATATGCCTACCTAATAAGGGCTTGTTGCTGCTGTAGTACTTGCTGGAAGACTTGTTGTTGATGCATTGCCTGCTGTTGATGCTGCTGCTGTTGCTGCTGCTGCTGTTGTTGCTGCTGCTGTTGTTGCTGCTGCGTCGCTGCCACTGCCGCCGCTTGCACTTGTGACAAAAGCTGCGCTATCTGTGGGTTTAGCTGAGCCACGGGAGGAACACCCTGGGCCTGGGCCAGGGCTTGCTGTTGCTGCTGAGAAGTGGCTGTCTGCTGTTGCTGTTGCTGCTGTTGCTGTTGAACAGCTGCAGCAGCCGCTGCCAGAGCCGCCTGGACGACCACAGGGGGAGATGCTGATGGTTGAACAGGAGTAGTAGCACTAGTCGCAGCTTTTTGCTGTAAGAAATGGTGCAATACATATATTGATTATGGCAATGGTTAAGAAATGATTGCGGTAAGGAAATATTTATGAATGAGTAATACAATTATTATTTACTCTCTCATGGTCAGGTTTTCATTCTCAAATTGCCGCACCTATCTCCAACTCCTCTAGCTCTGCGCAGCATCACAATAGAGGGATGCGGATCTTACCTTTCTGCTGGAGTAACAGACACAGAGACAGAGACAGAGACACATATATAGGTGTAGGGAGTGTTTTACACACCCACTTTTGTAAATACAAAGTTTTTAAACGCCCAGTTTTTGTCCACATGGCCTTTTATACTTTGTACACAAATCCTTAAATTTACGCACCCAGTTTTTTGAAATTAAACACATTTACACACCCAAACCTTCAAATCCTGCCTAAGACCATGAATTATATACTGATGCAATAATGGGAATATCTAAATGACTGTCAACCCGGGCTAGACGATCATGTGTATCGCAGCTCTATTCATAATATTGTGTGTACTGATCATAAAAGTAGTATTGCTTTATCCTGTTATGTTTAAAAGGGATTAAAATCATGTCCTGGCCAGTTCAACCCTCGATAGTCTAGTGGTTGAAAGAAATGCTTTGCAATGCAGAGCTTGCAAGATATAGAGGAGCTGATTTTGAAATCCACAGGGAACGCAAACGAGGCCACGGTTCGATTCCTACTAGGACCACTTTATCAACTGATATATTTTCTTTTGTAAAGGTTAGGGTTAGATATATATTCTACGTCAACAAAGTGTGTAGTTCTTAACCTAGACAACCCCGGGTAGACGGTCATGGTTATTTCCATTGCTGCATACAGATACAGATAACATAATAGGAGACAACATAATTTGAAGTAGAAGTATCTTAAAATACAGAGGAAACAAAACATTGCTCTGGCATAATACACAGAAAAAATGTAATTTCTATCCAGGAAAAACAGGTACATCAGTAAAACCATATAACTGTTAGAAAATATTGGACAAGTTTGAAACTATGAGCGTGTTTCTACTTGGGCACTGCAAAGTTAACAGTAAGATTAAACGGTAAGATTTACCGGTAAGTTTTTAATCCCCTGTTTCTACTCGCGAAAATTTACCGCTAAGTTTATCGATCCTAGTCGATGGGCCACGACATTTGACCTTTTGTTATACCAAACAATGCCGCTCCACCTGAAAAAGATTGCCTCACAATGTGCTTAATCCAGCATGACACGGTTCACAGAACAAAACGGTAAGATTAATCGGCTGGCTGTTTCTACTGGGAAACTTGCCGTTTCTTACCAGTACCAAACCTGGTTTGTGAAGGTTTTTGCGGTAACAAAAAATACCAATTCTTAACGGTATCTGGCTGTTTCTACTGGGCAACTTTACCGGTCATTAACGGTATGTTCCCCAATAGAAACACGCTCTATGAAACTCTTTACATGTATTATGAATACCGATTGTAAAGTAAGATATTAGGCCTATGTTATTTCCTAATTACCACATGTCTCTTTGACACAATAATATACTCACAGCTAAAGGTGGTGGTTCCGGTCCTTGTACAAAAGGCACTCTGCCCCATCTTTTGATGACATCGCCTAGGCACATAAACTCCTCGTCACAGCCTCTCTTCACCAGCAGGTTCATAGTGAAATAGCCAGCGCTAAACCACTCCGCCATCTCACCAGATTGGAAAGGACCTGTGTGTGTGGTGGATAGAGACGATGCAAAAAAACACAACAAATGCATCAAACGATATTGATGGTGTACAGACCATGTCACCCCTTGTTGATCAACAATGTTCCATTCCATGTATGGGGGAACAGGCATCGACTGTTGCATTGACTGCTGTTGTTACAGATGATTGGTTTGGTTTTGTGTATGGTTTATAATGGACAACCCCTTCAAATGTGTGCGCATACCGGCAGGCAAGCTTTTGTTTGGCAGGCAATTCACGCGCACACCAGCAGGCATGCTTTTGTTTGCTTGGCTGCTGTGACGTTACAGGTGACATCATCTTTCAGTTGTGACGAATACCATACAAGTTAAAAAGGTCCAGGGCATAAAAGCCAACAGATCAAAAATAGACGGCCAAGACCGCCCCTCATTAAGCCTTGTGAGTTCTAGCTGTACCTTGAGGAGAGCAGATTCAAAACGATAAGCCTTGATGATTTTTTGGGGCATTTTTTGGGCTCTTCAGCATCATGTATAAAGTAAAACTGCCCAACAGTTAAGGGAAGTGTCAACCCTAATATTTTGATGATCAACTTTTGCTTCTAAGTTTGAGAATATTGAATAAAAGTACATAAAAGTATACATTTTTAGAAAGGAAATTTGATAAGGAATCCGATGGTGATATAAATGTGATACCAAATCAACTAAATTTTGAGAAATGAACCCAAAAGAGATTTTTTTTACCCCAAATTTTTCAGACAACATAACTAAAAAATAAAAAATGGTAATTTGTTCTAATATACATTTTTGTAAACAAGACAATTTTGTCTAGGAGGCAATTTTTTCTTTTACCAAAATAAGGCTTGGTTTTGGAAATATTGCTAAAAACATCGGAAAAGTGTAAAAGTCGTGTATTTTTGCATACATTTCGCTAGAAATGGATGCATATCTCGAGTTTAAAATCCATAATCGAAAAAATAAAAATTTGCCTCCTAGCGCTGAAAGTCCTCTACACAATGGTAGTAAAAGCTTACCTGATAGTTTGATATATTTTTAGTTATGTTGTCTGAAAATTCGTAAAATTCCTTCAAATTTGAACTTCTAGAAAACGTCGATTTAGTAAAAATATTGACATTTTCCACCAATTAAAGCTAAATATTCACGGAATACACGGGCGTGTGACCTATAACGCAAGTATACTATTATGAACAATCAAAATAAACTATCAAATTCAATTTATATTGTCACAATGTGAAGAAATTGGAAGAAAACTGAAATTTAAATGATCGTAAGATTGGCCTTTGTTTACATTTTTAGACATTGTTTTGCGCTCTTTTGTTTTTCGCGTCTACGTCGCGGATATTAAGCGGCGCGTCTAGTACTACGCACGGGAAGTTTCAGCGCGCGACGCAATGATAGAACAGCTGTCGCAGCATTTGGAAAGCGCGGAACTCCGCTTGAATTCCCGCCAATAACCATGCGCCTTTTCCTAACTCAAACTTACCAAAACAACAATTTAAAATCACCCAAAAGAACGGAAAATAATCGTTTGCGATTAGTAACCTATGATGGTAATGATAGAATACATATAAAAGTATAAAATAATAGAGAAATATGAAATTCAATTTTTGAAACAAGTGCCGGGTTGACACTGCCCTTAAGCATGGGATCCTTTATACATGTTTAGGGGCAAGAGCGCCTACAAGGTTTTGATAGATGTGTTTTTGGCCCATGAACATGTTTAGAGCACACTGCCCAAAGGTTATATATTAGGAAGTATAACTGTATGCATGCTGAAGGGATGGAGATACAATGTTTTAATTACCTTGCACTTGACCCTGTGGATCCTTGTACAGCCATTTCTGTGCATGTTCGTGAGTTTTGGCCCATGAACATGTTTAGAGCACACTGTCCAAAGGTTATATATGAGGAGTATTACTTTATGCATGCTGAAGGGCCAGATGGAGATACAATGTTTTAATTACCTTGCACTTGACCCTGTGGATCCTTGTACAGCCATTTCTGTGCATGTTCGTGAGTTTTGGCCCATGAACATGTTTAGAGCACACTGTCCAAAGGTTATATATATATATATAGTATTACTGTATGCATGCTGAAGGGCCGGATGGAGATGTTTTAATTACCTTGCACTTGACCCTGTGGATCCTTGTATAGCCATTTCTGTGCATGTTCATGAGTTAGCGGCAATGCTTTGTTTGATGTTAGATCAGCTGGTGGTATGTCATCGATTTCAGGCACTTTATCATCGTCCTGTAGAAAAAGAACGCAACAAATTTGTTTGAAAACATGTTCCCAGTGCTTTTTTCGTTTATTTTTGATGTAATAATATGATACGTTTTATTTATCTTATCAGTTCACTTTCAGATTTCCTCCGTTAACATTTCATGATTTCCTCCTGTTAACATTTCATGGCAAAGGTATAAATCAAGGGTTGGCAAAAGATTTTAAATTTAAAACATGCCGTTGTAAGCATGATTTGCACAAATTTGTGTTCCAATATGAACCAAAGTATGGCACAGCATTAAAAGTTATTCTGTGCCCGAACGATGCTAGATTATTTCTTTAAAAAAATTCTCACCAACCCCCACACCCAAATGTCAAAAAGATATGACACGATACATGCTTATACTACAAGACGTAACCAAATCAAACACCCAAGTTACTGATGACTTAATAACTAACCTCCTCTATAAGTTCAGCCATTAAGCTCTCAGCTGCCTTTTCTAGATGCTCCAAGCCATCATCCTCATCCTCCACAACAGTAGCAGGAGCAGCAGCTGGAGGAACGCTCTTCTCCTCCACGACCACCGGCGACATACCCCGTCTTAACGAAGCCACAACGGCGTCCGGCAAATTCTGCTCCAGCGGGACGGACACAGCCGCCTTAGCAGTGGTGGCCGCCGCCGTGGATTCGGCAGCGGCCACGGGAGTCTTTGCACGTTCCGACGACAACGATGCTGCCTCCTTTGCGCTCCCTGAGGATTTCAAAATCAGCGCCTCTATATCTTGCAAGCTCTGCGCTTGCACATTGAAGCTCTTACTAGTGTTCTCCCCTCCGAGGAGGGAAAGCAGAGCGTCGGAAGTCCTTGCTTCGTTTTTAAGCTCGTTATTATTACTACTAAGAGAAGTTTTAAGAGCAGCAGCATTGCTACTAATGGCACTATGTGGCGTTTTATTGTTTGAGATACTGGGTTCAACACTGGTGGTGGAAGAGGCGTTTTTACTCGTGAGTGGATGCAACTTGGACGTGTCCGACGGCGACAACGACGGTTTGTGATTCTGCCCGTTGGAGCTGGGCTTATCACCTCGGTCTGTTTTGTGTATGAAATGAAGAAAAAGAAATGTGTGTTAACATAAATATTCTGATAATTGATAACTAATTTTACCAGAAAATTAATTCTCGGCTATACGACAAAAGTCAGGACTTGGGAAATGATGTTTGCTGTTAGTTAACTGTTTTAACATCCACCATGTCACCCCACCCCACTATAATAATTTTGACATTTTAACAGGGACTTTCTTTTCAAGGTAGTTTGTGTTGAAAACGCTCATTCAACAAACATAGAGATATATACTTCATCACCCCCTTCCAGGCTAGGAAATAAGGACCACAGGACCAGGGGCCACTTTTAGAAAAAAACGGCCCCTGGTTCACTGGGTTTTGTCATGAACCAGGGGCCGTTTTGGTGGAACCAGGGGCCGTTTTAAAAAAAGGTGTGGCCGTTCATGATGAGTTATCCCAAGAAATTTCTCTTACGTGACTATGGGCGTATAAACAGGACCCGTATCAATCCCGCTCTCCGTGAACACACTGGGAGTAGAGCTCAGCAGACCAGCTATAACCTGCATAGTGCATACAACCAAGTCCAGCGTCGAAAGCGGAGTTGCATCTCGAAATGCGACACATTTTTGAAGATTTGCAATGCTATTGCACAAATATGTCGCAAATACTGACGCAAACATATTCCCTACTTGATATTTGATCACGTACCATCAAAGTCAAACCAACAAATATAGATTTTCATCTTCAAATAACTAGAAAAAGTGTGATAAATCTAGATGTATCGGAAGTTATCGGAAGTTAATATTTCGTTTTCGTCAGAGTCAAAATCCCCATTGCTTTACACGTAATTGCGCAGAATTTTTTCCGTCGGTTTAAAATTGGTTCAAAATGGCGGATTTCTGCGCAGATTTTTATAATCATGACGTGATTGACGTCACATTTGATGCTAGTCTCTTGGAATAAAACTAGTGGTGCACCACGGACACAAGGAATCATAACAAAATGGCGCGCGATCGTAAGAAGATGTAAACAATTATGAATTCCTTCGTGTCAAACCAGGTCTGACAACGGGCGCCAAAATGGAGAAATTTATAGGCGCCCGTACTCTTCATTTTTTGCCAATACGGGCGCCTTTTGCCGTCCGACGGGCGCTGAACGGCGCCTGTCGCCCGCTTATTTCCTAGGTTGCCCCCTTCGCAATATTCTACAGGATATTGCTTTACTTTGCCACACATTTTGAGAAATCACTCAAGACACATGCCTAATTTTTTACTCTCACCGTCCTTGTTCTCCTTAGACGTTTTATCGCCCGCCGCTTTCTTGGCATCGTCTGGCTTTTTGATATCATCAAGCTATATCAGCGCAATAGAAGGAGAAAACATACATTGGTTAATATCAGAATCTTGCACAGGGCGTAAGTTTTAATCATAAAAATACCATTCTTGATCATTTATTATTAGGCTTTATTGGAATTTGTCAAGTGTACATTAAACATAGCATTATTTTAGCTATATTAGTCATTTTGTCTTCCATTACTGCACCTGTACAGTTATAAAAATGCTGGTTTATCATAAAATTCAGTCAGAGAAATGTCATAGTTTATCATTTCATGCTTTTGTTTTAACATTGTTACCTACATAAATTACATAATCTCATTTTTCCTGATATAAGCTGGAATAAAATAAAAGATAAATTTGCTGAACGAAAATAAGATGTGATTTCTAACAAAATTCAAAATCTCATAAACTAGCATTTGATGGCAATTTTGGTTGTTGTAATTTGACAATCTTTTTGGAATTAATTTGCAGATTCTTGCCGATTTTTATTCTCGTCAAATCTTCAGAACTACCTACCTTCTTACGAGCAGAAAGCACCGGATGCATCAAATGTTATACAGTTTGAGAATTATGTGAGATCTAACTAAGGACAATATATGAAAACAATTGGATTCTTGCGAATGAGCTGTTACGTAGACCTGAAATCGTTACACGAGTCAAACAGTTAATTCGCAGGTTCTTCCAAACTTTTATTCTTGTCAAATCTTCAGAACTACCTACCTTCTTAGAGCAAAAAGCACTGGATGCATCAAATGTTATAGTACAGTCTGAGAATGATGTCAGCAAGGACAATTTATGAAAACAATTGGATTCTTGCGAATGAGTTGTTATGTAGACCTGAAATAGTAACATGAGTCAAACTGATGCACACACAAACATTTGTTGCGCCAATTTTTCCGGAATTAATTTGCGGGTTCTTCCGAATTTTGATTCTTGCTGAATTTTGATTCTTGCAGAATTTTGATTCTTTCAAAACTACTACCTACCTTCATAGAGCAGAAAGCACCAGATGCATCAAACGTGCCGATGGTATCAACATCAAACGGATCGTCGTCCAACCCCCACTCCGGCATGTCCTCGCTGTGCTCCTCGTGCCAGCTGTCGCCTCGCGTCCGACCGCTGTACCTCCGTTCGCGTGCCTGGCCCGGTCGATCGCGTTCAAATTCTCGGGGTGGCCTTTCGCGGTCGCCCTCGAATCCGGGCCGCTCACGTGGGTGGTGCCAGTTGGTTCTACCAGAGCCTGCGTATATCAAGGTTAGGCCAAAAAAAATTGTTATGTTGTCCTCCACAACTTTAAGAGAGGAGGGGCGGGCGGCCGGATTTTTTTTTTTTTAATTTTAAATTTTAAATTTTTCTTTTACCAGCGGAAGCTCAAAGTTCAGCCAACAAGAAGTTGTAATCACTCTAAGAGTCGCACATATATGTTATAAACACTTAATTTAATATTCAATGCCATTTAAACTGTTTTTAAAAAAATCAGGAAAAAATCTGGAAAAAAAAACTGAAAAAAAGAAGAAAAAAATCTGAAAAAGAAAAAAAAATCTGATTTTTTAAAATTTTTAATCTGAGCGGCCCTAAATCTTACGAGCGAGTGGTCGAGGACAACATAACAAAAAAAAGTTGTCGGCCTTATTGAAACATTGTTTCAGGTTGAAAATTATGGAATGACAGCAAATAATCCGCCAATATTCACTAGCACCCAATTTATCTATAACGTGTCAGGATTTGTGAATGAGGCACAATGTCAATTGGTTCTACTATGGTTTGATCAGATTCAAATTGGTGAAAATTGTGAGGCTAATATTGATCCGTGTGCCCAAATGGAATACCTACTTGCCCACTGCTCGCAGATACCTGCTTATGGTGCGCAAATGCACACTTTCAACAATAAATATAAGCAACGACGTGGATTCTTTTTGCGCACGGACAAACCCAATCCTCACAATTCTTGCCAATTTGGGACTGATTAAACTATTTCCTCTGCAAATTGCTCTATGAAGCCATATGATATTGAATGGCTACAAGTGTGGACAAAGAATGTATTGCAATAACTAGACAATACTCATGCATGGAATGAAAACAAGCCAATGAGTATATTCCTATCATTATTCTTAACAGGCTGCCCTGGCAAGGCTAGAAATGTGTTGCAGAGTAGGTGAATCAGTGTGAATTATAATCTACATGAATTATTGATTCCCATGAATTCATGGTAACATAAAAATACATTATACATGCATAAATAACATTTATAAGGCATCTTTCCGGAAAGTTCAAAGTGCCATGAAAAAAAAAAAAAAAAAACTTAATGCAAACAGAGTCAATATGATGGATAGAAATAAAGACTTAAAAATCTTCTTGAAACTAGGCAGTGTACATACCACCTGATGTTTCTAGGCAGGTTGTACCACAGTGGGAGGGTGTTGTAAAAACATCAAACGATTTATCCCCAATATGATTTTTTTTCCCATATGAGTAGTGAGAAGAGAAGTATTAGATGATGAACGTGTAATGGGTCCAGTTAGCAGGTTTGAGTTTAAGAGAGAGAAAAAAGACTGTACAGTAATCTGGTGTGTTCCTCTGATAACCAGTGACAAGAGAAAGATCAATGCTTGCATTAGGTAAGCTTACGCGAATCACATACGATTCCGCTGGTGTATTTACATGTGAATCTTTGCGTAGAGTTTCTAGCCCCGCTTGGTTAATCTTGAATTTAACTACAATCCAATCTGATTAGTTTTAATTGGTTGACAAGAATCCTGGATGCTTGCCAAATAATACCCTGAATGAGGCCCGTAAGCCGCCCGTTACATACTGAACCCACTTTAACACCATGCACACTGTTCGAATCAACGTTGTCGATATTTACCTGCTGTCGTTCTCCAATTATCCTCGTTGTTGTCTCGAGGCGACCTTCCCGTCCGGCTCGTGTGCCTCCAACCGCTATCCTCTTCTTCCTCCGTTCTGCTCAGCTGTCGTTCCCGCGGCACTCGCCAGTTGTCACTCAAGCTGCCCCGGTCTATTTTGCGCGGCGACGGCGGACCGGCGTCCGCTTCAAATGGCCTCACCTCGGGTCGGTGACCTTTGTCGTATAGCCGCTGTTCATTGCTAGAGTTGTGAGAGAGGTAACAAAATGACGAGAGGTAACAAAATAACCAAAAGGAATTTGATGAGATGCCTCTCAAGCATGGATTGACTGATTTACAAAATAACGAGAAAAAAAGAAGAAAAAAATTATAACAAATATTCAAATTCAAGCCAGGATTAGTCCGTCAAAAATACCAAGGTGATCTCTACAGCAAGTCGAAAAAAATGCGAAACCAATTTTGTGAATGAAAAATTGTAAGTTAAAGATGGCGGCTATTGCATGATGGAAAGGGAAAATGGTGATCGCCGCAATTGGTTGTGATTGTGAATAATATAGAGTAATTAAATGTAGTTTGCTACCTATTGCCGAAATAATGATGGCAACAAATGGCATAAACGGCAAGAAATCTGACCCATCAATACCATTTTTTGAGTATTAAAAAAGATCGCGATATTATCGATATCGTGACATATTTAGCAGCAATATCGCGACATGAAAAACACTGGTGATGCTAGCTCACCCTTAATGGGTTTATAATCAGACTATAGAGCTGTGTTGTATAAGCAAATGATTAGCATTGAAATTGGATATGGCCCCATTTCACAACAAAGCATCGTGTGACTTAGCCACAAGACCAACAAGAATTTGTTTTTCATTGAACTAGTTGTTAAATCATGCTAAGATGACATGTGACTTGATGAAAAGACTGGCTGTATGTCCCAATTCAACAAAGCACACCACTGTATTCATCATTAACAGCAACTGATAGTTTTTGTCATGTGTGGGTTTTAGAGAAGCTAGTCCCAAATACAAGAACTCCCTCGAAACCAGGATAAAAGTCAGGAAAAACATCTGTTTGTTAACATTTCTTTCTGGATTTGTAAAAATAATTTTACTATTTCACACTACAGTGCACAGATAAGCTGAAATACTTGAGGGTCTTGATCAGACTCAATGTCTTTCTCAATGTCTTTGCTCTGCGCATTTTTAGGCAAGTTTGAAGGGCCTCAATTAAAATGCAGGGTCCCCTGAGCAAATTCTGTGGACATTTTTTCCCTGTGGCCTGCCTCATTTTGAGCAACGTTTTGATCCACATTTCTCTAAATACTACTCTGGTATATTTGAAGTGTAAATGCATCTGGGCCCTATTGCATAACATTTAAGATTAATCGTAAGTGAACTTAGGAAGAGGTCTTCGGAACTCTTCTTAAAGCTGGCCTCCCGCTTTGGTAGTTCACCACATACGAACTGGTCATACACCTGTTCACTTGATGGCAAGCTGTACTGATTTAATACGGAGATATTGTAACCTTGTCAAATGCCCAAGAGAACTGGATACATGTGGCAAGAAACTTAAAGTGGAAGTTTGCCTTTAAGCCTGGTTAGTTTGCCTTTAAGCCTGGTTAGTTCGCCTTTAAGCCTGGTTAAGAAGAATGTTTATGAATTCTTCCTAAATTGAGCATTATGAAGAAGGGCCAAGTTGTAAAGTTTGACCTAGGGTCTATATATCATGAAAATCAATTCACAAATTCTTAAACAATCTTCCTAAGAAGAGTTGAAAACGTAAGAAGAATAACTCTACATATGATGAGACCTAAGGCTGTGACTTATACCCGGGTACCCGCCCGCTATTCCGGGTACCCGGGTACCAAATTAGGTACCCGAATACCCGAAATGTTAAAAAAAAAAAAATTAAAAAAAAATTAGTACAAAAACAAGTCCCCCAAATGACCTCTATTAGATCCATTATGTGTCATTTTGTACTTGAAAAAAAAAAACTTGAAAAGAAGGAAAAAAATGTGTATTTTCGGGTACCCGAAAAACGGGTCGGGTACCCAGGTATGAAACTACCTGTGCATTCACAGCCTTAACGAGACCCTTATCTTTTATGCAATAGGGCCCAGGTCACATATATTATACATACCCTTCGTCCCAGCTCAATGTTCTATTAAATTCTCTTCTAAAGCTACTGCTACCCCCGGTTCCCCCTTCATCGTCATAACTAGAAACGCTACGTTGAAAGTCACCCCTGCCTCGACCTGAAAAGGGAGAACAAAGATATGCAAACAAATTGTGAAAGAGAATGAGGTATTTGACATCGGAATATGGAACACATGGTTTATACATACAATTGGAAATAGAATTTGATAACTTGTAGGCCTAAATATTGTAATTTACAATTGGAAAAACAAATTGAGTGTTGTTTAGATTGTACGACAGATTACAGAGGTACTGTAGAAGGAGTTAGAGAGCAAATGGAGAAGTGGTCGTTCACTACCGTCCAGGATGCATTGTAAAAAGATACATTCTTTTCCAAGCAAACTGTCGTCACTTCCCTGGGTTTAAATACTGAAGCTATGGATGATTTGCACAATTGATAGAACACGTGTCATTACAAAGAATAATACAATTTGGGTACCACAACTTTGACCGTGGTCACTGTGTGATCTGGGGCATTTGGCATTTTTGGTTCAATTTTGTCATAAAAGCGTACGGTGCACAGCGTCTCATTTTAACATTTTTACGCAACGTTTAATCATACATATGGGCACCCGATGCGTCTCTTTTTAGTGGAGCGCATCTGCTGCATTGCTCAATATTTGCAATCCCGGCACAGCCTCAACCAAACGCATAACACATGGCACAACGCAGCACAGTTTCATGCGCAATGGCTTGCGTTGCATTTTAATTAGTATGGAATGTCATATTAACAATTTGCGTCAGATTATGGATTTGGGGCCAGAACAGTTTATTATTCTTTGGGTACCACTCTCCTTGTTCAAGGCTTTTAAGATGCTGTACCTTCAGTAATGTATGCAATATACATCAGTCCTGCCAAAAGGCATTAAGTTACCATCACTGTGTGATGTCACTGTGTATTTTGACAACGAGTGCATGAAGTGGCATCATGATCCAAGGTGATAGACACATCTGCCCTATCAAAACTGTTTGCGCAAGAGCTGCGAAGCATGCCCTCATTTCCTGGCATGTCATTACGAAAAGAGTGTTCAACTTTCAATTTCGGCAAATAATACAGACATGAGAACTACATTCATAGGAAGAGAAAAACAAGGGAAACTTGTGGTGCAAACAGGAAAACTGTGTGACAATTGGCCCAAGATTAAAAAAAAAGACCAAGAAAGGGGATAAAGATAAATCAAATTGCAGAAATGTGGGCGACAAAATGCCCATAAGCTCTGTGCCACCTCAAAGTTGCAGTTAAGGCTGTGAAAAATGAGTGAATGAATGAATGACATACACCCGGGGAACTGCCCCTTATTCCGGGTACCCGAGTACCAAATTGGGTACCCGGATACCTGAAATGTAAAAATATGAATAAAAATCCATTTCTTCATTTTCAAAGACCAAAACAGGACCATAATAGATGACCAGTATTTGACCCTAACCCACATAATGCCCCTTGACCCACACCAATAGGGATGGTAACTCCTAACCCAAGATCTTATTTAATTCATTCTTATCAAAAGTATGATTTTTTGAGGACTGTTTTCTGTATACAAATACAATTTATTTCAATCAAAAGTAACATCTTAATTCAGTTTATTGTGTGTACATTTTATTAATTAATTATGGCAATAGAAGAGTTGCCTGTGCTATGATATATTATTTGAAATGTTTATTAATATTCAGGGTCAGAAATTCGACGCGAATCCGCGAATCCATTCGCGCAAAGATTCGCGTACATTATCACTGACGGGAATCCATTTGGATTCGCGTAAAAATCATGCAAAGTTGTGGCCTATTTCGTTGTGTTACAGGTCTTCTTTACCAACCTTCATTTTGCTCCGAAAAATCGCTAAAATCCGGCCCGATTATTTCCTGTTTATGTATTTATATGCGTTAAAATTCAGCTTGTTTTCCAAACAAAATAAACTACGAAATAAAACCATGTCGATGGAGGTTTACGTTCCAATCAGACCGGCCTACAAGCTTGATTTAACATTTGTTTTTCCGACATCCGGGCGTCGTACAATTTGATAAACAAATTTACATAATAAATAAAACGTCATGCGCAATGAACGTCTGTGATTGGATATAATTTGCGGAAGGTGAAATCACGCACGAGGCAATTAATTTCCGCACGTGGGTACCATCTACCCTAAAATGAATATTTCCCATAGTTCAATCAAATAAAACAATTATTGGAATGTTTCTACCGTTTTTGGTTTCAATTATTAAAGAAAAGGATAACAATATTAACGGAGATATGGAAAATATATTATTGAAAATGTTGATGCTCAAACAAATATAATTTGAACACAATTTTGGGACAGTAATGCACCGCGTTCGGGACTGGGGGGGGGGGGGTATGGGGGGTTGATGGTAAACATCTTGTTTTTTTTCACACGCTTTGACAGCTACGTTTGCATAGCCTCCGGCGTTCTCTGCACAACAACAATGTATGACATGACATGTCAACCTTTGAACCAGGCTGCTTGAAGTTTACTTTCGTTTTAAATAAATACAGGGCCAATGATTGATTGACATAAAATAAGAGTAGATTCTCGCAAGATGCATTTTGCGAGAATCCATTTGCGAGAATCCAGATTCTCGCAAAATTCCCCTGCGAGAATCCAAATGGATTCTCGCACTTGGTCGCGAATTTCTGACCCTGATATTTGTAAAGTTTATTTTGATTTTTTGAAATTATTTTGAAATATTTAGTCTAAAAAAATTACTGTTTCAGTTGGGGTTTTTTTGGGTGGGGGATAGCCTTAGTTGCAGGTGCCATCAGCGCATATCCTATAATCTAATTCAAAATTGAACAAACAACACCAACAATGCACAAAGATTATCGCGCCACAAATTATCACGCTTATGGTTTTGTGTACGATACGCTGTTCCAAATTGTTTGTTTAATTTTAGATTTGATTATAGTGATCACATAATAATTTCAAGAGTGCCATAGAGTTTCAATTCACATGATCAAAGAATTGCTGCGTCTTTGTAAGGATTACATGCTGACATCAATTGAGGCGACACAGAGTAAAAGATCAGCGTTGTAGCTAGAGCAATTTTAAGTGCCAGGCTCCAATTTCCCGGCCAGGGGTATTACGAACGAAGTAAGCTTACTGAATTTATAGACGAAATATGGACGAATTACATGAACAAAATGGGGGAAATGCCATAAAATACTCAGTTTTACTTCCAAGTTCCTTCCACACTTAGTTAAACTCGTATATTTAAAGCTTATTTACTACAATTTCATGGTGAATTAGTGCCGGGGCGGAAGGGCTTTCATTGATTGTGAGTGCCGGGTGCAAATTACTAGTCCCGGGTGGGCCCGCACAGCACCGCCCACTGTAGCTACATCCCTGGTAAAGATGTTTTGGTATAGGGAGTGTGGTTTCTCTATTCTAGTTCTACAGTGTGTTTAGTCAGTGGGTCTTGTGACTGTCTCCTGTTCATGTTAGTAAATCATCAAAAATACAGACAGTAATAGAAGCTTCCACAGCCCACATTGAGTGTGAGTGCATGTCGCCAATACCTGCTTTATAACATAATATTATATTGAATACAAAAACAATGGTGATACTGGCTATTCCATTTATGGTCATTCTCCCATCTGGATCCCTTCTGGAATTCAACCCTATAGACTAATCACTCAGTTCCAAATTGGCGATATTTGGTTTATATCTCTACGAGCACAAAGGTAATCCAAGCACAAGGTTATGGCCACACGCATGTGGTTTTGGCCGCATGCACGCTTCACGCACATAATTGAGAGTGCACTTGTTGCCGTCATGCGTTTTTATCGTTTTCACTTCCTTGTGAGATAGAGGGAAGTACCAGAAATTTTTACAGAGGAGTAATGGAATAAAAATGGAATAGCCAGCCACAACTACATTATGTAGGTACCTATGTGTGGAGAGACGTGTGAAAACCCGCTTGCCGGAGGAGCCCCTAAATACGCCAACAATTAATAACAGACACAGTGGTCAAAACAAAAAAAACATGGGGAAAAATGTCATCAAACTTTAGTATGAAACAAAATACAACTCAAAACATGCACACAATCCAACAACCAAAACAAGCAAGCACTCAAAGTTATCAAACAAACTTATACATGAAATATTACTAAAAACAAGGGCCTTCTACAGTACTCTTACTCCTTTTTCAGAAAGGGCCTGATGATAAACAAACAGTTTGTTTTATATGGCCTAATACAATCTAACAGTTCACAGTTAGTCCCATTGGACAAGTTTAGGTTTGATATCTATTGATTATGGATTATTTATTTATAATATTATGGATGATGGTTGAAATTAGACTTGGCCTAATGCTAAAGTGAATTGGAGCTAAGTGCACTTGAAACTTTATGAGCTAACAATTGCCAATCAATATTCAATCAATTATAATCAATAATGTACTTCTGATGTAAGTTTCTAATCCAATGTCCATTGAAGGGCAGTAAAATGGGTTAATTGGAATAACTGTTCACTGTTAAGAAGTTAGGTATAATCATAACATAATTCAATGTGTTATAATCAGTTGAATGGTGATGGGCATTATCTTACTCATAGTCATAGGTAACACTAAAAATAGACATTGCTGCCATAACTATCCTATATCTCCTTTAGAATTTAAAGTGGCATTAATAAAGAAATATCTACAAAATTGAGAAATAGCTAGGCCTCGGAGGATCCCGCAATTTTTTTAGGCCAAAACCTAAAGGCGAGTTTACTAAAACCGCGATTCACCGGATTTGCAACCAAAACCAAGAAAAGCCGCAAAAATAAACCAAATGCGAGAAACCGTGACCAAAAAATCACCCCCAAATATCACCTCTTTAAAAAGTAAATAAGCTTACTTTATAGTCCATTTTTCTTCTCTGCAAGAAAATATATTGATTTCCAAATTTATCCCTGGCAGAGGGGTTTCATAATTTGCGTAATATTCCAATTAATGTCCTCCGTTTTGACATTTTTTTTACGGAAGAAATATTTGTTTTGAACACGCGCCGCCATCTTGAGTAAATCCCCCAGTGGCTTCCAGTCGATCCTAAAAATTACCACGTTACATTGATTAACAAAATGTAGAGGGCGGCAGAGTCTTGGTCATGAAACCCGTTTCCAGCAACCTAGGCGGCATCATTAATCATTATGCATTACGTCAGAATATGTGCGATCTCAAATTAATGAAACCAATTTTACGGCGCGGCGTAACATGGGGAAAATAACATACGGGAACCAGACATTGTTTACATATAAAAGGAATTTTACGGGGGGATTTTCCCAACTAAGTTTGCATTGGTATGATTGGTTAGATAGATCGAAATTTAACATGACATTTCAAGATTTTCTTGGACTAATTACGGTCGATTTTTGTGTAGAAATTCGAAATGTTGTTTTTTGAGGAAAAAACCAACAATTCCGCGAAATCTCGGCATACTTATAGAAAACCGAGGCAAATGGTAAAACCCGTGAATCACGGCGAGAAAACCGCGATCGCGGGATCCTCTAGGGCTTAGAAATAGCCAAAATTGTTACAATGCTAGCACTATGATGCATATCACTAATACCCTCCAAACAAAATGAAAACAAAACAAAGCAGAAATAAACGTTTCCTTATTAACGTAGAAGAAAGTATACTGACCTCTTCCCCTTCCTGTGCCCCTAGTACCGCCCCGCAATGATGGCGGACCAGCGCCACCACCTCCACCCCGCCCCATCAGGCGTAGCACCACAGAACTATTAACACATGACGATAAACATCGCTGAAACAGGAAAAGAAGCAACAAGATCATGGTCAAGTTGATAAAAGTTTTTCCCTCTCATGATCTTTTGGCAGACATACGGCGACGGAAACAAAATCCTGTTTTACGTGCGGACGGACCTGTCAAGTAGGGTCGTTCGGTCAGGTTTTTTTTCTTTCTTTTTTTCTTTTTTTCTTACCTAAAATGTCACCAAAATCTGCTCAAAGAGGAAATTTGTTAAAAAATTGGCGAAACGTTTTTTTCAACAGATTTTCGGCCAATAAACGGCCGATTTTACATGATTTGAGAAGAAAAAATCTTGAAAAACGCAAAAAGTGGGTCGATCGGGCCCGTAAAACAGGGTTTTCTTTTTTCCTCGCCGAAGGCAGATTTTTTCCCTCTCATGATCTTTTGGCAGACATACGGCGACGGGAAAAAAAATCCTGTTTTACGTGCGGACGGACCTGTCAAGTAGGGTCCTTCGGTCAGGTTTTATTTCTTTCTTTTTTTCTTTTTTTTCTTACCTAAAATGTCACCAAAATCTGCTCAAAGAGGAATTTTGCAAAACATTTTTTTCGACATATTTTCGGCCAATAAACGGCCGATTTTACATGATTTGAGAAGAAGAAAAAATCTTGAAAAACGCAAAAAGTGGGTCGATCGGGCCCGTAAAACAGGGTTTCTTTTTTCCTCGCCGAAGGCAGATTTTTTTTAAAAATGTTCTGTTGCCTGCCCTCAAGTGCCAACAATTTTTGAGGTAGAGTGGGTCCGTTGATTTTTTGTTTGGGCTGAATTTGAAAAATATTACTGAGTGACAGACTGTGGTTGTCGTGGTTCATGTCAAGACAATCTCACTAATGTTAGGTCAAACACTATTTATTCAAGCAAACTTATTCATTTCAAGCAGAAAATTGTAAAATTTAAATCTTAAAAAAATGTGACCCTAATTTTTGAGATTTTAGAGCTGTTCTGTCAAAACCTTAAGTTATTCTGTCCCTTCAACATGTATAGTAAAACTGCCCAACGGTTATGCATATGAGGTGCTGCTTTATACATGTTCAGGCCTACCTGTTCCTCGTCGTTGAGTGGCGTCAACGCCATTGCCGTAAGACACTCCTTCCGAGCTATTGACTGAAATTGCTCCACCTCGGCCGGCATCTTGTCCGTTTTCTTGTACAGCGCCAGCATCTCCTCCCGACCGTACCTATGCTCTGCGAGTTTGAACTGCATCATGCCGGCAGGCGAGGGCGGGGGTGATGTGACGCTGCTACCGGTGCCGCTGGAGAGGGCGCGCAGCCACTCAGGACCGAAGTTAAGTGTTTCAGACATGGAGGTGTGGTTTGGGGTACGTGTTTCTGAGAAGTGAAATCAAAAAGAAATATATTAACAAAATATTATAATTTTATCAACAAAACCAAGTCCATATGGACTACATCCAGCAGAAAGCTACATATAGCTATATAATAACCTACTAGTGTAAAAATGTATGCATTGGAGCTAGGACCACATGTGGAGAAAAAATACTTATAATTATTACCTTTTTGGACAATTTCACAAGTTCACCGGCACTCAAAAATTCCTGTTGCAAGTATGGATGGGAATGAGTCCAAGGAAATCGACTCTTGCCTAAACCTAATGCAGGGATCAATGTGCAGCTTGAACCTACCCTCCTCAAGCATTCACCTGTATTCACCTTTCTTCAGGATAAATTAGGTCAAGATTAGGTCTATCTTGCAATTTGTAGGGTGAAGATTCACCTTAGTGCACCATGTTCGTTCAAGAGTAATATGTGGGAGAAGTTGAAATATAGGTGAATATTCATCATAGATTCACCTGTCCAATGTATAAATTAGTTCAAGATTCACCTCTCCAAAAATATTACTAGGCAAAGATAAGGCGTCTTATCTTTGACTAACCTTGAGGAGGGTAGGTTCAAGATGCACATTGATGCCTGCATAAACATTATGACTGAGTCCCTGAAAGAAAAATCACCTTCCAGAATCCCAAAAATTAACCCATCGACAAAATAACAAAGTTGCGCTAGAATTGGTTTCCTATGGGATATTAGTTTGTATTGTCCACTGTGTGCTATCTAAACCAGTCAGGTATCTGAATGAATGGGTAACTGTCCACAGGGAGTCTGTACATACACATTTTCACTGCGTTATCACACACTAACCAATGATATCCCATAGAAACCCAATTTTAGTGCATTCAATTTTCTGGGTAGTTGTGGTCATTGAATCAATAATAACTTTAAAATTATCCACTTGATTTTTATGAATGAGACCTTAAATTTTACAGAGAAAAAATTTGCCCATTCAATGTATCTCAGATTTTTCGTACTGATTATTGATTTTGGATTAGCCAACATCAAAGCACCAGGTCCGGGACTTTGTGTTTTAGGTGTATAATAACCAGACTTCATGTCGTTGAAGAAAAATTGTTAATTTGATATCGTGTGATCAAGTTTTATGTATGTGTAATATTGTAATTTGCATGTTTATTTACATATAAATGATAACCTTTATTTCAGAGGTACAGTTATAACCTTAATTTATGAGGTACAATTAGAATGAAATTACTTAATTTCTCTATGAGAAAATTTCCAAAGTAGTCAGAGTTCAAATTTTAATCCATTGCATTTGCATGATTGTATGCTATAAAAAGATGCACATAAATAACATTATGGTAATCAATCACTTCTTAGTTAATTAAGTTAATTAAGTGATCTGACTAGGTAGCTTCAAGCACTTTTGACTTCCTATAACGAGTTCATCTGCAAATCCAAATGAATTAAATGCTCTATTATTCTTATATTGTTCCTGGTACTCCTCATACAATGTAATTTGAGGGTCATGAATTATGATCGAGCATCCTCTGTTCGGCGGAAATATTGAGGTAAAAAATTGGCACTGCTCTCACTCAATGTCAATTTCGCGGCATGAAAAGTCAATGGGAATTTATGCTCCCCTTCTGTAGGTGGGGTATCTATCGAGACTACTTCATACCCATCTACTGCATTTTGAATGTTGCCTCATCATACAGCAGTGTCTTCAATATTAAAATGTAGCTCGGCAACTAGCAATAGGCAGTTTTGCTAGCCCAATGGTTGCATCCCAGTATTCACTTAGTCAGTAATCCATTGAACTTTCGCAGAAAAATTATCCAGGATTTAGTAGCGGCATTGCTTTGGGATTGATGCGCTATGCATGTGTAAACCTTTTACATGTTCGTTCTTAATAACTATTAATTCGTTGCTAGTTTGTATTATCACCACCTAAACCATGACAATTGCAGACAGGCCTGGAAAAATGGGGAATTTGAGAATCTCATTCCTGGGAAATTTGGGCATTTGGAAGGAAATTATGCTTTTCCAAATAAAGAAATGCTTAGGCATACATTTTTACATACGAACGGAGGGAAATCTAGCTTTCTTAACTGTGAAATTGTGTTTGCTTCCTGGGAAAAAAACATTTTTCCATCCCTGATTGCAGAGAATTAGGCTTCTCTTGACATGTGAGCTACACATGTATATCATGTCATGGCAAAAGTCACAGCTAACTACATCTGGACGGATCTGCGATGCAACCAGATGAAAGTGATTCTGCTGTACAAAGCTGCGGTGCTTATTTTTACAGAAGAAAAAAACTTCACACCTTATACAGTGAACAGCTACATCTGGACGGATCTGCGATGCAACCAGATGAAAGTGATTCTGCTGTACAAAGCTGCAGTGCTTATTTTTACAGAAGAAAAAAACTTCACACCTTATACAGTGAACAGCTACATGTTTACAAATATGTTTTATAGTAGTACAATATAACAGTTCTCAATAAAGTATTTCACAAAATATGAAAAAATTGA
>CM069446.1:52542933-52765129 GCA_035610835.1 Ophiura sarsii
AAAAAAAACCACCCAACGTTGCTTAAAATTTAAACAACATTGGTAAAATATACTTTGATTTTCATAAATTTAACCAGTAATTGTTTAAAATTTAACCAACATTGTGCAAAAATAAGTTCAACAACTGTTGATCGATTAACCGGTTAACTAACAGTTGTTTAAAAGAACATGTTTTAAACAATTTGTTAAGAAATTACTCATTAAAACATGCTCTTTTAAATAACTGTTAGTTAACCGGTGAATCGCTCAACAGTTGTTTAACATATTTTTTGCACAAATTAAAAATTTTGGTTGGTTAAATTTTAAACAACTATTGGTTGGTTAACTATTGGTTGGTTAAATTTTAAACAGCTATTGGTTAAATTTATGAAAATCAAAGTTTAGTTAACCAAAGTTGTTTAAAATTTAAAACATGTTGGCTAAACAATTTTAAACAACATATTTTTAAACAGTGTTTTAACAGTGTAACAACAACAACAACAACAACAACAACAACAACAACAACAAACAACAATTACAACTTAAACCAACAACAAATCTCTGTAGGCCCCATTAAACGATGTCGGGTTTTAAGATGTTTTACCAATTGACATGGATTTTTGAATTCAAATACAATTGTGGTGTTTTCCTAACTCTGAACAAAAATCTGGGTTCAAATTGAAATAGCTAACACTTCAAGGGTGCCATTCATAATATCAAATTTTAAAAACAATGCTATTCTTAACACTTTCCACGCGGCAGACAAGCGTGGTTAAGCGTTCAAATCGCTCGAACTTGACTAAAATCAGTATTTTTTTAATACAAAAATACATTTTTGAACTTGGACCTCTAATTTCAAATGTGAACGATGACTATGTATACGATTTCTTTTTATATTATTTCTATCCACTCGAACCCCTACCCCCCCCCCCCCCCGAGTTCAAAACATCATAGCACGCCCTATACTAATTGAGGCCCGACTGCACCGATAGGCCTACCGATTTTTTTTTTCTTGATTTTTTTATTTTTTATTTTTTAAATTGACAACTTTATTTAAATTTAATATCAATAGGCCTATAAGCGATACTCACGGAAGTAGCCTACGAGACACTTCCATGATAACCTGCTAATTGTTGGCTGGGACTGAATTCAAAATATTATTCTCCACGTTACTTTTGAATTGAGCGCCACTTATTATCCATACCGTGATTGCTGTTTATATAGGGATACGTACAATGTACATGCACATGTTGGCTCGCGCCGAGCGCGCGGCAAGCACCACGCACCTGTTGGCATTGTTAGAAATTCGAACGCGGATAATAGAGCTCGCGCCTAAGTACCTGGGATGTTCTTTGCTGTAAATAATGAATTAAACTCTTTTCACTATCTTCAAAATATTGTTTTAAAATAATGTTGCGACTTCAGCATTTTTATAGACTTAATTATTTTTCTAATATTTTGGTTAAATTTATAAAAATAGTTTTTTTTTAAAAAACCACCCAACGTTGCTTAAAATTTAAACAACATTGGTAAAATATACTTTGATTTTCATAAATTTAACCAGTAATTGTTTAAAATTTAACCAACATTGTGCAAAAATAAGTTCAACAACGGTTGATCGATTTAACCGGTTAACTAACAGTTGTTTAAAAGAACATGTTTTAAACAATTTGTTAAGAAATTACTCATTAAAACATGCTCTTTTAAATAACTGTTAGTTAACCGGTGAATCGCTCAACAGTTGTTTAACATATTTTTGCACAAACTTAAATTTTTGGTTGGTTAAATTTTAAACAACTATTGGTTGGTTAACTATTGGTTGGTTAAATTTTAAACAACTATTGGTTAAATTTATGAAAATCAAAGTTTAGTTAACCAAAGTTGTTTAAAATTTAAAACATGTTGGCTAAACAATTTTAAACAACATATTTTTAAACAGTGTTTTAACAGTGCAACAACAACAACAACAACAACAACAACAACAACAAACAACAATTACAACTTAAACCAACAACAAATCTCTGTAGGCCCCATTAAACGATGTCGGGTTTTAAGATTTTTTACCAATTGACATGGATTTTTGAATTCAAATAAAATTGTGGTGTTTTCTTAACTCTGAACATAAATCTGAGTTCAAATTGGAATAGCTAACACTTCAAGGATGCCATTCATAATATCAAATTTTAAAAACAATGCTATTCTTAACACTTTCCACGCGGCAGACAAGCGTGGTTAAGCGTTCAAATCGCTCGAACTTGACTAAAATCAGTACTTTTTTAATACAAAAATACATTTTTGAACTTGGACCTCTAATTTCAAATGTGAACGATGACTATGTATACGATTTATTTTTATATTATTTCTATCCACTCGAACCCCTACCCCCCCCCCCCCCCCCCCCCCCCCGAGTTCAAAACATCATAGCACGCCCTATACTAATTGGGGCCCGACTGCACCGATAGACCTACAGATTTTTTCTTCTTTCTTGATTAAAAAACAAAACAAAACCAAAAACCAAATTTTTAAAAATTAAATATCAATATAAGCGATACTCACGGAAGTAGGCTACGAGACACTTCCATGATAACCGGCTAATTGTTGGCTGGGACTGAATTCAAAATATTTTTCTCCACGTTACTTTTAAATTGAGCGCCACTTATTATCCATACCGTGATTGCTGTTTTATATAGGGATACGTACAATGTACATGCACATCATTGGCTCGCGCCAGTAATTGTTTAAAATTTAACCAACATTGTGCAAAAATAAGTTCAACAACTGTTGATCGATTAACCGGTTAACTAACAGTTGTTTAAAAGAACATGTTTTAAACAATTTGTTAAGAAATTACTCATTAAAACATGCTCTTTTAAATAACTGTTAGTTAACCGGTGAATCGCTCAACAGTTGTTTAACATATTTTTGCACAAATTCAAATTTTTGGTTGGTTACATTTTTAACAACTATTGGTTGGTTAACTATTGGTTGGTTAAATTTTAAACAATTATTGGTTAAATTTATGAAAATCAAAGTTTAGTTAACCAAAGTTGTTTAAAATTTAAAACATGTTGGCTAAACAATTTTAAACAACATATTTTTAAACAGTGTTTTAACAGTGTAACAACAACAACAACAACAACAACAACAACAACAACAACAACAACAACAACAACAACAACAATTACAACAATTACAACTTAAACCAACAACAAATCTCTGTAGGCCCCATTAAACGATGTCGGGTTTTAAGATTTTTTACCAATTGACATGGATTTTTGAATTCAAATAAAATTGTGGTGTTTTCCTAACTCTGAACATAAATCTGGGTTCAAATTGAAATAGCTAACACTTCAAGGGTGCCATTCATAATATCAAATTTTAAAAACAATGCTATTCTTAACACTTTCCACGCGGCAGACAAGCGTGGTTAAGCGTTCAAATCGCTCGAACTTGACTAAAATCAGTACTTTTTTAATACAAAAATACATTTTTGAACTTGGACCTCTAATTTCAAATGTGAACGATAACTATGTATACGATTTCTTTTTATATTATTTCCCCTACCCCCCCCCCCCCCCCGAGTTCAAAACATCATAGCACGCCCTATACTAATTGAGGCCCGACTGCACCGATAGGCCTACTGATTTTTTTTTTCTTGATTTTTTTTATTTTTTTATTTTTTAAATTGACAACTTTATTTAAATTTAATATCAAAAGGCCTATAAGCGATACTCACGGAAGTAGCCTACGAGACACTTCCATGATAACCGGCTAATTGTTGGCTGGGACTGAATTCAAAATATTATTCTCCACGTTACTTTTGAATTTAGCGCCACTTTTATTATCCATACCGTGATTGCTGTTTTATATAGGGATACGTACAATGTACATGCACATGTTGGCTCGCGCCGAGAGCGCGGCAAGCACCACGCACCTGTTGGCATTGTTTAGAGAATAATTACTGCGTAACAACTGTTTTCGCGAATTTGTTGTGAAATAAGAGGTTGATGTTATGGTCTGAGGAATTGTCCCGAAGGGGCGCAGCCCCTGAGGGACAATTCCGAATGACCATAACAGCAACCGAGTATTTCACAACAAATTCGCGAAAACAGTTGTTAAGCAGTCATTATTCTCATTCATTACTGAAAAAGATGCATATTTATCCAAATCGTTGATTTGTACCGATATAATCTCGCTAATAATTAATTAGTTGTTTTGTTTATTTTGTCCACCCCTGCCCTTCTTAGTTATTGAAACAGTCCGAGTCGGGTCATCCCCTCCTTCAACCAATCAGAAATAAGCTTTAATCGTGTTTCCTCATAATTCAATGAATATTCAGTTTAGGGGCGTGAGGCGTTTATTTGATTGGTCGGTCAGTGAGCAAAACAATGGAACACTTTGGCGCAGTACTTTCGGGCAATTATTAGTAACCTGCGCTCGGCGTGCGCGTTCTCATCTAACGATTCATTTTATTGGAGCGCACTTGATACGCAGCTATCGCGATTATTCATGAAGTAATGAATAGAAATTCATTACTTCATGAATAATCGCGGTAGCTGCGTATCAAGTGCGCTCCAATAAAATTAATCGTTAGATGAGAACGCGCACGCCGAGCGCAGGTTACTAATAATTGCCCGAAAGTACTGCGCCATTGTGTTCCATTGTTTTGCTCACTGACCGACCAATCAAATAAACGCCTCACGCCCCTAAACTGAATATTCATTGAATTATGAGGAAACACGATTAAAGCTTATTTCTGATTGGTTGAATGAGGGGATGACCTGACTCGGACTGTTTCAATAACTAAGAAGGGCAGGGGTGGACAAAATAAACAAAACAACTAATTAATTATTAGCGAGATTATATCGGTACAAATCAACGATTTGGATAAATATGCATCTTTTTCAGTAATGAATGAGAATAATGACTGCTTAACAACTGTTTTCGCGAATTTGTTGTGAAATACTCGGTTGCTGTTATGGTCATTCGGAATTGTCCCTCAGGGGCTGCGCCCCTTCGGGACAATTCCTCAGACCATAACGTCAACCTCTTATTTCACAACAAATTCGCGAAAACAGTTGTTACGCAGTAATTATTCTCTAATTAGAACGCGGATAATAGAGCCTCGCACCAAAGTACCTGGGATGTTCTTTGCTGTAAATAAGGAATTAAACTCTTTTCACTATCTTCAAAATATTGTTTTAAAATAACGTTGCGAGTTCAGCATTTTTATAGACTTAATTATTTTCTAATATTTTGGTTAAATTTATAAAAATATGTTTAAAAAAGAAAAATCACCCAACGTTGCTTAAATTTTAAACAACATTGGTAAAATATACTTTGATTTTCATAAATTTAACCAATAATTGTTTAAAATTTAACCAACATGATGATTTACAGATGACGTGATTATTGATGTGTTGAAAACTTTTTTGCCAGTTATTCAGGTTGGGTTGTATCATGATATATAGGACTGATGCAGCTCGTACGCTACATTGCCGTGCCATCTTGATAAGCACTCATATACGGTAACCCATGAATTCCGAGTACAGTCAGTGGTATTAAGTTGTGTATGTCCTGTGCTTAGCAAGTATATCAGAGTAAATTGCTTCCTTTAGTTGATGCCAAGTATATCAGTAAAAGTTGCTATCTATGCTATCTTCAGTAGATAGCAAGCATATCACAGTAAGTTGCTATCTTCAGTAGATAGCAAGTATATGAGAGTAAGTTGCTATCTTCAGTAGACACCAAATATATCAGAGTAAGTTGCTATCTTCAGTATATAGCAAGTCTATCAGAGTAAGTTGCTATCTTCAGTAGATAGCAAGTTTATCAGAGTAAATTGCTATCTTCAGTAGATAGCAAGTCCATCAGAAAAAGTTGCAATATATGCTATCTTCAGTAGATAACAAGTCTATCAGAGTAAGTTGCTCTCGTCAGTATAGATAGCAAGTCTATCAGAGTAAGTTGCTATCTTCAGTAGACACCAAATATATCAGAGTAAGTTGCTATCTTCAGTATATAGCAAGTCTATCAGAGTAAGTTGCTATCTTCAGTAGATAGCAAGTTTATCAGAGTAAATTGCTATCTTCAGTAGATAGCAAGTCTATCAGAAAAAGTTGCAATATATGCTATATTCAGTAGATAACAAGTCTATCAGAGAAAGTTGCTATCTTCAGTAGACACCAAGTATATCCGAGTAAGTTGCTATTAGGTAGCAAGTATATCAGAGTAAGTTGCCAAGTCTATCAGAATAAGTTACTATCTACTGAAGATAGCAACTTACTTTGGTATATTTGGTGTCTACTGTATATAGCAATTTACTCTGATATACTTGCTATCTACTGAAGATAGCAACTAACTCTAATAGACTTTGTGTCTACTGAAGATAGCAACTTACTCTGATATACTTGCTATCACTGAAGATAGCAATTTAGTCTGATAGACTTGCTATCTACTGAGGATAGCAACTTTCTCTGATAGAATTGCTATCTACTGAAGAAAGCAACTTTCTCTGATAGACATGCTATCTACTGAAGATAGCAACTTACTCTGATAGACTTGCTATCTACTGAAGATAGCAACTTACTCTGATAGAATTGATATCTACTGAAGATAGCAACTTACTCTGATAGAATTGCTATCTACTGAAGATAGCAACTTACTCTGATACACTTGGTGTCTACTGAAGATAGCAACTTACTCTGATATACTTAATTGGTGTCTACTGAAGATAGCAATTTATTCTAATAAACTTGCTATCTACTGAAGATAGCAACTTAATCTGATATACTTGGTGTCTACTGAAGATGGCAACTTACTCTGATATACTTGCTATCTACTGAAGATAGCAACTTACTCTAATAGACTTGGTGTCTACTGAAGATAGCAACCTACCGAGGATAGTAACTTACTCTGATAGAATTGCTATCTACTGAATATAGCAACTTACTCTGATATAATTGCTATCTACTGAAGATAGCAACTTACTCTGATAGAATTGCTATCTACTGAAGATAGCAACTTACTCTGATACACTTGGTGTCTACTGAAGATAGCAACTTACTCTGATATACTTAATTGGTGTCTACTGAAGATAGCAATTTATTCTAATAAACTTGCTATCTACTGAAGATAGCAACTTAATCTGATATACTTGGTGTCTACTGAAGTTAGCAACTTACTCTGATAGACTTGATATCCACTGACGATAGTATCTTACTCTTACTCTGATATAATTGCTATCTACTGAAGATAGCAACTTACTCTCATATAATTGCTATCTACTGAAGATAGCAACTTACTCTGATACACTTGGTGTCTACTGAAGATAGCAACTTACTCTGATATACTTAATTGGTGTCTACTGAAGATAGCAATTTATTCTAATAAACTTGCTATCTACTGAAGATAGTAACTTAATCTGATATACTTGGTGTCTACTGAAGATAGCAATTTATTCTAATAAACTTGCTATCTACTGAAGATAGCAACTTAATCTGATATACTTGGTGTCTACTGAAGATAGCAACTTACTCTGATAGACTTGATATCCACTGACGATAGCAACTTACTCTGATAGACTTGATATCCACTGACGATAGTATCTTACTCTGATAGACTTGCTATCTACTGAATATAGCAACTTACTCTGGTATACTTGCTATCTAATGAAGATAGCACAGATAGCAAATTATTCTGATAAACTTGCTATCTACTGAAGATAGCAACTTATTCTGATATACTTGCTATCTACTGAAGATAGCAACAGCAACTTACTCTGATATACTTGCTATCACTGAAGATAGCAATTTAGTCTGATAGACTTGCTATCTACTGAGGATAGCAACTTACTCTGATGAAGATAGCAACTTACTCTGATATACTTAATTGGTGTCTACTGAATATAGCAATTTATTCGAATAAACTTGCTATCTACTGAAGATAGCAACTTATTCTGATATACTTGGTGTCTACTGAAGATGGCAACTTACTCTGATAAACTTGCTATCTACTGAAGATAGCAACTTACTCTGATAGACTTGCTATCACTGAAGATAACAATTTACTCTGATAGATTTGCTATCTACTGAAGATAGCAACTTACTCTAATATACTTGGTGTCTACTGAAGATAGCAACCTACTGAGGATAGCAACTTACTCTGATAGAATTGCTATCTATTGAATATAGCAACTTACTCTGATAGAATTGCTATCTACTGAAGATAGTAACTTACTCTGATACACTTTGGTGTCTACTGAAGATAGCAACTTACTCTGATATACTTAATTGGTGTCTACTGAAGATAGCAACTTAATCTGATATACTTGGTGTCTACTGAAGATATCAACTTACTCTGATAGACTTGATATCCACTGACGATAGTATCTTACTCTGATAGACTTGCTATCTACTGAAGATAGCAACTTACTCTGATATACTTGCTATCTAATGAAGATAGCATTATTCTGATAGACTTGCTATCTACTGAAGATGGCAACTTACTCTGATATACTTGCTATCTACTGAAGATAGCAACTTATTGTGATATACATGCTATCTACTGAAGATAGCAACTTATTGTGATATAGCATAGATAGCAACTTATTCTGATCGACTTGGCATCAACTGAAGGATAGCAACTTACTCTGATATGCTTGCCATCTAATGAAGATAGCAACTTAATCTGATCTACTTCCCAGACAACATAACAATATTGGCCCAATATTGGCCCAATATTGATTTTTCATTGGCCAATATTGGCTTACAATATTGGCATAATATTATTTGGCCATTGGCCCAAGCTTGGCCCAATATTGGCACTCGCCAATGAGTGCCAATATTGGGCCAATATTGGAACTCGCCCATGAGCGCCAATATTGGGCCAATACTGGACCAATATAACATAACAATATTGGCCCAATATTGGCCCAATATTGAGTTTTCATTGGCCCAATATTGGCTTACAATATTGGCATAATATTATTTGGCCATTGGCCCAAGCTTGGCCCAATATTGGCACTCGCCAATGAGTGCCAATATTGGGCCAATACTGGGCCAATACTGGGCCAATATTGGGCCAATACTGGGCCAATATTGGCATTTGCCAATGAGTGCCAATATTGGGCCAATATTGGAACTCGCCCATGAGTGCCAATATTGGGCCAATACTGGGCCAATATAACATAACAATATTGGCCCAATATTGGCCCAATATTGGCCCAATATTTATTTTTCATTGGCCAATATTGGCTTACAATATTGGCATAATATTATTTGGCCATTGGCCCAAGCTTGGTCCAATATTGGCACTCGCCAATGAGGGCCAATATTGGGCGATCTTGGAGAAATGTTAGGTAGGAAGCCAGGTGGCCAGGACAAATTTGGCCAAGGGCAAGCCTAGGACAAGGGAACAAATCTTCAAGGGACAGGACAAGGCACAAGATCCTAGCCAAAAGGCCGGGAAGCGATAACTCTTAACAGCGGCCGCCTTTTTTAGACCACGTCATAATTTGAATATCAAATCAATGGTGTTATTTCCCAGATAACATAACAATATTGGCCCAATATTGGCCCGATATTGATTTTTCATTGGCCCAATATTGGCTTACAATATTGGCATAATATTATTTGGCCATTGGCCCAAGCTTGGCTCAATATTGGCACTCGCCAATGAGTGCCAATATTGAGCCAATATTGGGCGATCTTGGAGAAAATGTTTGGTAGGAAGAATTCAATCTTTATATTGTTTTACTTCCCCTAAAGAGGAGATCCCGGGCCAACCCGTGGCCAGAACCAACTTTGGAATAGGGAAAGCCCAAGGACAAGGGAAAAATCTTCAAGGGACAGGACAAGGCACAATATCCTAGCCAAAAGGCCGCGGGAAGCGATAACTTTTAACAGCGGCCGCAATTTTTAGACCGCGTCAGAATGTGTATATCAAATCAATGGTGTCATTTTCCGCCCCTGTTATATTGTGCCCATTATTGGACCAATATTGGTTGCCATCATGATGCCAATTGACGAGCGCCAATGTTAAACCAATATTGGTTCAATATTGGTGACCAAGAGAGTGTCAATGCATTGGCACTCAATTGGTCACCAATATTGGTCCAATATTGATTGCCAACATGATGCCAATTGACGAGCGCCAATGTAAAACCAATATTGGTCCAATATTGGTGACCAAGAGAGTGCCAATGGCATTGGCACTCAATTGGTCACCAATATTGGTCCAATATTGATTGCCAACATGATGCCAATTGACGAGCGCCAATGTTAAACCAATATTGGTTCAATATTGGTGACCAAGAGAGTGCCAATGCATTGGCACTCAATTGGTCACCAATATTGGTCCAATATTGATTGCCAACATGATGCCAATTGACGAGCGCCAATGTAAAGCCAATATTGGTCCAATATTGGTGACCAATAAAATGCCAATGCCAATATTGCCAATATTGGGCCAATATTGTGCCAATATATGTTTGTTGTCTGGGTGGTGTCTACTGAAGATAGCAACTTACTCTGATAGACTTGATATCCACTGACGATAGCAACTTACTCTGATAGACTTGATATCCACTGACGATAGTATCTTACTCTGATAGACTTGCTATCTACTGAATATAGCAACTTACTCTGGTATACTTGCTATCTAATGAAGATAGCACATATAGCAAATTATTCTGATAAACTTGCTATCTACTGAAGATAGCAACTTATTCTGATATACTTGCTATCTACTGAAGATAGCAACTTATTCTGATATACTTGCTATCTACTGAAGATAGCAACTTACTCTGATATACTTGCTATCTACTGAAGATAACAACTTATTGTGATATACATACTATCTACGGAAGATAGCAACTTATTATGATATACATGCTATCTACTGAAGATAGCATAGATAGCAACTTATTTTGATAGACTTGGCATCAACTGAAGGATAGCAACTTACTCTGATATACTTGCTATCTAATGAAGATAGCACATATAGCAAATTATTCTGATAAACTTGCTATCTACTGAAGATAGCAACTTATTCTGATATACTTGCTATCTACTGAAGATAGCAACTTACTCTGATATACTTGCTATCTACTGAAGATAGCAACTTATTGTGATATACATGCTATCTACTGAAGATAGCAACTTATTGTGATATACATGCTATCTACTGAAGATAGCATAGATAGCAACTTATTTTGATAGACTTGGCATCAACTGAAGGATAGAAACTTACTCTGATATACTTGCTATCTAATGAAGATAGCATATATAGCAAATTATTCTGATAGACTTGCTATCTACTCAAGATAGCAGTTTACTCTGATAAACTTGCTATCTACTGAAAATAGCAACTTACTCTGATATACTTGCTATCACTGAAGATAGCAATTTTAGTCTGATAGACTTGCTATCTACTGAGGATAGCAACTTACTCTGATAGAATTGCTATCTACTGAAGATAGCAACTTACTCTGATAGACTTGCTTTCTACTGAAGATAGCAACTTACTCTGATAGAATTGCTATCTACTGAAGATAGCAACTTACTCTGATAGAATTGCTATCTACTGAAGATAGCAACTTACTCTGATGAAGATAGCAACTTACTCTGATATACTTAATTGATGTCTACTGAATATAGCAATTTATTCTAATAAACTTGCTATCTACTGAAGATAGCAACTTAATCTGATATACTTGGTGTCTACTGAAGATGGCAACTTACTCTGATATACTTGCTATCTACTGAAGATAGCAACTCACTCTGATAGACTTGCTATCACTGAAGATAACAATTTACTCTGATAGATTTGCTATCTACTGAAGATAGCAACTTACTCTAATAGACTTGGTGTCTACTGAAGATAGCAACCTACTGATAGAATTGCTATCTACTGAAGATAGCAACTTACTCTGATACACTTTGGTGTCTACTGAAGATAGCAACTTACTCTGATATACTTAATTGGTGTCTACTGAAGATAGCAATTTATTCTAATAAACTTGCTATCTACTGAAGATAGCAACTTAATCTGATATACTTGGTGTCTACTGAAGATAGCAACTTACTCTGATATACTTGCTATCTAATGAAGATAGCATAGATAGCAAATTATTCTGATAAACTTGCTATCTACTGAAGATAGCAACTTATTCTGATAGACTTGCTATCTACTAAAGATAGCAACTTACTCTGATATACTTGCTATCTACTGAAGATAGCAACTTATTGTGATATACATGCTATCTACTGAAGATAGCAACTTATTGTGATATATAGCATAGATAGCAACTTATTCTGATAGACTTGGCATTAACTGAAGGATAGCAACTTACTCTGATATACTTGCTATCTAATGAAGATAGCATAGATAGCAAATTATTCTGATAGACTTGCTATCTACTCAAGATAGCAGTTTACTCTGATAAACTTGCTATCTACTGAAGATAGCAACTTACTCTGATAGACTTGCTATATACTGAAGATAGCAACTTACTGTGATATACTTGCTATCTACTGAAGATAGCATAGATAGCAATTTACTCTGATATACTTGTTAAGCACAGAACGTACAGAACTTAATACCACTGAGTGTACTCGGAGTTCATGGGTTACTGTTTATGAGTGCTAACCAAGATGGCGCGGCAACTTAGCATACGAACTGCATTAGTCCTATCAATATACAGACAGCCGGAATAACTGGCAAAAAAAAGTCGTCAACACGTCAATAATCACGTCATCTGTAAATTCTCTCGTCATCTCGTCAATAATCACGCCATCTGTAAATTATGTTATAATTATCTAGTCAATAATCACGACATCTGTAAATTAAGTTGCATTTATCTAGTCAATAATCACATCATCCGTAAATTATCTCGTCATCTCGTCCATAATCACGTCATCTGTAAATTAAGTCGCAATTATCTAGTCAATAATCACGATATCTGTAAATTAAGCCATAAATAATAACATACACATTAAGAACATGATACTGAATTCACAAAAACACTAATCAAAGAAATCACTCTCAGATTTCATAATTAAAGTCTTTAACAATGTTTTGAATGAATCCACAGATTCTGCAGTTTTTACAGACTCCGGAAGCTTATTCCATAAGCGAGGTGCAGCACATAGAAAAGAATGTGATCCACAGGATTTTGCAAATCGTGGTTCAGTGAAAAGTATTTTGCTGTTCGAACGCAATTGTCTTTCTTGCTTGTATGGAGTTAGAAGATTTGAGATATACAATGGTGACATATTAATAGTTGATCTATATATACATAAATAAGTATTTTGAAGATAATTCTGTCCTTTATTGGAAGCGAATGTAGATCTCTTAGAACTGGTGTTGCAATTATCTAGTCAATAGTCACGTCATCTGTAAATTATCTTGTCATCTCGTCAATAATCACGTCATCTGTAAATTATGTCGCAATTATCTAGTCAATAATCACGTCATATGTAAATTAAGTCGCAATTATCTAGTCAATAATCACGTCATCTGTAAATTATCTTGTCATCTCGTCAATAATCACGTCATCTGTAAATGATGTCGCAATTATCTAGTCAATAATCACGTCCTTCTGTAAATTATCTCGCAATTATTTAGTCAATAATCATGTCATCTGTAAATTATCTAATCATCTCTTCAGTTATCATGTCATCTGTAAATTATCTTGCAATTATCTAGTCAATAATCACGTTATCTTTCAATTAAGTCTCAATTATCTAGTCAATAATCACATCATCTGTAAATTATCTCGTCATCTTGTCAATTATCACGTCATCTGTAAATTATGCCGCGATTATCTAGTCATTAATCACGTCATCTGTAAATTATCTCGCAATTATCTAGTCAATAATCACCTCATCTGTAAATTATCTTGTCATCTCGTCAATAATCACGTTATCGTAAATTAAGTCTCAATTATCTAGTCAATAATCACGTCATCTCGTCTATTATCTCGTCATCTCATCAATTATCACGTCATCTGTAAATTATATCGCAATTATCTAGTCAATAATCGCATCATCTGTAAATGATCTCGTCATCTTGTCATCTCGTCAATAATCAGGCCATCCGTAAATTATCTCGTCATCTCGTCAATTATCACGTCGTCTGTAAATTATGTCGCAGTTATCTAGTCAATAATCACATCATCTGTAAATTTTCTTGTCATCTCGTCAAAAATCACGTCATCTGTAAATTATCTCGCAATTATCTAGTCAATAATCACGTCATCTGTAAATTATCTCATCATCTCGTCAATTATCACGTCATCTGTAAATAATCTCGTCATCTCGTCAATAATCATGTCATCCATAAGTTATCTCATCATCTCGTCAATAATCACGTCAGCTGTAAATTAAGTCGCAATTATCTAGTCAATAATCACGTCATCCGTAAGTTATCTCGTCATCTCATCAATAATCAAGTCATCTGTAAATTAAGTCACAATTATCTAGTCAATAATCATGTCATCTGCAAATTATCTCGCAATTATCTTGTCAATAATCACGTCAACTGTAAATTATCTCGCAATTATCTAGTCAATAATCACCTCATCTGTAAATTATCTTGTCATCTCGTCAATACTCACGTTATCTGTAAATTAAGTCTCAATTATCTAGTCAATAATCACGTCATCTTGTCTATTATCTCGTCATCTCATCAATTATCACGTCATCTGTAAATTATATCGCAATTATCTAGTCAATAATCGCATCATCTGTAAATTATCTCGTCATCTTGTCATCTCGTCAATAATCAGGCCATCCGTAAATTATCTCGTCATCTCGTCAATTATCACGTCATCTGTAAATTATGTCGCAGTTATCTAGTCAATAATCACATCATCTGTAAATTTTCTTGTCATCTCGTCAAAAATCACGTCATCTGTAAATTATCTCGCAATTATCTAGTCAATAATCAAGTCATCTGTAAATTATCTCATCATCTCGTAAATTATCTCATCATCTCGTCAATTATCACGTCATCTGTAAATAATCTCGTCATCTCGTCAATAATCATGTCATCCATAAGTTATCTCATCATCTCGTCAATAATCACGTCAGCTGTAAATTAAGTCGCAATTATCTAGTCAATAATCACATCATCCGTAAATTATGTCTCAATTATCTAGTCAATAATCACGTCATCCGTAAGTTATCTCGTCATCTCATCAATAATCATGTCATCTGTAAATTAAGTCACAATTATCTAGTCAATAATCATGTCATCTGCAAATGATCTCGCAATTATCTTGTCAATAATCACGTCATCTGTAAATTATTTTGTCATCTTGTCAATAATCACATCATCTGTAAATTATGTTGCAATTATCTAGTCAATAATCACGTTATCTGTAAATTATCTCACAATTATCTAGTCAATAATCACGTCATCTGTAAATTATCTCGCAATTATTTCATCAATCATCACGTCATCTGTAAGTTATGTCGCAATTATCTAATCAATAATGACGGCATCTGTAAATTATCTTTCAATTATCTCGTCAATTATTACGTCATCTGTAAATTATCTCGCAATTATCTAGACAATAACTCTCAATTAACTAGTCAATAATCACATCATCTGTAAATTATCTCGTCATCTCATAAATCATCACGTCATCTCATAAATTATCACGTCATCTGTAAGTTATCTTGCAATTATCTAGTCAATAATCACGTCATCTGTAAATTATCTAGTCATCTCGTCAATTATCACGTCAAATGTAAATGATGTCGCAATTATCAAGTCAATAATCCCGTCATCTGTAAATTATGTCGCAAATATCTAGTCATTTTTCTCGTCATGTCATCATCTGGTTAACTCATCATGATTGATTGATTGATGTATTTATTTATTTATTTATTTATTTATTTATTTATTTATTTATTTATTTATTTATTTATTTATTTATTTATTTATTTATTTATTTATTTATTTAATTAATTAATTAATTAATTAATTAATTAATTAATTAATTAATTAATTAATTAATTAATTAATTAATTAATTAATTAATTAATTAATTAATTATTTATTTCATTGTTTATTCATTTATTAATATTTATTCATTTTTTATTTTAAAAATTATTATTATTATTTTTAGTGCATGAAAACAGCCATTTTTAGGCCTACATGTCAATGTTGTAAAATATAAAAATGAAATTCGCCCTCCCTGTTCACTTTTCTAATACATTAATTAAGGTTGGTTTTAGCGATTGCTGGCCCGATTTTCAACTTGATGTTTTCTATTCTACATGAAGGGTCATCCTTAAACTATTCCAAAGTTTGAGTTGCATATTTTTAACTCCAATGGTTCTTATTTTAGAAGCACAAGGTGACGGGAAATTTCCCCATTGAGTAGTACACAAACTGTCTGGGTGGTTAACCACCTTGGTCAGTAATTCACTGCATTTTGGCCTATTTAAACGTGTAGGGAATATATCTCGCGCCAAACATTTTACAGAAATAATGAGAAAAATATTGGGTTTCTTATCAAAATATGTTGATTTGAATTGCAAAAAAAGAGCCAAAGTTATCGGAACATCCACCTTTTTATTTATTGTTAAGGGACCGTTCATTATTTATGGTGGAGGGCGGTTGGGTAAACTATAGGGGGTGGTCATGTAACTTTCATATGTTGAAATAGGGGGGGGGTTCAATGTAACTTTTTTATTCTTGAACAGGGGGGGTTGTGTAAATTTGTTTAAACTATAAAGATGGTTGTGATTGGAGTGATTTTAGAGGCTATTTTGGAGTGTAAATGCCATTTTTTTCTGCGCTTCGCGCATATTTTCTTAAAACCTATCAACTTCAAAAGCTTTTACTATGAGACGACTTCTGGACAGCAAATCGACGATATGGTGGAAAAACATCTATATATTATTAATCATCAACGGTCGAGACGTTAGAGCCACAGGGTGTATAATGTTACAAAATCCAATTTCATGATTTAAAAATGTGATTTATTGTATGCTTTTCACCTCATCTCTGCTTTGCACCAATGCTCACAAAAGTAGAACATTTCACTGGATTATACGTTTCTGCTCAGAATGTTCTAACTTATTCGGGTTATAAAGACTCACAAAACCACCCAAAATGTATAAATATGAAGAAAAAAATCCAACTCGCTACGTTCGCCATTACTAATTTCACACAATAAAAAGAAGGGGCATCATAATTTAAAATTATTGGCCGTTCAGATAGGGCACAAACAAAATTTGCCAACGTATCCATGAACAAAATTCCAATGAAGACAGCCCCAAGTATGTTACAAGTTGATTTTTTTAGGGGAGAGGGTTGTGTAAAAAGCTACTGGTTAGCAGGGGGGGGGGTCATGTAATTTTCAGTTTCAGCTGTAGGGGGGGTTAGGTAATTTTAACATACAAGTCTCGAATTTGTCCCAACCCGCCCTCCACCATAAATAATGAACGGTCCCTAAAGTGCTCTCATATCCTCCTTTTCCAAAAAAGTTCACTGACGAGAATTTCGGAGAAACAATATCTATGGAGAAACTCAGTTATTAATATTAATATTATTCAGTTGTAACTCCTTTTTTTTGGTACCAATGTAGGCCTACCTTTTTGGGGGTACCAATGCCGACCTTTTCCAGAAAAAACGCCCCCCTCCCCTCCTAAAAAAATCCTGCTTACGGGTCAGCTAGAAGGCAGGGCACCATCTACTGACGACATAGTGCTAAATAAATTACAGTAGTGGACTTGTCTAGTTCATTATCTTCTATAATAGTTAGTTCTTACCCCGGTTCTTACCACTTTTGTTTTTATATTCTGTCCCGTCCCTGATGAAGGATGGTATATCCACTTGAAACGTTGGTCTTTATTGTTACGTTATTTTTTTATTTTTTTATAATACAAAGCAATTTGTATTGCTTGTCCAGTGCATTTCCGTGTTATTGTTAATTTCTCAGTGTTTTATCGCGTTATTCTCCCTCGCCGTTGCCTGTTGAAACAACAGGCTGTTTCCCCACACCCAGTCTTTGCACACAGATAGTCCTTTGCATCAGTTTATTTTACTTGGCCTATAAAATATAATTTTAATACCGATAGCACTTAATTTCCATGAATTTACACAGATGCAAATTCTGTCATGAAAAACAGAAGGTGACAACGCGATGTAATTTCTTGTGTGTGCAACATTTTTGGGATTTAGATGGAATACTAAAAATGATAACCCTCCCAGACGGGGAATTGAACCCCGGTCTCCCGCGTGACAGGCGGGGATACTCACCACTATACTATCTAGGACTTGGTCGAATTTGCGGAGTAATTATTAGCAAATTCAACAATTTTTAGCTGACTGAGAAATGTGTACGTAGCAGGGTACGTAGTAAAAACCGGGCGTAAAAACACAGAACACAGATAATATTTATAATTCGTTCAAATTGATTCACCACCCTTAGTTTACATTTGTTAATCAGCATAAATCACGAAATATTCGTCCGAAATGTTGTCTCTTTTTCCAATCGCAAATAAATCCCTAGTTGTACGCTCTATCTATTTATCTGGTGAAGTACTATGTACATTCCTCTCGGTTAAAAGTAAAGTCGTATGATTCCATTGGCGGAGCCAGGGGGGGCCTGGGGGGCACGTGCCCCCCGGGTCCCTGGCACCCAAAAAAAAAAAAGGAGAAGAAAAAGAAAGAAAAAGGAGAAGAAAAAGAAAGAAAAAGGAGAAAAAGGAAGAAAGAAAGAGAAATAGTAGAGGGTATAAAGTTCTTTATTTGTTACATAGTAAGTTTCCATGCCCCCATCCCTTATTTTGTACGTTCCCGGCACAGATCCCGGCATATCAAAGCAATAATGGCGTAGCCAGAGGGTTAAGAAGGGGCCGACCGCTCCTTCTCCCCTGTCACCCAATATTGCCATTGTCGCCTCAATTTTGATAAGAGAAATCACATTTAAATTATGACGTTCAAATACAAAGATAGCATTTTTCGTTGTATGTGCCCCTTCCCAAAAAAGAAATTCATTGCAAATTAAGACGATAGTTTGAAGCCAAAATGTATTTCAATCCTAGCAAAAGCGGGTAAAATAGCAAAACATTTAACAATAAAAGCAGTGTCATAAGGCCAAAATATATCTCAAATGTGGCAAATAAGTATAAAGAAGCCGGGGTTTTCGTAAAAAATAAAAATAAAATTTGACATTTTAATAGAAGCAACAATGTATCTCAATCTTGCCAAAATTAATGTAAAGAAGTCAATTTTGCGTGGTTGGTATCTCAATCGCGGCACAATTTATGTAAAATAGCCCAAAAAAATTCGCGCGCTACGCGCGCACGTGACATGAACGTTAACTTTAATTTTGGAATCTAATTTTAAGACAAAATGTATCTCAATCATGACAAAATTAGTTAGTGTTGAGAAGCCAATATTTCGCGCGTTTTGCTCATGTGCCTCGAAATCATGATTTGCTTTAGTTTTTAAGCTTGTATACCATCGATATATAATTGGCAAAATATGTAGAATAGCAAAAAAAATTGCGCGCTACGCACGCACATGCCTCAAACGATAAGACTTGGGACCAGTCCTTGTGTGACTTCATTTCTTGTTGTCCGTTTCGGGAGAGCCCGAAGGCCGAGCGGGTGAGTGAAGCGTGGGTGAAGGGTGGGTGGATGTTTTAGAACCTCAAAATATTTACATTTCTTTTTAGAAGCTTGTTATCAGCAAAAAAAGTCGCTCAATGATGACAAAATTAGTGTAAAATATGCAATTTTGCGCGCTAAGCTCGCATGAACCTTCAAACATTACATTTAGCTTCATAACAAATTAGTATCAAATGTTGTGCGCTACGCGCTAATTAGAGAATAATTACTGCGTAACAACTGTTTTCGTGAATTTGTTTTAAAATCAGAGGTTTTTGTTCTGGTCTGAGGAATTGTCCCGAGGGGCGCAGCCCCCGAGGGACAATTCCGAATGACCAGAACAAAACCCGAGGATTTCAAAACAAATTCACGAAAACAGTTGTTAAGCAGTCATTATTCTCATTCATTACTGAAAAAGATGCATATTTTATCCAAATCGTTGATTTGTACCGATATAATCTTGCAAATAATTAATTAGTTTTCTGTTTATTTTGTCCACCCCTTCTTAGTTATTGAAACAGTCCAAGTCGGGTCATCCCCTCATTAACATTTTTATTATTCAACCAATCAGAAATAAGCTTTAATCGTGTTTCCTCATAACTCATTGAATATTCAGTTTAGGGGCGTGAGGCGTTAATTTGATTGGTCGGTCAGTGAGCAAAACAATGGAACACTTTGGCGCAGTACTTTCGGGCAATTATTAGTAACCCGCGCTCGGCGTGCGCGTTCTCATCTAACGATTAATTTGATTGGAACGCACTTGGTACGCAGCTATCGCGATTATTCATGAAGTAATGAATGTGACTTCAAACATTAACTTTATCTTAATGAAACTTTTATGAAGGCAAGCCTCAATCATAGCAAAACTGTAAAATAGCAAATTTTAAAATAGCACACTTTAAGGTATCAGGTCACTTTTTTTCTTTACTTCGTCAATTTATAGGTATCTGATTAATATTCATCCGACCCTGAGTGCCCCCCGGATAAAATAATCCTGGCTACGCCTATGATGATGGTGCAAAGGGTGCGAGCAGGAACACGATATCCATTATACAGGTGAAGGGGTGCTGGTAGATGGTGCAACTCGCACTGAATGAGGATGAGTATATGAAGTCCATGGTAATATTAGGGTGTGTTCATAAATACCTTGGTGGGTGGCGGGTTGGAAAAAATGGAGGGGGATCAGAAGGAAAACAAGGTATTTAAAAAAAACTGGACGGGGGAGATAGAAGATTGTTGAAAGTTCAAGAACAGACATTAACAAACAGCGTTGCTACTATGTTTCCTAACAATTTAACTCTAAGGGATTCAAAAGTGTTTTTGATATCAAATGAAAGGTCCCATTTCTCATTACACTGATGATGCCCTTAAATCTAGAATAGGGTCAACAATTTAAGACGTATGGTTAACATTGATGAAGAAGTTGGATTGGGGTAATTAAAGTTGTATGGTGGACACCGAATCATTCAGAAATATTATAAGGACACATTGAGAAATAGGTTATGTAAAACTTTTTTTATGAAAGACTGGTACCTTCTGTTTAAAGTTTGAAAATGAAAATAGGCTTATCCATTTTATTTGCGGCGGTTTTAGACTTTGCTAAACATGCTCAGCATTATCAGTCCCGGGCATCAGTGCACGCAGTGTACGTATACAACACACTGACCCATCTGCAGGCCGTCAGCTACGCGGAAATCTCTGCACAACGCATGTATACCATACGCCAACATTTCCACCCTGAAAGTACGTTGTGAAATTGCCGTTTTTTGGTCGAAGTCATGACTAAATTATTATGAAACTCCAGAATTTATCGCAAATGATGTGTATTATAAAAACAATCGATGACAGAAAATAAATTTATTGATAAATGTGGATTTTTAAGGGGCTGAAGTCGACAGGTTTTCTAGCGATACGTCATTGGGAAAACTACGCATCGCAAACAGTCGCGATTTAAACAAATTGTTGACACTTTTTAGAGGTGAATAATGATTTTTAAAATAGTTTAGCCAATAATCTGAGAAGAGTTAGAATCTACAGATTTTTTAACTAAATAGAGGAGGGTGTACACTTTTATTTGGTACCTTGGCCAATGTTCAAGTTTTACAACAAGTATTTTTCTTATTTATTTTGAAATATTTACCAAGTTATTTGGAGATTTGATGAGGTATTCATCTCAGTCAATCAAACAAAGGCATTCAAGCCGTAGCGTTGTATTATTCCATGATGGTTTTAGATTACATATTCTTGGTGAAATTATACACCGATATGGCTTGAAAAATAACATACCAGTATATAATTTCCTACGAGAATTGAAATCTGATGATCCAGTATCAAACAACAACGTCCAAAATGTCTCAAGAAATATTCCAAAATGTCTCCGGCCGTCCATACCATCGATGTACTGCATTGCACTAACAGTGCATGGCAAAGGTCGAGGGGTTGTTGCCATATCATTGGGCTAATCATATTGAAGGGTTCACCTAGACTGTAACTCTCAGCCGCCCTCTTATGTCGCTATCTTGCAGGCTCCGATATTTGTACAGCTTTAGCGTCCGTACGGTAATATTGATGACTGGGGGATGTAGCCTAGGGTTCGCCATAATCATTGGGCTAATTGCTGAGAGCCAAGGCAACACGGAACAAAGAGGCCGTGCCGTGGCCGTGGACTCAGTGACTCAGTATATTACTAAATCATATAATATAATACAAAATAGCATCCAAATAGCTTAGTATATTACTAAATGGCATCCAAATAGCTGAAATAACTTACTGTGTCCTCTTACCTTCATATTATAACAATATCAATTACATTTTACAACAAAATCGCTTCAGAAGATGATTAATGCAAGTTATTAGCAAATAGCAAATGCCGCGAATTTTAGGGGTTTGTGAAAAGGTTACGACTTAGAAACGTCGTTTCAAATGACGGGCTCGTCATCTCCCCCGTCAAAAATGTCCTCCAAAAGGGGGATGACAAACAAATTGGTACGCGTACGATCAACAACAAAAGTCCAATTTAAGCATAAAAAGGCAATTTTTTCACACTGTGCACACATTTATAACTAAATATATAAGTTTAATTAGACCAAATGTTGACAGTTTTAGCATAAAACATTTAAATTTGGCGCGCAAGCGCGCATTTTCACACCAAATTAGTTGGTATTAGACCAAATTTGACCATTTAAGCGTAATAAAATGGCACAAAAAACGCACGCATAATTTTTTTCATGCCCCCCCTAAAAAAGTGCTTGCCCCCCACACCAAATTATGAGGCTGGTGCCGCCACTGTGACTGAAATGGCTGAAATGGCTGAAATGGCTGAAAATGGCTGAAATGGAAACGAAAGAAACGAATGAAACGAATGAAACGAATGAAACGAATGAAAAGAAAGAAATGAATGAAATAGCTGAAATGAATTAAATGAAAGAAATGAAAGAAATGGATGAAATGGCTGAAACGAACGAAACAAATGGCTGAAACGAACGAAACGAACGAAACGACTGAAACGAATGAAACGAATGAAACGAATGAAACGAATGAAACGAATGAAACGAATGAAACGAATGAAACGAATGAAACGAATGAAACGAATGAAACGAATGAAACGAATGAAACGAATGAAACGAATGAAACGAATGAAACGAAAGAAACGAATGAAACGAATGAAACGAATGAAACGAAAGAAACGAATGAAACGAATGAAACGAATGAAACGAATGAAACTAATGAAACGAATGAAACGAATGAAACGAATGAAACGACTGAAATGAAAGAAATGAAAGAAATGAATGAAATAGCTGAAATGAATGAAATGAAAGAAATGGATGAAATGGCTGAAACGAACGAAACGAACGAAACAAATGGCTGAAACGACTGAAACGACTGAAACGACTGAAACGACTGAAACGACTGAAACGACTGAAACGACTGAAACGAATGAAACGAATGAAACGAATGAAACGAATGAAACGAATGAAACGAATGAAACGAATGAAACGAATGAAACGAATGAAACGAATGATATGAATGATATGAAATTAATGACATTAATGACATTTATGAATGAAATTAATGAATTTAATGAAATTAATGAAATTAATGAGGTGAACTAAATCATAAATGTATGAAGTAAACTAAATGAATGAGGAACAAATGAATGAGTGAACGAAATAAATGAAATGAACGAAATGAACGAAATGGACAAAATGAAAAAAAATGAACAAATTGAAACAAAATGAATTATTTATTAACAAAATAAGCAAATTGCATGAAATGAAAGAAATGAAAGATATGACAGAGGTGAATGAAAGAGGACGTGTATGAAATGTTTGAAATGTTTGAAATGTTTGAAATGTTTGAAATGTTTAAAATGTTTGAAATGTTTGAAATGTTTGAAATGTTTGAAATTTTCCTGAAACCAGAGAGATGTTAATACTGAAACCATGTTTGTTAAAGCTTGAATGAACAACATGTGTCCCCCTGCCCCCCCCCCCCCCCCCCCCCCCCCCCCCCCCCCCCACCCCGTGCCTTTGTCCTTTTATATAGATCCGATAAAAATCAACGAAAACAGCCACCACTGCACCACACCGAAAATCAAATCGAAATCTGAACTGCCACACACCGTCGTGAAAGCTGAAAGGGCGACAACTCGCGATCAGTTTGTCAATTTTTGTAAAGGTCGATCACGCAATGTCCCGGATGACACTGACGTCATTTGCCAAAATCGCCATCTTTGTTTTCCAATCCGATATCTGTGAAAAAGTCATCGGCACTTGCAAGCCAAAAATCAAATAAAAATGTAAGTAAAGCTATTTTCAAAATATTATTCAGCTTTGACGGTGCATAGCAAATGCTTATTTATTTTTGCGTGTGGTGTAATATTTATGTGATCGTTATTCTAGTAGGAATTGACTAAATTCGGTAGCGATTTGTGTGAAAAGTGGGTTGGTGAATTTTGCCCAACCTATTTTTTTCTTTACCCAGATAGAAGAGGCAAAACAAGTGGTCTTGTTTCACCCTTTTTGCCGGGACGATTATGTTTACTACATATCACATATATGGAAATGTAAATTACAGCTGCAAGTATTATGTGTAAAGATTTCATAAGGTCAACTCATCCACCGAATCACTAAACTGACAAGTATTTTTCCTTGCCAGATTTTCATCAACATTCATAATCATGCTGTCATGCATCATGACACTTCTATTCAATCAAGTTCAGAATTATTGAATGTCAATTGTCATGAACATGATGATGAATAAAAGTCGAAATGGTTGATCAGATTATCTATTCTATTAGATTTGAATGATCAGATTGTCCAGCAGTGTTGCAGTGTCCGATTTGGTTTTACATGCACAACAAATTTTATGCATGTAACTTTGGCTCTGTCACTGTGACAGCTTATCATGCTTATATTATAGATTGTCGAATGGCAGAGTTGTGTGGGAGGCAGAATCTCGGTTGCGAGTTGTCTCGTAGGCTGAGTTGTCTCAAAGGCCGAGTTGTCTCAAAGGCCGAGTTGTCTTGGCCGAGTTGTCTTGGCCGAGTTGTCTCGAAGGCCGAGTTGTCCGACATTCTGTGCATGTAATCATTTGCCTGTGACTGTGTGCATGTAAAATTGTGATATTCAGCCATTTTTAAGGGAAAAAATATATCAATTTTTCAAGGAAATATTGCTGTTGTGCAGGTTACTTTTATTTTCTAAATCGGACACCGCAGTGTTGCATGGATGGTTAAACATGTAAACACGAACACGCATGATAATTGTCTAGGGCGCTATGTAGGCCTATATATAGATCAATAAAATAGTATAGGGCCTAGGGTCTATAAACTGACAATCACTCTCTCCATCACAACTTTTTTAGAACGTGCATGATTCAATCCGCAGAGAGATAAAAACCGAATATTTCTCGCCAATTATGAAATGAGTAAACTATATCACTCTACGACGTTGATTATATGCGGTCACTGCGGTGGTTTATAAATATCAAAATGTGCATGGTTTACACAGTGCTTTCACTCACCCTATAAAACTCAAGTCTAAAAAGAGTTTTACAAATTTTATTCAGACAAGTCGAAAAATATTGATGATAATATTCAACCATCCGCAATGCCAACTCATATACTTTCATCCTCCATAGCTCTCATAGAGCTAGTATTCAGAGCTACCGTCACTTATGATTTTCACCCCTGAAAAATTTACTCAAGATTGAAAATGGTGGAATATGCATTGTTTTATAATTTATTACCTAAAACAGTGCTCTCTAGCAACAAGTGTTGGCATCCTTTAGCTTTTCACCCTCGAGAGTAAAATTCCTGTGGTAATGTTCATTGTCGGGTTCATATTCAAATTCAGATACCCTTGGTTGGGCTTGGCCTAGGCTTTGTGAGTAAAACTGTAAAAGTAAAACATATTTAAATGTCATTTACCAAAACATGCGCACACCGAAACTATAGGCTACAGCTATTTAAGTAAGCCTTTCCTTAGCTCTGAATCATGAAATGAAAGCATCTCACTCAGTTGGGGCAGATATTTTCATCAATATTTTTCTGAAATTTTCTGAATAGAATCGTCAAACTATTGCTTCAGATACCATATTTAGTGTCCATAGAATCTGTATAGCTTTGTTTAAATAGCTCAAACTGTTTCAATTTCCAAGAAATACTAGCTTGAATTTTGATCGCCCTATTCCTGCTACACTACACTGCCCTACCATGACAAAAGGGAGTAATGGACACTTTTTTCATGTAATGTGGCCACAGTAGACCACTGCATGCTACGCCGCAATGTTGATTATCCCCCAAATTGTATTAACAGTTAACTTTTCGATCGCACTTGGTTTTCCGCTAGTGCAACTTTGCCAAATTCGACAATGTTTACGATTAGTGAGATTTAAAAAGGTAAAGCGCCGGTAAAAGGTTTGGCCAAACAACTCTCACAGCTTATCCATCTAAATCAAGTGGCCCTGATGAGCTGTCACCACGCCTCCTTAAACTTGTAGCAAACGATTTGCCCCTGCTCTAACGTTCTTGTTTCAATGTTTCAACAATCATATCAGGGGTAGAAATTCGTCTCCAAGTGCGTGAATCAAATTTTCTAAATTTGATTCATGCAGATAAGGTATTGCGTGAATCATTGATTCACGCAAACCGCGTATTAATTGATTCTCGCAACAACTTTGCGTGGATCAAAAAATGTTTGCCCATATTGATGAGTCAATGAAAAATGTAATGAGACTGAGTATGACCTGTTTGTTTCCCCTTTGTTTAACTTTGTAGGTATAAAGACAGTCAAGTATCAAGCTATTTATTTAGCCTGCCACTTGCCAGGATACAGTTAGCTAGCCTCCTCTACCCGGGTACCCCCCAATTTTGTTTTTGTATTTTTGGATTAATGTCTATTTTCCATTTCCTGGGTCACAATGAAAGACAAGCTGTATGTAATGTGCACTTTCATTTTCCTGCATCTCCAACTAGGACGTGTAAGATGTTGTTGATTTTGAAATAAATTGTATTTTTACATAGAAAACAGTGTTGAAAAAATCATACTTTTGATAAAAATGAATGAATTAATTTAGTATAAGATCTTAGGTTAGGAGTTACTATCCCTAATGGTGTGGGTCAAGGGGTATTAATCGTATTATGTGGGTTATTAAGGGTCAAATACGAGTCATCTAAGGTCCTGTTTTTGATTTAGAAAAAAAAGAGTAAAACATCTCCAATAGATTGGACCACCTCCTTAAGTATGTAAACCAAACACACACAATCACACATCAATAAATTCACACAAGTTCGCTTTCTACGAACGGGTGATCTATGTATGGAACAGACTCCTACCAGCTGCTGTCCTTCATATTCATCTGTTAGTCAACACATTCAGGACTTCGTCCATGCCTACCATTCGGACTATGCAGCCCCCACATAGTAGCAATGTCCTTTAATTCTGTTCCAGTTTTAGGGAACCCTAATTATGAAAAACTTTCAGTAATATTTTTCAGCACGCGCACCATTTTTCTTCACTGCACCATTCCGTCTGGATACGGACGTCACACACCAACAATCCAGTTTCGCTGCGGACTCAGATGTAAAGAATTTATGCAACCAAACCAAGTATCATTGGGGGCAGGCTTCAGTTATTTATTACTTGTACATCACAAATAACCTGACCATCAGAAACTTTCAAACTCTCTGAAACGCATAGCGAATGATAATCGTTTTAATTTTGTTTTCATCAAAAAGAATTGATACCTTTTCTATGGTAGACTCTGTTAGCTACGTACTGGTCAGGGTTCTCTTTAGGTAAAAATATTATGGGGTCCACTGGAGCCCCCATAATCTACCAATTCTCAAAATGATGGGGTCCGAGAAGAAACTATGGGGTGTATGTCAAAAATGTAATTTGCGATGAACTGGATATGATGTCGCAGAGACGAAATAATTATAATTATCGTAATGTATTCAACCTTTGCCCTCGTACAAAAAATCCGCCCCTTACCAGTATTATTATCGACGTAACATCTTGTTTAACAACCGATCAAGCGTCACTATTGGTCTGTTGCAGAAACAACAAATTGTATTGTTCGTTCAATTTGTAACGTGTATCTACATTGTAGATAATCATGCAATAACAATGCACATGACAAGCCTTAACAATGCACATGACAAGCCTATCTCCAAGCGCATGTGCGGCATTTTCGATGATCAACCTGGCCTATATAGTGCGCTAACGAGTAGCCCTGAGCTGTGGTTTGCCTATGGGGTCCCCGGTTCGATACCCGGTAGGGTCGCGCCGCACCCGTCGCGGTGATTCATTTGTCGATTTTCTTCCAAATTGTGATATCGGTTAAAAACCTGGTTTTGGGGTTAGGGTTAATGTTGCTTGCCTATGGGGGCTGGGGCTTTGGGTCAGGAGGGTCCCCGGTTCGATCCCAGGTCAGGTTGCGGCAATTTATTTGTCGATTTTTCTTCCAAAATTGCGATATTGGATACAAACTTGATTTAGGGGTTAGGGTTAATGACTTTTTGTAGAAACCATTACATAGGAGGGTTTATGTATTATGTAATGCATAATGCATGCATTTGTTAGGAGTTCAAAATTAAGCTTTTGGTTCATGTTTAATGCATACACCAGTCAGTACAGCAATTTATTGTCATCGCTGATATGCTACGCAATAATGTGATACTGATGAGTCGCAATAGATACTGTGTAGGCTATTGAAATTGTCGTCTCGACATCAAATTGCAATGCAGAGACACATTATGGAAATGCGAAACCAAACCGACAGGCTACAAACTCATTATATTCTGTGTATAAGTCTACACTGGCCAGATGTGGAGATTTACATTTGGAGGAGTCGAGTGTTGCAAATAGGGACTTGGCCAATTTGGTTGAAGTTGATAATTTTTGTATTGCCAATTCATCATGATACATTAGGCCAAATTAAATTAATTGTTTGTCTCAAAGCTCCTCTCCTGTTGTAAAACTAATGCGGAATGCGGTTTTTTTTCAAGTTTTTTTTTTTTTTTTTTTTTAATATAAAATATTGAAATCCTTGTAAAAGTGAACTTTTGTATTTAAGATGATCTGATCAATGAAAATCTGAAAAATCTGTGAAATTTTAGATTTTTTTTTTTTTTTTGAAAAAAAAAAAAAAGGTTTTTTTCAGATTTTTGTTTTTCTAATGCGCACCAATAAACGAACGCGCGCGGGAGCTTTGAGACAAACAATTATTTTAATTTGGCCTTAGCAACCAAAAGTATTTCCAATTATGATACCTTGTAAGCTGCAAATTGAGAGAAAACACTGAGGGACAGTTCTTAATAAAAAGTTTTTTGTTGAAATTAATTTGGAATATTCTTGAGACAATATTATTCATAAATAACAATATTTCAGTGATTTAAGTTTTAGCATTGAGATACATATTAAGTTAATTTTGAGTCAAATTAGCTTGACAAAAAAGTTATGATGACATGAATTATAATACAGAGAATTTGGATGGTTTAAATTTAAAATATGAAAGGAAAGGTGTCAAAATGAAACTAAATTTACATCCCAAATATCTTAATTTTAAGATCAATAAAATGATGAAGTGTCAATATCTGTGAGAGATTAAAGACGCAGCGTATTGCGTATATTTGCGTGAAACGCGCACAAGCATAAGCGGTGATAATTTTGGGCGCGACCATCTTTGTGCTACTGTACGTGCTTGTTGTTTGTTCAATTATTAATTTGACTATAGTGACAATATTGGGATTAGTTTTACTTTCAAGTGTGCAATCCTTGATTTAAAGATATGTGGACCAAAGGGGCTACTTTGTAACTTTTCTGACAAAAGTAGCTTCCGGTCCTATACTTTGCTGTGCACAATTTGAAAACACCGGGAGCTAAAACTCGGCAACCGGGGGTAAAAAAACTCTCAGCTCCCGCTTAATTCGAGGCTTGCAAGAGTGAATCCATTGACAAACAATTGAGAAGGTTTGTTTTAAAGGAATTTAAAATTGTCAGAATACCCACTACCCACCATATGAATAGGAGTACATATTGGCTTGCTATGATTATAACAAGGTTGATTAATTATTCATGAGCTATTTCCAATGGGAAATTTGTATGGGGATTTGAAGAAGGCACATGATTTCTTCAATTCCATTGAATTGAATAAGCAGATGTTGTAGGGAAAGGAAACATAATGAGAAGAGATTCAGCAACACATTTGTTCCACTCATAGTGACTGTGAAATATATGTATTACACTCCATATTTAATATGGGATGATTTTGACACTGTATAAGGCTAAATTAAAAAAAATTGTCTCAAAGCTCCCGTGCGCGTTAGTTTATTGATGCGCATTAGAAAAACAAAAATCTGTTGTTTTTTTGATTTTTTTTTTTTAATTGATTTTTTTTTTAAAGAACAAATCCCCCAAAATCCCAAAATTTCACAGATTTTTCAGATTTTCATTAATCACATCATGTTAAATTCAAAAAGTCATTTTTACAAAGATTTCAATATTTTATAATTAAAAAAACCCCCACATTCCGCATTAGGTTTTGAAATACTGAAGAGCTTTGAGATTGAGACAAAAGATTTTTTTGATTTAGCCTAAGGGCAATTCCGTAAGGTCGGAAGTACATTGCGCACACTTTAAAGGTCTGGGTAGTCCTCACAATTAGGGTTGGGTCGATATTTGTATCAGTCTTGTATGTCCCCCTGGTAGTACTATTATTCTAACATCAAATAATGGATCCTCAATTAAAATGAATGTAAGAAAAGTTGCTAAAACTACCCTGGGTCGGACGTATTCACACGGAATGTGTTTTTTTCTACATACTTCGAAAGAGTACACATTTTAAGAAAGTGTAGGGGTTACAGTGCATTTTTTATTGATGAGGGTTTGTAAGAGACATGCCTCTACATAATGCAAGAACAAAAATGTCCACATTCATCTCCCCCAAAAAAATACAACCAACAAATAGGTGGGGGTCGGACGTACATTTTGGAGGGGTCGGACATACATACTTTTGCAAATATTTCACAGAGCGTACGTCGGACCCTCTTTAATGTACCCCCTCTTTAGCAGTACAAGTCATATCATTCTGTTATAGTATCAGCCTATAAGTGTTGACCCTGTACTTACATAATATGATAGTTTGATGGCTCATTCAGTCACTAAGTACAGTGTTACATCTTCTTGAAAATGTGCATCATTCACAAATGTACATCCGACCCCACTGCTATTTTCACCCCAAAAAAGTTTTTTGACTCTCTGCGACAAAACGTTGCCCAATTTTGTCAAAAGTATGTATCAGATATAAAGTCATGTAGTGACCCTCAAGTTACCATAAACCAAAATTAGTTTGAAACAATTTCCAGTGAATGAGAGCCAATAATGTGATTTGCCGTTTGGTGTACCTATTTACAGAATTGCCCCTAACCAAGTGTCCTATAATTTTGTTTGCTAGTGTATTTATATTCACACAGAACTCCCTTTGGTGTGTAGTACCAAAAAGAATTCCAACATAACTGCAATCCACATATCTGCAATAAGCTCATATAATGATACCTGTTCTAAAAGAACAACCGGGGGTTCTTCAAGTTCAAGTACCCTGCTTAAACAACTTTTGCGTATCTAAACATTTGTTTAAGCAGGGTACTTGAACAACGCCAGTTGTTTAAAGGTTTTAAACAGCGTTTTTACAGTGTAGCTGTCAAAAGTATTACACTTAATTAAACCATGATTGAACAGAGCATGAAATAGTGGTGAATTTTGCACATTTTGAATGACACATTCCCAAGCAGGTGGCTAAGCACTGAAACAAGTAATTGATATGAATGAGGTATCGTAGGAAAGAGGAACACAACAGTGGTTCATTAGTATGAATCCCAGTATGAATATCAATTGAAAAATTGGCGATTGAAAACAAACGTTGGAACTTTCTTTGAGCAGATTAATTTGTACCCTGTTGTCTTATTCTCTATAAAAATACATGATTGCTTAATCTGCAGGGATAATGTTTTTTTGAGTACTGCCAAATGTAAAAATAAACCTACAGTGAAAAATTCCTGTTTCCGAGAGCCGGAGTATAATTAAAACAAGTTGGTATTCGCAAGCCACAGTAATGGCGGCATTGATGAATACATACATGTGGACATTGCATATTAGCGAAATAGCGACTGGCGGCTTTGAATAATCCCTGCATCTAATCTCCATGATAAGTTGACCTGTTTAAAAGCTGTTATACTAATTACAAACTCCTCCATTATTTTAGAAATCTGGTTTACTTGCAAACTAATATAATGTATTCAAACTGTATATATTTGAAAGAGCATCAATAATTGTGATCCGCCTTCTGGGGAAAAATTATATGGGTTGTTTCATTTCAACAATGCTGGGCTACAATACAATGTATGTGTATGTAGACTCATGCTACATGGCTATCATAATTACAGTTGTATGACAAAATGTTTACTTCCTGTTCAAAGAAACAATTCCAAGTTTCCCACATTTTTAAGGGCCCTCACTTTAGTACAGCCAGGGTATGTACATAATACAGTAGGGCCTATACTTTAAAATACAACAGGGCCTGTGTTCTTAATACAGCAGTGCCTGTACTTAATACAGCAGGGCATGTACTTAAAGAAGGTGTCCGGCAAGCAGAACATTGTCCATTTATATGTTAGACAAGTACTTATCAAGCCTTAATCGTGTATCTATATTGAACAAAACATTATTATTATCATAAAAACCAAATAAAAACTGCCATCTCTTAACATGCCATTTTTTAAAATATGCGGTGATTTAAAGCCGATTTCAATGACATCACGGTTCTTGGTGCTCAAATTTGCGCAAGTGCATTAGATAACTATGACTTCATTGAAATTGGGGCTTTAAATCACAGCGAATTTTAAAAATTGCATGTATGAGCGATGGCAGTGTTCGTTCAATTTTATGATGATGTTTTGTTCAATATAATTACACGATTTAGGCTCGATAATTACTTTTCTAACATAATGGGCAATGTTGTGCTTGCCGAACACCTCCTTTAAAATATAGCAGGGCTGTGCTTAATACAGCTGGGCCTGTACTTATTACAGCAGGGTCTGTAGTTTTTACTCAGTACTTATTACAGCAGGGCTGTACTTAATACAACAGGCCTTTAATACTTAATTTGTGATGCTGTTACAGACTGACAGTCCTGTGTGAAGGAAGATGTGAATTTCATACTATTTAAGTAGACAAAGATCATCTCCAAATGGTGTCTGTGGTTTTTATCTACATTATGTACATGTATGTGTTAAAAGACCAAGAGATTTAACACTACATTTTAATACATTATGCTAGTCTGTGGGGGCTGGAGAAGTGGTTGCATTTTACTTTCTTATTAATTTGCCAGTATGCTTTTCGTTCCTTTGTAAAATAGGATGGTACTTTTGTGAATATCAATTTTCTGTATATAATATGCAAAAGCCTGACATTTAGGGCTGGAAAAAATTGTTTATGTCCTGGGAAGCCCACAAAATTTTCCAGATAGAAAGCTAGATTTCCCTCCATTTCTTAAGTATTTCTGTATTTGGAATTTAAGTAAAATTTCCCTCCAAATAAAAACCCACATTTCCCAAGAATGAGATATTGAGATTTCTCAATTCCACATTTTGTCCAGGCCTGGTTGAAACTTAACCTGCAAGCTACAAACGGATCATTTGCTATTTGATTTAGCGTTGAATTTAATAGCAACATAAATGAATTTCACTAAACAGTATAACATTAACACCCATTATTCATTATTTTAAATGCCTCACAAAATGTTGTGTCTACATTCTACAATATGGTCCAGAGATGTGCTACAGCAAGAATCTTCAGTGCTGCAAGGGAAACCCTTTAAATCTGGGTCTCTCTGGTATATTTTCTTCTTTCTCTCTCTTCCTCTCCTGCTTGTTTTCCATCATTTGTCAAATGATTTCCCCTATAAATATTGAGTTAATGTCTGGTGCAATGCAACATGAAAGCAGTCAACTAATTTTGTTTTGTTTCCTGTCATGATGTCGAGTAAAAAGTAATGATTTGGGAAATTACTTGGAAAATGTGTTGAGGGGAATTTTAATATTCATATTTAGAAATACAGTAAGAAATTAAGGGGAATTACACTAACTTGCGAGGAAATAAAAATGTTTCTAAGCCTTGGTTTTCTGTCAGATAAATGTATGTTTGGTAGTTGAATCCAACATACCTAAATGCCTTCACAAATATTTAGCCAGATTTGTTCTTGTTTGACTTGTTTAACACTTTCTACGAGACAGGCGTCTGCAGACGACGTACCAAAATTTCACAAAATGTTCAAAAATGTTAAAAATATTGAATTTCATTTTCATATTTGGAATCCCTATGAGAAACGCATTAAAATAAATACAAACATGCCTAGTATTGATTACGTCATTCTTGAAATAGACCATGAAAGTTGGGAAAGGTTTCCGAAAACTGTTTTGTATGGTAAAACCAATAGCAGCGTGGAAAGTGTTAAAGTATATATAATTGCTCATCATTTTTATGGCTGTATGGGTACAATAACCTGGTGGCATTCTTTTGGTAATAAAACTATCAAGAGGGAAAATACAGGTCAAAGGAGGGGGGGGGGGGTGGAACCTGTTCTGCTGGCGCTGGGAATTGAACTTGGGTCGCCTGTGTGGCAGTCCTGCCCCAATGTGATTTGAGTTATGGAGCCAGCGTAGATTGTCTGCATATGATAGCCTGTCTGGACGTACCAGGTGGTGGTGTTTTTAGCATTTGGTGACCATGTCCAACTATGGTCAGTATGATATTTGCCGTAGGTCCATTGGATTTGTACTGATCATTTGTTGTGTCTTGTTTTTATTTCCTCCTTCAGGGCAGCACCACCAGGAGCAGGCGGACCCCCAGGCGGAGCACCAGGCGCACCCAGCGGGCCAGCACCATCGAATAAGAGGTTACAGCAGACGCAGGCTCAAGTAGACGAGGTGGGTTCGCATTTATACGCAAAGACGTTATGTAAAAGTAGCCCATAATGTGACCAAATGTGATTACGTAGGGCTCAATTTGGTTTCAATTAGACAAGAACATTATTTAGTTCACACCCTTGCCTTAGGCCCAACAAAGAAGAAGGTCTGTCTCAGAAGCCCGTCCGCTTTGGTATGCGAAGGTCTATGCGCTGAGGGCTAAAACACTTCTTTCTTTTTTTGATTTTTTTTGTTTGTTTTTTTTGATTTTTTTGATTTGATTTTTTTTTGATTTAAAAAAAGGTTAAAAAAGCCTGTTTTCTAATTTTTTTAATATTTTAAATCGCACAGCACTTAGCTGATTTGCAAAATGTTTCTGAGACAGACTTTCTTCTTTGTTTGGCCTTACGTGTCTGTCAAATATTTGTGGCTGCCTGTGTAGGAAGTAGGGCTTGAATTACGAGGGATCAGGGAGCACATTTACCCCCACTAAACCTCAAAATAACTTTTTCACTCATTCAGGATGACATATTTCTGTGGTTTAGCCTTTAATAATAGCCCCTGATATGTGACTAATTGCCCCTGGTCCTGAAGGAAAATCTGTAAACCAGAGGCAAGTTTGTTTAAAAAGTAGCTCCTGGTTCTTCATTCCTTATTTCATGCTCCGGTTAGATTATTTATCTATTCTACTTTTTGTCTCGCCTGATGTAATCAGAAAGAGACTATGTTATCACTATTTCTGTCCGGCGTCCGCCGTCCGCCGTATGCCGTCCGCCGTATGCCGTCCGCCGTATGCCGTCCGCCGTGTGCTAAGAAATACCTTTGTGACGCGATATCTGGAGATCCGTAAGGCCTATCGTGATGGGACTTGGTGGAGGGAAGGGGGGTGGTGCGTTCTGTTGCTGATTGATTTTTCAAGGTCATCGGGGGTCATACAAGGTCATCGGGGTCAAATATGCTTAAAACTTTTGAGACGCGTTGTGACGCGATATCTAGAGATCCGTAAGGCCTATCTTGATGGGACTTGATGTCAGGGAAGGGGGTGGGGTGTTCTTTTGCTGATTAGATTTTCAAGGTCATCTGAGGTCATTCAAGGTCATTGGGGTCAAATATGGGGTAAAATAAGATCCGTAAGGCCGATCTTGATGGGATTTGGTGGAGGGAAGGGGGTGGTGTGTTCTTTTTGCTGATAAAATTTTCAAGGTCATCGGAGGTCATTCAAGGTCATCAGGGGTCAAATATGGGGTCAAATAGATCAGTAAGGCCTATCTTGATGGGATTTGGTGGAGGGAAGGTGGGTGGTGTGTTCTTTTTGCTGATTAAATTTTCAAGGTCACCAGAGGTCATCGGGGTCAAATATGGGGTCAAATAGATCAGTAAGGCCTATATTGATGGGATTTGGTGGACGGAAGAGGGATGGTGTGTTCTTTTTGTTGATTAATTTTTCGGGGTCATTGGGGGTCAAATATGGGGTCAAATAGATCAGTAAGGCCTATCTTGATGGGATTTGGTGGAGGGAAGGGGGTGGTGTGTTCTTTTTGTTGATTAATTTTTCGGGGTCATCGGGGGTCAAATATGGGGTCAAATAGATCAGTAAGGCCTATCTTGATGGGATTTGGTGGACGGAAGAGGGATGGTGTGTTCTTTTTGTTGATTAATTTTTCGGGGTCATTGGGGGTCAAATATGGGGTCAAATAGATCAGTAAGGCCTATCTTGATGGGATTTGGTGGAGGGAAGGGGGGTGGTGTGTTCTTTTTGTTGATAATTTTTCGGGGTCATAGGGGGTCAAATATGGGGTCAAATAGATCAGTAAGGCCTATCTTGATGGGATTTGGTGGACGGAAGAGGGATAGTGTGTTCTTTTGTTGATTAATTTTTCGGGGTCATCGGGGTCACATATGGGGTCAAATAGATCAGTAAGGCCTATCTTGATGGGATTTGGTGGACGGAAGAGGGATGGTGTGTTCTTTTTGTTGATTAATTTTTCGGGGTCATTAGGGGTCAAATATGGGGTCAAATAGATCAGTAAGGCCTATCTTGATGGGATTTGGTGGAGGGAAGGGGGTGGTGTGTTCTTTTTGTTGATTAATTTTTCGGGGTCATCGGGGGTCAAATATGGGGTCAAATAGATCAGTAAGGCCTATCTTGATGGGATTTGGTGGACGGAAGAGGGATGGTGTGTTCTTTTTGTTGATTAATTTTTCGGGGTCATTGGGGGTCAAATATGGGGTCAAATAGATCAGTAAGGCCTATCTTGATTGGATTTGGTGGAGGGAAGGGGGGTGGTGTGTTCTTTTTGTTGATTAATTTTTCGGGGTAATAGGGGGTCAAATATGGGGTCAAATAGATCAGTAAGGCCTATCTTGATGGGATTTGGTGGACGGAAGAGGGATGGTGTGTTCTTTTTGTTGATTAATTTTTCGGGGTCATCGGGGGTCACATATGGGGTCAAATAGATCAGTAAGGCCTATCTTGATGGGATTTGGTGGACGGAAGAGGGATGGGGTGTTCTTTTTGTTGATTATTTTTTCGGGGTCATCGGGGGTCAAATATGGGGTCAAATAGATCAGTAAGGCCTATCTTGATGGGATTTGGTGGAGGGAAGGGGGGTGGTGTGTTCTTTTTGTTGATTAATTTTTCGGGGTCATCGGGGGTCAAATATGGGGTCAAATAGATCAGTAAGGCCTATCTTGATGGGATTTGGTGGAGGGAAGGGGGGTGGTGTGTTCTTTTTGTTGATTAATTTTTCGGGGTCATCGGGGGTCAAATATGGGGTCAAATAGATCAGTCAGGCCTATCTTGATGGGATTTGGTGGACGGAAGAGGGATGGTGTGTTCTTTTTGTTGATTAATTTTTCGGGGTCATCGGGGGTCACATATGGGGTCAAATAGATCAGTAAGGCCTATCTTGATGGGATTTGGTGGACGGAAGAGGGATGGGGTGTTCTTTTTGTTGATTATTTTTTCGGGGTCATCGGGGGTCAAATATGGGGTCAAATAGATCAGTAAGGCCTATCTTGATGGGATTTGGTGGAGGGAAGGGGGGTGGTGTGTTCTTTTTGTTGATTAATTTTTCGGGGTCATCGGGGGTCAAATAGATCAGTAAGGCCTATCTTGATGGGATTTGGTGGAGGGAAGGGGGGTGGTGTGTTCTTTTTGTTGATTAATTTTTCGGGGTCATCGGGGGTCAAATATGGGGTCAAATAGATCAGTAAGGCCTATCTTGATGGGATTTGGTGGAGGGAAGGGGGTGGTGTGTTCTTTTTGTTGATTAATTTGTTGGGGTCATCGGGGGTCAAATATGGGGTCAAATAGATCAGTAAGGCCTATCTTGATGGGATTTGGTGGACGGAAGAGGGATGGTGTGTTCTTTTTGTTGATTAATTTTTCGGGGTCATCGGGGGTCAAATAGATCAGTAAGGCCTATCTTGATGGGATTTGGTGGAGGGAAGGGGGGGGGTGGTGTGTTCTTTTGGTTGATTAATTTTTCGGCCTATCTTGATGGGATTTGGTGGACGGAAGAGGGATGGTGTATTTTTTTTGCTGATTAATTTGTTAAGGTCATCTGGGGTCAAATAAGATCTGTAAGGCCTATCTTGATGTGATTTGGTGTAGGGTTGGTGTGTTCTTTTTGTTGATTAAATTTTTCAAGGTATTACATCCCTTGCATTAACTACAATGCATACCTCTGTGACAGTGCTACATTGTATCATAATATGTTTCATCATCATTTCTTTCAAGTCACTTTTGATGAACAGGCGAGACGCGCCGTTCGAGAACCGCCTTGTTGGCTTAATTCTTGATTTAATTTTAATTTACTCCCCCTCCCCCCACCTTCCTTCCCCCTTGCCTTTTTGTTGTTTACATTCTAATTTGGACATTATACATAATGTATTGGGTTTAGTAAATCTTTGCATTTAAACAAGGCTCATCATCAATTTGAACAGAGCTCTTCACTGTAAATATTGATTTCTATACATGTGTGTGTGTATGTGATGATTATGTAATAACGGGAGTAATTAGCTTTGTTTGTCCCCTCAAAATGAATCTACATTAATTATTCAGTTCATGAATATTAATTAACAACCCAAACCAGCTGCTTCCTTTACAACTGACTATTGCATGTATTGTGTGAGGATCGGTTCACAAGTGTCACTGCCAGGCTGATCAATAGGAATTGTATACATATTGGGCAATTTTTGTATTTATTTTTGTCCATTTCCGACCTACCCTTATTTTGAAAACAGACGAAAGGGTTTTTCCTGTACAAATGAATACCTATACCCTAATTTTGGAAATTCCAGAAAAAAATCCCCTATTTAAAAAAAACACCTGTTTCTTTACTCATCTTAAACTGTTTTAGAACATGAAAAGTGATTTAAAATAGCAACTTATTCTCATTCACATCTTATTTTAGCAAATTATACTTCTTTTGAATGTGATTTATAAAAAATAAAAAATTGCAGGGGGATCTATAGACAAACAAACAAACAAAACATTTTTTTGGCCTTTTTGATGATGTTGATGATCTTGATGATACAGCTCAAGCTCATGGTTCGGCTGTTTTTCTTGCAAATCAAATTAATCATATCAGGCTAAATTAAAAAAATCATTTGTCTCAAAGCTCCCGCACGTGTTAGTTTATTGATGCGCATTAGAAGAAGAAAAAAATCTTTAATTTTTTTAAATTTTTTTTCTTCTATTTACCCAAAAAAAATCCCAAAATTTCACAGATTTTTCAGATTTTCATTGCCACATCATTTTAAATACATAAAGTCACTTTAACCCTAACCCTAGAACGTGGCAGTGGGGATGGAACGAAGAACAGGGGGAGGGGGTTAAATAAAAAATGGGAAAAATTATGTCCGCCGGCGCCGGGAGTTGAACCCGGGTCGGCCGCGTGACAGGCGAGATATACTAACACTCAGCCACGGGGGGAGGGCTTCACAGGCTAAAAAATCGGAGACCATATATACCCGTAGTTTAGTGCTACAGGAGATAGAACTTGTGCGCGCGCAAGCCACGTGGTGCTGGCTGTGAGGTGACTGTGAGACGTAGTAGCGTTAGGGTTATAAAAATGCACTGTGTGGTGTCGTATTAACCCTAACCCTAGAACGTGGCAGTGGGATGGAACGAAGAACAGGGGGAGGGGGTTAAATAAAAAATGGGAAAAATTATGTCCGCCGGCGCCGGGAGTTGAACCCGGGTCGGCCGCGTGACAGGCGAGATATACTAACACTCAGCCACGGGGGGAGGGCTTCACAGGCTAAAAAATCGGAGACCATATATACCCGTAGTTTAGTGCTACAGGAGATAGAACTTGTGCGCGCGCAAGCCACGTGGTGCTGGCTGTGAGGTGACTGTGAGACGTAGTAGCGTTAGGGTTATCAAGTATTTCAATATTTTGTATTTAAAAAAAAGAAGATTTTTTTTTTTTAAAAACCCTGCATTAGGTTTTGAAAAACTGAAGAGCTTTGAGACAAAAGATTTTTAAAATTTATTAGCCTAAATTAATGTTACATTTGTATGGTCTAGTCTGTAACTTGGTCAACACATCATTGGTTCGAGGCTGCGGAGAGCGGGCTCTATACCTACCTACTGGGAATTTGTCTGAGGCACGTTTCCATCTCTTTCGTTAAATTGGGGTGCACAACATGCAACGTTATTGAGTTTTTACACTAAAGAGGCCTTGAATTCATAAAAATATTTGGTGTTCTTTCCATGGAGCCTCAAGCAGTTTTCATAGGATTAAATTCTGAATATGCGCAAAAAAATGACATTTTTTACCCCAAATAGAGATTTTAAAAAAGTGGCTCCCAAGCTATGTAGATATAAGATTATATGTACTCCCCCCCCCCCCACCCCCACCTCCATGTTGGAGGTACTGACTGGGTCGTTGTATCAAACCACATTCTATTCTATAAATATTAATGGTACAATTCTTGTTATAATGTGACATGAGTGGCAGATGGTGTGAGTATTATCTATCAGACCAAAGTATTAGTTACACTATTATGTGTCATTCACTAGATAGCAATTTTGAGACCACACTGTCTACATACAGTATGAGCAAAAATGATCATATTTTTTTTTTCCCTTGAGAAACTGTAGCAATTCAGAATTATTTATATCCTTTTTATATTCAAAATCAACATCATATTCATATTTGACAGTATGGATCTGAATTGCAAACGAGCCTCGAATTATAGTCGTCGTCAGAATACTTCGGCACTTTTTAAAACCGCCAACGTGCGTGATCTAGTTAATGAGCGTGTGGGCGGGGACATTCATGACCCATAGAAAAACGATCGCGGCCAATAGGATTATAGATATCGCGACGCGTCGAACTGCTCAAAGATGACGCTGTTCTGCAACCGCACTTCCGTGTTTACGCTGTACGCAGTTGTCACCGAAAAAAGTGCCGGACTTCTCTGACGCCGACTATAAGTAGGAGCAGGGAGGTTTTTTTACCTCTGGTTGCTAAGTTTTAGCTCCTGGTGTTTTTCCAAATATTGAGCAGCAAGTATAGGATCTGGAGCTTATTTTGTCAACAAAGTTTACAAAGTAGCTCCTGGTCCACGTATGCTTAATTCGAGCCTTGATTGTAACTTGTAGACAATCGCAGTGGAATCTCATCAACACAAAATTCTCTATTCAGTTTTCCGATAGTTAGTAGTCCAAAGTCCCAAGCTAATTTTTACATTAGTCTGAAACACAGATCTTATCAACACTAAATTTTATGGCAGACATGCATAGTCCCAGGGGGGGGGGGGGGGGGGTTACATTTTTCATCCTCTGGTAAATGAATGACCCCTTTTCAAAGTAGGAAGTTGGTAAACAACTCGCTGGATTCGTCAATTTTACAAAGGGGTAATTTGATGTTGTTTAATTAAAATAAAAGTTACATAAAGCGTTATTTTTATGATTAAAAGATAAAAATAACTAATAAACTTAATAAGAATTATAATAAAATATGGTTTGTAGCTGTTTAAGCTATGTGATGCTGTTTTTTGCAGCACATCTAAATGAGGATCTTGGCGGCTGTGTTTTCAAGATTAGATGAAAACGGACAGACAAAAATAAAGAAAATAATAAGAATTTATGAGTCATTTTCACTCGTAAAATCTGAATGTCTTGATAAATTTTGATAAATTTGGTGTCATTTTAAAGCTTAGCAGATGCTCTGAGAGCACGCACAATAAACTCAAAATTAACTTCACTTGCAAAGTCTCCCTTTTTGATGTGCTGTATCACATACATTGCTCTCATAATGTATAGGCTATACCATATTTGGAGTCGTGTATGGTCGCTGCCTAATTTGTATATTTTGTAAACTAATTGTATGGCATGTCTGGTTGTGTGACAGGTTGTGGATATTATGCGAGTAAATGTAGACAAGGTATTGGAAAGGGATCAGAAACTGTCAGAATTGGACGACCGCGCAGGTAAGCATCATTAATTATCATGAACCAGGGAAATCCGAAAGATCCGTTGATTTTTGTGTTGTCATTTTATCTATTTATTTTATATTTTAAGCACTATCGAAACACAGGGTTCAAAACAAATATAACAAATGTGAGGGCTATTTAGTATATTATATATTTCAACCCTCCACCACTACATTTGACTTGACCATTGTTTTCTGGTTCTAATGAGACCCAAAGTCCTAAATCTATTGTTCCTCTGTGAGGACAGAGGTTTCCTCTACATGATAGGCAGTGGGATTCCATTGATTTAGGTCAGTGGTTCCAAACCTTTTTCTGGTGGTGACCCCATCCCAGAAACCAGCATTAGAGCGTGACCCCATACAGAACAAAGTCACATGTGTTGCTATGATACAACATTATAATAGTATTTTATTTTTGTTAAATTAGGCTAGTCCGCGACCTTACAAAAAGGTGGAACCACTGATTTAGGTGAAGATGAGCCTTTTTGTGTTGTTGCTGATTTGATACTGAGTAATGATAGCAACGTCAAGTTAGGTTTATTTAGTACGTTATAACCATGGGCACATAATGGAATATTTGTCTACATCATTTTGATGACGATGTGTTTCATACTTGAGTTGGAATAACAATCCAGATACATCATAGTTGTTGTGGAATACACCGGGGTTCAAGTAAAGAAGGAAATAAATCAAATGATTTTCAAATTGTAAGCCGATGGATAACCTGCACCAGGGGTGTACTTTCGCGACATCCTGCGAGAATCCAAATGGATTCTCGCAGAGGAATTTTGCGAGAATCCATGGATTCTCGCAAATGGATTCTCGCAGAATATTTTGCGAGAATCCTTTTTACTGAATTTAAATTCCGCATTTTAAACATTTATTGTACTATTGTTAAGAACAATCATCATTTTAATTTCAACTTGAACAGTTTAGAGTCAAATACCAGTCATCTAAGGTCCTGTTTTGAACTTGGAAAAATAAAAGAAGAAAAAAAAAAAAAATTAAAAAAAATTAAAAAGATTTTTTTTTTTTTTTTTTGTTGGCGAGAATCCACCTGGATTCACGCGGAAGTGATTTTACGCGAATCTTCACGCGAATCGATTCGCGGATTCGCGCCGAAAGTACAGCCCTGTGCACTGAAATTAACGTTTTCATACAGCACTTTTTAGCATCAGGGCACCTGGATTACCGCTTAATTTAAAAGCGTGAAGACACCTCCCCGAAACAAAATTTGCTTCAATTTTGCAAGCTAGGGGATAAGAAGGGCTTAATCTGCATGGAACGGACTATATAGACCATGTACTGCGCGTGAATCAGCGGTAGCCTCACCGGTAGCCTGTAGTTGCATACATGTAGTGCTAAGCACAGTCAGCTAGACTATTAAACTTTGACTGGAAGCTGTGATGCAATGGTGCTAATATCGACACGTTTAGTGTAACTGTGTACAGTACAGGCCAGAAATATATGCTTGGCAAAATTTGTTTGTGGTTTGGAATATTTTACTTACCAAAATGGGTTTTGTGTGTGATTTTACAATACAGGCTATTAGTTGCATTTTTTTCATTAATTAAATTTGAATTTTGTTAGCTTACAGAATCATGTGAAATGGCGCATTTTAGTACATATATTCCGGATATTTCCCCACAATGAAATTATTTTATAGACCCATAATTATGATTTGAATGTGAGATTTTTTTGCAAAGAAAGAAATGCAAATGTTTTGAAAATTTTGGAAAGGAATCATTTGAAGAGGAAAAAACCACATGAAAATAAACTTAATGAAATAAAAAGCATAACAATGCAAAAAAAGTTGACGGACTAACCCAACTTGGAAAGATCTGTCTACTCAAAGAACATATTTTCCAGGCCCCTCATCGTGTCTATGTTAAAGGAACAAACAACCAATTCATTCACGAATTGTAGCACAAAATGTCCCCTAATTGTGCAGACAATGTCCATTTGAAATATTTTTTCACAAATCCTACCTGAAAAATGCCACTTATTCAGAAGTGCTAGAAATACAAGATTCGTATAATTTGGATCTGTTGTACCATTTAAAAAATTTGATTCAATTTCTCATCTTGCATATAATGTCGTAAAATGGGGGAAATGTTGTGAAAAGACGAAAAAATAACAAGTTTATTTCTATTTCAACTGTCGCCGTGTGTTTACAGAGTGAATGTATTGTAATGGTGAGGCACACACTACCTATGTACTGTAAAACATATCGTTTTTTGCAAGCATAAAAGTTTCACAAATTTTGTGACTAGAACATTGATGTTGTCACTCTCCCAATTATAGTCAGGGTGCGAATTCGCTTGTATTGCATAGCAAATTGCTCCACAATTTGAGGCAATTGCTATACGAATTTTAGCTTGTATATCAGTTTTTACAGTGTTAACTCGTATACAAACATCAGCCTTATGATGAATTGGAACAATATTGCTATTCAAATTTTTCAAATGAATTCACACCCTGATTATACATGTAGTCATACACCAGTATTCATTCAAGATAAAATACTGTATTTAAGGTGACTAAAAGGAGGGGAGAAGAAGGGAAAAAATTGGGGGAAACCCCAGTTATACGGATTTCACACCTCTCATCATGCGTTTTTGTGGGGTTTTCTTTCTTTCATCATTTTCATATGTGACGTGTTCTACCTTAACCAGACGGAATTGGGCAGAGCTCCAAACTGAGAAATAGCCCAAAACCTAATTGGGGGCGATTTTTTGGGAATTTGAGTTTCTTGTAAATAATTAATCTTCAGAGTGTTTATATCATTATTATGAAAGTTTTAGATTAAAAAAATCAAACCAACAACAACAACAAAAATGCAATTTTTATTTTTTTATTTTTTTAAAGTACATTGTAAGTACATGTACATTGTAAGTACATTGTAAGTACATCTCAGTTTGGAGTTTTCATTAAGACGAAATTGAAAATGATTTAACTCCGTTTTGGGAAGTCAGATTAAAAAAAAAAGTACCATTGTAAAGCTGAAGATCTCTACTGTAATAATCAATTACAAACTCAATTTTGATATCTTGCCCAATTGTGTCTTGTTTCGGTAGAACACGTCACATATTTTCAACAACAAAATCAGAAAATTTCACAAAGTATGTCAACAATTTTAAAATGTGTAACAAAAAATTTCAAAATTTCAAAATGTGTACAGGGTGGTGAATATAAGTGGCACTGATAGCAAAACTGATTTAATGATAAATGTTGTAAACTAGCAATTGCACCACAATTTATTGTCCTTTCACGCTGATGTGTAATTATTATAAAACCCTCATGAAAATGTCAGCTTACAATATTTCAATATTTCAATTCATGAAAATGATGGCATCATTCCACCACGGAAATTGTGAAATGTTGATCCCCGCAAAAAAGTCAACTGCTCCAAATACAGTAGTGCGTTTATATTATGTATGTATGTGTGTGTCTTCAGTTGGAAAATAACCCTGGGCAGTCCACTACTGCTGCATTTGAAGTGATCAATATTTTAATCTTTGTAAAGTGGGGTGTCATATATCAGTCATCTTAATTCATGTGACGAGACGTGCACTAGAAGACGAAGATGATGGGCCAAACTAAATTGTGTTATGATGTCTATTTATAGTTTTTTTGTTTGTTATTGTACGGGTCTCTTAGAAGGCAAATATTCATGCCCTGTTTGCTTTTAATGCACTTGATAAAATGGTGGTTCTTTTTTTGTCATACAAATACAGGGTGTCCCAAAATGATTTATACTGTGTTTGAAAAAAATGATAAAAATTTAAAAACAACATTACAGTCCAAGTATACTACAATATAATGGGGAATATGTGTTCTATTAATGTCATCAAAATATCCGGTCCCATATGGCATGAGATTATTGAAAATTGTGAAAACCTGTTTTTCACTTTCAGTGTATTTCAATTGATTAAACTCACACCAAACTTCGAAACTGCCGCTTAAGAAAGTATGATATAAACAGTTTATATTTATCACTCAAGCAGAACAATTTTTCTCACAACATTCAAATATTGCTTCATAAAACATCACCAACAGTTGATATCTATTAATTTTGTAGTGGAAATTAAGAGGACGCAGGAAATTTCCTGCATATTATTAAAATCGATCTTTGTGCCGAACACGGTCAATGATTTTATGAGTTTCAAACTTTCAAAAATAGGTAATTTTGGTCAAACTTGGAATTTACCATTGTTACAATAAGAGTTCTGTCAGAAATGCCTGATTTTTAAAATTCAAAATTCCTAAGAAAGCTAAATATATTTACATGTTAGAATCATAAGCACTTTGACTAATAAATGCACCTTTCCTGGTATAAATCATTCTGGGACACCCTGTATTGTTGACACATTTTTATTTTTATTTTGTTCTAGCCTCTTAGGCCAAAAAAAATAAATTGTTGTGTTGCCCTCAAGTTGGAAAAATCGGAAAGTCATCAGGTCTTTTGGTCAATTTTTTTTAAACTTTTTTTTTAACATATCGCAAAATCCATGTGAACTTAAGTTTAAGATTTCAGCCAGGGATTTACCGTAAATAGCAAACCATGTCGAGGTATTCAATGTGAGCTACTGTAGTCATTATTTCGGATGGATACATTTTATTAAAACAGTTGAAAAGGAAGTTCAAGGTAGAGTTTTGCTAAAAAACATGAGTTTAAAAAATATATATACCTGTCTTTTCTGAATTTTACAGTCGATCGCTGAGGGCATCGCAATAATTAATTTGTCTTGGCTTTATTTTCTGTGGGGTCTCTGAATACACAACAAATGTTTTAATCCCTTTTGTTTTTGCGTATGTACATTAATTTGCATTTGCAGATGCTCTGCAAGTAGGAGCCTCACAATTTGAGACAAACGCCGGTAAACTCAAGAGGAAATATTGGTGGAAGAACTGTAAGATGATGATTATTCTAGGTGTCATCGTAGCCGTCATACTTATCATCATTGTCGGTAAGCATCATCAGGGATGGTTTATTTCAGTGGCGTAGCTAAGGGGGAGAGGGGGGCAGGGAGGGGGCAGTTGCCCCCTGCCCCTCCTGACAGAAAAAATCCTTAAAAAACCCTTTGTGCCCCGCCCCAAGCCCTATTGTGCCCCCGCACCATGAACCATTTTTTGTTAGCATGTTTTGTGTAAAACATGCCCTATATAACCCCCCTCCTCCCCAGCTCTCAAATTTTCTGAGCTGACTGCAAAATAAATTAGGACAACCTTTCGAAAATCCCCCCCCCCCCCCCCCCACACCGAAAATCCTAGCTACACAACTGGTTTATTTCCTGTGGAAGCAAGTCAAATTCACCACAAAGATTTTATTAAGTATTAACGGCTAAAATCCCTCTCTTTTGCTTAATTCCCCTCTAAATGCAAATTTCCCTAAAAAAACGCAATAATGTCCCTCAAAGTGCTACAATTTCCCAGGGAGAAAGTTCCCAGATCATCCATTTCCCCCTTCATGGTAAGCATAGAGGATGGGTATTGCCTTCACCCAGTGTTTTAATAAAGTGAAAATTTTCATGGGCCATCTGGGCCTGTGGTCTTAAATCATTGGGGGGCCTTCCCAAATTTGTGAATCAAAATTTAAAAGTTCATCATAAGATGTGAAAAACATTCATATTATTAGCAATAAGCAGCGTTTGGAGCATGAGAGCAGTGCTCAAATACTTTTGATCACCAGTCTGTAAACAGAATTTCCAAGGGGCCCACCCTTTGGGCCCGCATGATAGGTTTTCACCAGGTCTGAACTGATTTTCAAGGGCTGAGGGCCAGAGGGCCCTTGTTATTTGAAACGTTGCCTTCACGTACCCTTAACACATTCTTCACTCACAGACTACACCCCCTTAATAACGGTAAATTAGTTAGTATCAATTAAGCTTCCTTCCATTTTCACAAGATAACCTCATAATGATCAAATAAAATGCAGGTGTTCTATTTACTACAGACAAAACACACTTTTCATATTTGGCTCTTTTTAATAAAAAAAAACAAACACCTCTTTTACACACACACAAAACCCACACTAATCACTGTTTTTAGTAGAAACAGAAATGTTGCCTATTTTTACATCATTGGTTGTCATTAAAAAGCCATTGTTAATTTGAATACCAAGGTGACAGTTATTTGGCTTGACAACATAGAGGCACATTTAACCAGCCCTATTCTTATAAATAGATTGCCTGTGCAAATATAGCTTTTAAATCAATAACATTAAAAACTTGACAAAGTATTCTTTAACAATGACATACAGTACAAAATATGGGCTTACAAGCACACAAATAATATGGAATTTGGCATGTGAGCACCGCACTGTACAAACATGCCTATATATTGTACATGTACTTGCTGTCTACTGTAGATAGCATTTCAGTTTGTGGATCTAATGAATATGAGATGCTGAAGTTGTGAATGTATTGAACATACATCACACATGTGTTTAATGCACCATCAATGTGTGCATATCTGTTTCACGTTAAGTAAATTGGATAAATTGCAAATGATAGTGTGATTCATGTCTAAATGTGCACATTTTCAATCAAGACACCGCCACTCGACATTCTAAGTTAATGAAAAACACACACACAAACTGTTTAATTATATTAACATTTGCAGCCTGTTATTTTGAAAGTGTTCTTTTGAAATCAAGCAAAAACTGATTGTAATTCAATTTGATGTCCACTGCCGATAAGTTTATAATTTTAACCCATTCCCCAAGAATTAGCGAATTGAGAAGATAGTAATCAACATTTTACCAATAATGTCTAAATAGAGCTGCATTTTTAGAAATGGGAGATGGGAGCATTGTTTTTGTTTTGAATTTATTTTCTATGTCTAAAATAATGGGTTCAGCTTAGGTGCCCTGGCAATATACTAAAATTGCATCAGTTAGGACACCATGTTGGTCACATTTAATTACTTATTAACGAATCATATCACAAATGTCAGTAGGACTTAAGAAACAGATTTTGATGTACATGTTCACTAACACATGTGTTTTTGAATGGGAGCATTTATTACAAATTTGTACTTTTGTTGTAAAAATGACACGGGACTGTTTATTAATTAAAGCAGGGATAGTTATCGGGGAAAAATACTGAAGATTAAATTTTAAACAGAATTCATAGGTCCACTAGTAGTAATTACCCTGTTAAAATAAACAAGTTGTCAGGTTGTAAACATCTATGGATAGATCCTACTTGTGTGACACAAGAAGAGAGTATACTAAGATGTAGAAATATTATGCGTGTAGATCAGTGTACACGTATCACACATGCATTATCATGCATTACTAGTCCAACTAGGGCAGCTGCCCGGCAAAATGTGTATGTATGATGAGCGTATGGAGGATGATATGAGCATATGTTTGATTGGTTCGTATTGCTTAGTATTGGTATGATAGTGTTGCTGTTATATTGACCCCTATAGTCAGCCCAATTTCCGTGGGAACACTGGTCTCATTTATTACGTTATTATTGCCGGGTTGGGTTGACTATGTACCTTTTTAAGTATGCAGCACACGTGCATGTCAGCACTATCAATCTAGGACAGCTGCCCCCTGTTCAATATGCATACATTGATTGGATGTGCAGTGTGTACAATTGGCTCACCTGCATACATGTAGGCAGTGTTGCCACAAAATGTAGATACAATCAGCCCAATCTTTGGAAGTTAGTAACCCAATTTAGTAGAATCAAAACAAAAGTCACCAAAAGTAGCCCAATAATTCATCTGGAATGCCCCCTCCCCCTAAAACAATTAGCCCAATTGGGCTTCTAAATCATATAATTAGGAACACCCGTGTGTGGGTCAGTCATGATGCACTCCTCAGTGGCGCTGCTTCAGGTCATGAGCCGCAACGGCACAAGCTGCTCTTGCCGCAAAAATAATCTATAATTCTAACGTCAGATTGATCAGTCACAATATCAGCCAGCTACCGAGGCAGTATGATATTTTTTGTGTGCAATGTTTATAATACATAGATTAGAAGTACTTGACTGGCATACATGAATTAGGCAGAGCATTAACTGGACAGGTGGATAGTTACGAGGATGCACAGATTTTAAGGCGCTTTATCTGATCCGTATTGTTAGCCTTGTCATTCTCGTAACCTTTCCCCTAACACCACCACCCCTCCCCCCGTAGGCCCCCTGTGAACGGATTTGTATGAATAGCAGCCATGATTATGCAAATCAGGTATGCATCTTTATTCGGTTGATAGAAATGCCATGGGGATTGGGGAGTATGAAATAAGATATCTTGACAAATAATTTAAAGCAAAATACTTAATCAAAATTCAATTAAAATCACCTTCCTCCCAAGAGAATTTATATTGGGTTTAGCTTGGTTTAAAACATCATGTGTTAAACTATTATGTATGATTTTAATGAAGGGAATGAAATACAAAAAGGGTTTCATATTGTCTTCATTGGGCCAAATGGTACAGTATAACTAAATTAAGTAAATAAATCTAAGTCTAAATTAAGTCAATGAATCTATTAGCACCACCACATTATGTATCTGATTAACTGATAAATGATAAAAGAAAAACAATTCATTATTCAATCAGATTCCAAAAATAGCTGTGCACTCAAGTCCCGTTGAGTGAGTGAGTGACTGACTGCCTTGCTAAACAACCGTGTTTGCCGATTATTCATCATTGATATGGTTCATTACAGTGCTGTCTGCACTTCTCCGTGAACCCCACTGTGTATCACATTCATCTTGCATCTAAACCAGGTTTACATCGTGAATGCTTACTCAGTTTTAAGGGGAAAAGATCGGTTTATTATGGGTTCTTAATGATGAAGTAAATAGTTTGCGGATTATTCATCATTGATATGGTACATACAGTACTTCTCCTTGAACCACACTGTATCCCATTCATCTAAACTAAGGTCACGAATTTTCTGCTTTGTAACTGTCGAATTCCGCGTTGTTCCGCTTTGTAAATTTTGCATATTTCTGTGATGTAATTTTTCCCAAGAAAGCTTAAAATGTTGGTTGGTTGGTTGGTTCGGTCCTGTCATGACTGACAGCTCGTGACCTTACAGATACTACGCCACAAATAACGATTTTCAGCAAAGGAGTAACAATCACGGAGAGGGTGTCCAGTAATCAATTTTATTTGGTCAATCCACCGGGAACGAGGTCTGCCTCTCTTACGCTTCCCTTCAATCATGCCTTGCATGATCATCTTCTCTAGGTTGTTACCCTTGCGACGTGAGATATGGCCGAAGTAGCTCAGCATTTGGGTGTTGATAGCATGAAGAAGTCGTTTAGACACCCCTATTTCTTCAATAATACTGGCATTGGTCCTTCTCATTGTCCATACGATACGAAGCATACGCCTCCAACACCACATCTCGAAAGCAGCTATTCTGTTTTTGTCAGCTTTGGTTAGGGTCCACGTCTCACATGCATACATGGCAATTGGAAATACAAGGGCTTGGACTAGCCTGGTTTTTGTTGCTCTGGTTATTCCTCTGTCAGCCCAGATCTTGCTTAGGTTGATCATTGCTGATCTGGCCATTGCTAAACGGTGTCTAATCTCTTGGCTGTAACCACCCTCTTTGGTGATCAGGGATCCAAGGAAGTTGAATTTCGAGACCAATTCCACCTCATTACCATCAATTATGAGAGGCTCTCCAACACCATCTGTGCCTATGGACATGATCTTGGTCTTGCTGACATTTAGCTTAAAATGTATGACCTATAAATCCAAAATAAACACACTTTACAGAAAAACACATCATTTTAGATTTTTAGGCTTACCTTATTATTAATGTAGCAGTAGCCGACCCTCTATATCGCCATTGTATTTTAATATTTATATTGTTTTATTCAAGACTATTTATACATTTTGTGTTTTTGACGTTTTTTGTGCATTTTGTTTTCTTCTTTTCATCAAAATTTCGTTTTCCGCGATTGTCGCGGAAATTCCGCAACGCGAACAATTTGTGACCTTAATCTAAACCAGGTTTTCGTTGTGAATGCTTTCGGCTTTAAGGGGAGAAGATTGGCTTGATATGGGTTCTTAATGATGTAAATATAGTTTGCGGATTATTCATTATTGATATGGTACATTACAGTACTTCTCTGTGAACCACACTGTATCCTATTCATCTAAAAACCAGGTTTTTATTGTGAATGCTCAGCTTTAAGGGGAGAAGATCGGTTTAATATTTAATTGGTTCTTATTAATGATAAAGTAAATAGTTTGCCGATTAGTCATCATTGATATGGCTCATTACAGTGCTGTCTGTACTTCTCTGTGAACCACACTATATCACCACACATCTAAACCAGGTTTACATTGGGAATACTTTATTTGGTTTAAGGATGAAGATATGTTTGATATGGGTTCTTAATGATTAAGTAATTAGCAACACTGTCCTTATAACAAAATATAACATTGAAAGTTCATGTTTACAAATATGCTATATTTCATGCTAGCTTTTGAAAACAGAAATATAAATTTGGAGACGAAACCTTTTTTTCAACTTGTTTCTTCACCAATTTGAAATACATAGCACTTGAACACAACATTGTACACAATTAGAAAACATTGACTATTGCCATTAGATAGCCACATTTAGTATGATGCACTGTTATGCCATCAAAGATTCAATACATATTCATCAGAACCTAGATGTAGTCATCATTCATCAAACACTTGCATGGATTCGCACAACGACGCACATCGCACCAGTCGGATCTCCCTGGCCCTTCAGGTGACAGAAGAAAGCCGCTCTCTGGGCAAAACAGATCCATACTTTGAACATTTTGAGATTTTATTTTGTTGAAATTGTTCAATTTTAATGAATATTTTATGAATACTTTGAAAACATTAACATTTATGTACATTTTTAAACCTTTTTGAACATTTGTTCACCATTTTTTTCAAAAAATCATGATTTTAACTCTTTGTTTTTGTAGTTGTTATTTTGAAGGAAAAACAACCAGACGATACAAAAACAAACCAAGTTCAACCAATCAGGCCTCTAAAGATATTTCTGTCCTTACAATGTGTGTTTCATTGTTGCCTTATAAATAAACAAACAAATAAACCAAATGGACACATCATCAAAGCTTGAAATAAGCAGGAGCATAGAGCAAATTTACCCCCCCCCCCACCCCCCCCCCCCCCCCCCACCATAATTGCCACTGGTTATTCCTTTGTACTCATATTCAGGATGACATATTTCTGTGGTTTTACCCTTTAACCCTAACCACCCCAAGTTCCACAAATGTCCACAGTAAAGTCTGTCTGTGCGCACTGGCCCAAGTATGGTCGGCCTCCGTGGCGCACTGGTAGAGCGTCCATCTCGCAAACGAGAGGTAGTGAGTTCAAGCCCCGGTGGCGGCGGCACTCTTTTTGTCCGCGCTTTTGTCGTTGAAAAAAATTCCCTTGTAAAATGTGGGTAGGAGGTTAGGGTTAATAGCCCTAAACCAAATTACCCCGGGTCCTGAAAGAAAACCTGTGAACCAGGGGCAATCAAAGTAGCTCCTGGTTGATAATTTCTTATTTCAAGCCCTGCACATCATATTGTTTTATATCCTCGGGCTCTCTTTCTCATGGGTTCTTGTTCTTCACTCATCTCATTTTCCTACCTCTACAGTATGGGCAACACAGTAAAAGAGTAAAGGTTGGTATAAGAGTCTGTCTGCACCAGTATCTAGATGGATTATCATGTGTTTGTGCTTGCAATTGGTCATGTCTATTCAGTCAATGCATGTGTGTTTTCAATCAGTGTTCAAATGAAGACAAATAGTCAGGTTGTCCATCGGATAACCATGCTTTATGAAATCGGTGTGCACCAAACAGCCTTTTTATGGCAAAAGGATGTATCTTATGTACTTTTCTAATGATATACTTCCTTTTAACATGGATTGTGTTAACTTGGTTCAATAATCCTCACTTAGGAAAAGGTTGCAACTTGTAAAGACAATGAAAGTAATATACTGCCTTTTACCACTACATGATTTATGGAGAAAAAAGCTAACTTTGATCATGATAAAAGGAAGTATACTGTTAGAAAACGACATATAAGATACATTCGTTTGCCATAAAAGGGCTGCAAAGTGTTTGGGTATCTGCCAAAGTCAGTGCAGTGTACAATTATTTGGAGAAAAAGAATGGTCGCCTGTCGGATATATCCTGCACTGAAATTTAAGTTTTCTGACGTCAGTTTTGGCATGGATGGTATGGTGTTGGGTATCAGGACGCCCGGACTATGGCTTAATTTGAACACTGATTTCATTGTTAAACTATGTATGTGATTATAAATATCAGCAATTTGATTATAAGTTGAACTTTGTAATAATAGCATCATGGGCAAGGTCAAGGATGGTATTATATTTGAAGTTGCTTGAGTCATCGAAAATTTATGCTAAATAATTTGTTGGAATTAATCCATTCTTTCAAACTATTCCCTTTGTGACTAAATTTCCAAAAGATTAATGATGACTCATGAAAATAAGTTTACAGGAATCGTTACGAAAGATTCTCTGATTCTCGTTCAGAATTCTAGCCTGAAACAGTCTATGTCTTATTGTGTTTTGAATGTAAAATATGGTCAAAAATTCAAAGCTCTGTTCTTGTTTATATGACCCTGGAAATTTTATCTTCTATAATGTACACATCTAAAGTGAAGGGGCATCAGTAAGTATTCTATAGTTTGATCAGTTCTAAATTGGTGAAGCCTTCTTATTACAGCGAATGAATACAGAAAGACGCAGGCGTGCATGAAGGCATGAAGCGCACTGGGCATAATGCATGACGCATGCATGCTACCAAAACTGTGTGTGTCTGGCCAAAATCGCTCGAGAACTCTTGGATTACTTTTGCGCGCGGGGAGATAAAAAACCGAATATTTCTCGGCCAGTTTCTCGCCAATTTGGAACTGATTTAACTATGATATGCCAATACTGTGGTGCATCTTTCTTTGTGCGAGTTGATTCACACATGTATAGATTCATGCTTCCAAAACTGCGTCCAATGGATTACACTCTGGTGTGACATGGTCATACATGTACAAATTCAATCCGAATGGAGAATGAAGTATTATTGTACTCTATTTGAGTCTTTTCTATATGTGACCAATCACCTCAAAATGGACATGTTTGAAGCTAGATAAAAACTCGAGTTATATCAATATCTATTGAATGAAAATGGCACATTCTGAGCTTTAAAATGATGCCTTGTTGAAGTCTTTCATACTTAACTTCAAAAATCAGATTTATAGAAGCATCATATTTTTCCTCCAATGTGGTATTTTCTTGATAGTTAACCAACTTTATTGACTTCAAGCAAAACAAGATTTGCTGACAATATGTCCTCTTAGATGTTACTGATCACATTCATTTGTATCTTGAACCTATCTGTGTAATATATTTAGTGAGTAAAGTACACAGTCAGTTGAGTTTGTTTGTTGTCTTGATATTGTTAAATATTTATCATCTTAGATGTATGCATTTTTATCGATATTTTGTTAAAACAAAATTGTTACCTACATGTATGAATTACACAAAGTGCATTAGATAGAACATTGCTCTATGGAAGTGCATCGTGTTGCAACTGCATTACTGGACAAATGCAATTATATTTTACTTTGATAAGGCTATAATATAAAAATCTTTTGTCTCAAAGCACACTCACGCGTTAGTTTATTGATGCGCGTTAAAAGAAGAAGAAAAAGAAAAACTTTTTTTTTAAATTAAAAAAAAGTCCCCAAGTTTCACCTATTTTTCAGATTTTTATTGATCACATCATTTTGAATACAAAAGATCACTCTTACAAGGATTTCAATATTTTATGATTATAATTTTTTTTTTTTAACGCATTCCGCATAAGGTTTTGAAAAAATGAAGAGCTTTGAGACAAAAGATTTTTTTAATATAGCCTAAGCAATTGATTTTTCTCAAAATGTTGTGTTCTATGTTCAGAACTATATTGAACAAGGTTTTAGTATTATTAGAACCACAGTGTTTCTTTTCTCAAAATGTTGCATTCTATGTTCAGAAATAAATTGAACAAGGTTTAGTGTTGTTTGAAAGTATGAATATTTCAAATAGCAGGTGACTGTTTAGATTATTGGTAGTAGAGTAGTAAATATGTGCAATTGTCTTGTGTTGTATAGCGAACCCTACCCCTGTCAAGTATAGATGTCTTTTAGAAATGATAAGACTTGTGGAATGCTAGTTGAGGCGAAGCGAAGAAAAAAAGGGCGAGAAAGTCGTAGCAAAGGAGAAGGAAAGAATAGGTATAGAACAGGATTAAGATTGGTCTTCAGATAATACCCTAACACCACTACATCAGGCTATATTTAAAAAAATCATTTGTCTCGAAGCTCCCGCGCGCGTTAGTTAATTGATGCATGTTAGAAGAACAAAAGAAATATGACTTTTTTTTCTTCTTTTAAAAAAAAAAAAAAAATCCCAACATTTCACAGATTTTTCAGATTTTCATTGATCACATCATTTTAAATACAAAAGTTCAGAGATTTCAATATTTTATATTTATTAAAAAAAATTAAAAAATTTAAAAAAAATCGCATTCCGTATTAGGCTATGAAAAACTGAAGAGCTTTGGGGCAAAAGATTTTTTTAATATAGCCTCATACAAAATCATACGGCCAGTCGGCCAGCAGCACCTGTTTGTGCGTGCGCACATGGTCTATCACATGCTGCGTGCTGCGATACGTGCCGGGTATATAGTCACCAGACATTTAGCCTGGGCAGCCCAGATGCTCGTGGTGTGGTTGTCGAGTTGGTCGCCTGCCAGTCTGGCGACCCAGTTTCAATCTTCACCCTCCTCCCCCTGTTCTTTGGTCCATCACTAACTGTAAGACCTTGAGAATCAGGGTTACGATTTTGTCTTCAGCATTGTCTTGAAAGGGTCAAGTCTGTCAGACTAAAATGGATCAATAGTAGTAGGAAAGGTTGTTCCACGCTACATGTCACCATAAAAACAGATTCTGAAACATTTTTAGAAAAAAGGTCACATTTTGATATTGCAAGAAGCAAAATATGCCATTGTGGAGCCACCATTTTCTCTTGACAGGAAAAATAAAATTTGTTTCAATGTTTTGTGACAAATTTGAATCAAAAATTGTAACTAATTTGTTTGTATGCGTGAATCATGCCAAATTGTCAAAACATTCAGCAAAAAACATGTTTTGATCCAGGTACACAGAGGGACTTCAGCACTTCACTGATAATAGACTGATATTGCCCTGTTAAAAATACACAGGTTTTTAAATCTCCCCAATTTCTGCAATTTTGTGTCTATTCGATTCTTTGTCATTTGCAATATCTTCCTGATTCCTGTGCCAAATATTCCTGATTGTAAGATTGTGGTTTTGGTAGGTCTAAGTCAGATCCACACATGTATGCATACTTTCTGAAGCTGTCCAAGGCATTGGGATTTAAACTGTAGGAAAACAGAAAACCAAATATGCATGCCTCACAAAATGGGACTTTGAATCAAGACACTGGGAAAATAATGGGTCTAAATCCTCAATATTCCTAAATAACATGGCGTTCAATACATGGCAAATGCTGTATTAGTAATCATTTTAACCAAAATGAAAAAACCACAGTTTCTAAAGAAAATTACATAGTACTAGCGAATATTTTTGCGCACACATTTTTTCGCATTCATCATTTTTTTACAAATTGTTGTTTACTTTTTAAAAGCCCCAATTTTGAGTTTCTTAAACACAGAATATTACTACAGATATTATATTTCTGTATGCTTTTTATTTTTGTGATACTTTATATGGTGCACGAAAAAAGTGTGAAAATTAATGTATTGCAAAAAAAAGTCCAGTCTATAAGCAATTGCGGGCAAGTTCATGCCTACTTTGGCAAGTATTATACACTGTAGAGAAAAATCCTGACTTCCTTTTTGTGTGATAGAATTTAAGTACAAAATGAATTTTAATAATCACATTTATTTATAAATGCGGCTATTTTTAATCTAATATCCGCATTGGGATATGAACTTGCAGCTTATACTCTGCTTGCTGATGATCTTCTTTGATGAGGTCATACAAAATGGCCAACATTTTTGTGTACAGATATTTTGGTGATTTCAAATATCGCTAATAGTTTCACAGGGTGTTAGTTGGTATTTGTTACATTGAATTACATTAGAAATTTCTTCATTTTAGAATATCCACAGGTTCGTATAAATTCCTTGAAATACACGAAAATAAAACCACCGTAAAAAAATGTCAGCTTTTACAGTGTAACCTGTTTAGCAGATTTGTTTTATTTAGCTACAAAATAATTGTTTGGCAACACAGGATATGTTATTATGTGTAAATTGAAACCTTTTCTGTGCCCTTAGCCAACCAGTTAATTGTGAACTTGTGACGGTTAATTGTGTCATTTCATATCCTTTTCCTTATTAATTATAGTGTAAAAATACATATATTTCCTCATTCGTAATTTTATTTTTAGCCATTTTGATTTTAATTTCTCTGTACAAAGTTCCGGCGAGTAAGAGCAAAGTGACACTCCCAGATGCTGAGAGAAGCAATGTTAAATACAGATGCACCATTATAGAGGGTGGTGATCTGCGTAATTGTTGGAGCATGTTTTTTCAATAAATGTTAACCTTGTTGTAGGTAGTATCATCCAAATAGCGCAATCCATGTCCCATTGAAAAGTGTGACGCAACAATTATGCAGATTGCAGACCACTGGTGATACAAGAATTGGGAGATATTGCTCTTTACTCTTCTCAAATGACAAGGTCGGGTACTTTCTAATCGTCATCAATCAATCATTCAATTAATGCTAGAGCTACATTAGCCAGAATTCCTGAGGGCCAGCATCAAGATGTGAACCTGAATAAGGCTGTGAATTACAGGTAGTTTCGTACCCGGGTACCCGACCCGTACAATTATCTAGGTCATTTGGGGGACAAATTTGTACTAAAAGCCTCAGCCTTAAACCTGAAGGCATTTACGTAGAGTGTCAAACACGGATCAATGTTGTCCGATGATCTGCACCCATACATGCGCCTATGGCATGAAAAATATCAAGTACATGTACAGTATTTGTACTAATTGAGCTCATCGCCAAATCTGATTAGAATTCGAAAGCCATACAATATTGTGGAAAACGGCCAGGTGTTTATATGGATTGATTGATGATTTAATTTGTCTTCTGAATATTCAAATCCTCGTGGCAGGCAGGCGGCAATTATAAGTGAGCAAGGACTCATTTTGTCCGGACAATTTACCCCACATACATGTTTGTAAGATTTGGATGATCTTTTTCTAATTTTAAGCTTGAAATCAGGGGGCACTCAGATTCCTTTATGGCAGGGATTTGATATTGGTGAAATATAAATAATTGGGTCAATGCACAGGCCAAGCACTATTACAGACTTTGACCGTGGTCACTGTGCGATCTGGGGATATTTGGCAAGCAATGCGTATAACGGCAGGCAAGCTTGCTTAGTGCAAGTGCCTTATTAGACGGTGTATACATAGCCATGGCTTTTCAGGTGTTTGTAATCCATTGATACTCGTCAAGATGTCAAACGATATATCTCCCAACTTGTTATTTATACAATGTATATCGTTTCATGTTATGTTGCATGCGCGTCTCTGATGAGTGCTTATGTATATCTGCATTTGTTTGCATGCCTTGAAATTCCGAGAAATTCTACAGGTTTAGATTGAGAGAGTTCAGCGTATATATATATACCATCTGTGATACTGCAAGAAGATTTGTAAAGGGATCTGCATGCACCACCAAGAGGTCCACCCAAGGCAGCTTTTTCACATTGATATTCACACGAATGTCCAACCCACGATGGCTGCGTATGCGCCTCTTGCTTTTGTTAATATTTACTAAGAGGTCTACTCTGACTACCAAAGATAAAGACATGGCAACTGTTGCACACAGTCATTCTTGATCCAAGCTCTCAATCCAGCAAGCATGTATGGTATTTAGCCCAGTTGACAGGCCTCACATTAATCGAAGGCAATTGCCTTCGATGCCCCACCTAGTTGCCTAGATGCCCTCCATTTCTGGCTATTTTCACTCCATTCAAAAGTACATAATTGCTTTGGTGCCCCTTTCAAATTGCCTTAAATTGCTTGCCCTTTTCATTTCTTAATTTGAGGTCTGCCAGTTGAATTGGGCTGCTTTGGGCAGTTATCGTACGTAGCAGGGTGACGATGTTTATTTTGAAACCTTAATAAATATCCTCATTTCTTATCTCTGTGATATTGTACTCACCATATTTCCTAACCATATTTCCTACTTTTCCAATCCACCCTTTACAGTTTCAATAGTAACAAGTAACAACTAACTGAGGAGCAGATTGGGGAGCTTATTATAGTATGGGGAAATTATACTAACTGTGGAAACAACGCGCTTTTCTGCTGCAGTCAGCTAAAAAACCACAACCTGGGACATGAGTGTGTGTACGTATATCATGCCATAGCCACAACATACGGAAGTATAGGTGCTGATGCTGGAAGTTGGTCAACTTTTCAAAAGAAGGTGGTTCGAAATATTGTCGTCCATTTTTTTGTTTTGCAAATGTCAAAGTTCAAAGATGTGCGAGTTAATTCACTGGAAAAGGGTCGGGTGTTCACGTTCATGATGCATTTTTTAATCAAAGCAAAGTTTAATCGTAATTTTTCAAAATGTGCTTTACGGAACCTTACACACTCGAGAACATTTGACAATTGTGAATTTGAAAGAACTCGTCCACTAGAAGTCTTATCTTATAGTCCGTACTGGTACGCTTTAGTTTTGAAGTGACATTTGCAACATAAACATTAGAAAGGTGATTTTTTTTTTTGTACGAGGAAAGAGTAGTGAGGTACGTTTTCATCGACGACTAACCACGCAACATGCATGTTTTTGTATCTTTGGTTTGTGTGCGTACGCCGCAGGTCCTGCTGTAAATCAACTCAACGGTTGCCATGGTAACTGACGGAGGTCTCCATGGTACAGTAGTAGGTAGTGTTTAAAAAACAACAAAACGTAATCAATAAACGGTGCAACCATTTAATGCATGTATATTTATGACCATGGCTGCCCCGTTCTTGGACGATAACCAGTATCCCCCACGCTTTACATAATTATATAAATATATATAGAGAGAGAGAGTAAATAGGGAGATACACATTTTAAAATAACAAAACTGTACTTTTTGTGTACAAGCCAATAGGGACCTAATTTGAGGCCAAAAAAGTGTAATGGTATGTTGTACTTGCTGACCTTGAAACAAAATTGAAAAAAAAAACCCAACAAAATGTACAAACAAAAACGTTGAATATAAATTTGATATATTTTAGTCAGTGACTTAATTTGCTTGACTGATAGCATTTTCATTTTTGCATCTTTTTTTTAATCGTAATCTTTCACTCAAGTTTGAAAATGAGTGATAAACAAATCATAAGCTGTGTAAAAACACCAAACAATTATATTTCTAAACATCTCCATCAAAAGAAATCTTGGCAGGGGTGGCGAGTACAACATAACTTTATATCTTTTTCGGTCTTATTACAAGAATATATATATATTTGTTGTAATACCTATTTTATATTTATTTTAGAAGTGTCCAGAAGTAACTGTGGCTATCCCTTTAAATAAAACCCAAAAAGAAGTATTCAATCTGCAAAAAACAAATCCTCTATAAATCCAGCCTGGTTCCGACTTGAAATGCTTCTAGATCAGTAATGATGAATAATGTAATACGAATCGTGATCTGGTTTTCTGCTAATCGTTCCAATGTAAATATGACAATGAATTACAGCAGTAGAGCATCTGCAGTTGGAATCAGCTCTTTACCTTTTTTTTCATGGAAGGGGTGGGGTAGGGGGAGGGGAGGCGTTCAAAAAAAAAGGTTGGATATATTCGAAACATCTAGACTTGAGTTTGCAATAATAATCACTGAAATCAAAAGCAGTAATTATACGCACACTCATCAAAACGATTTGCAATGAATGAAAGAGAAACGTTCTAATATGACAGGTATACATATTAGTTTTAAAGTAATTGAGTATTGCCATGATATTCTAGACTCACAACAACAACAAAGCCATTCCAAAATCTGAGGAGTCTAACTTTTTTGAAAGCTTGCTTACCATTCCATGTGCAATTTATTCTTCGTTGGATGACTTAGCCACTAGATTTCTGGACACAAATACAGTCCTGTAGACCTCGCTATATATAGAAATTGTCAGTTCTTGTAAGATAATCCCAAACTTGATGCAACCTATGTACCAGCGTGTGTGAGTAAAGTTGAAGGCCTCCATAGAAATCAGTGAGTGCCGCGGTGCAAATTCAGTGTGCATTTTGGCGTTGGTGCCCTCATTATTTCTATAGTTTGTTCAGTTCCAAATTGGTGAAGCCTTCTTACAGTAGCGAATGAATACAGAAGGACGTGGACGCTAATGAATGCAACAAGCGCACTGTGCATCATATGCGTGACGCGTGCGTGCAACCAAAACCGTGTGCGTGTGGCCATAATCGTGTGAGTACACTTGGATTGTTTCTCACCAATTTGGAACTGATTAAACTATAGCCCTGGTGATCTCACCACACACACGCACACGTCACACTGATATATGGGTTGTTTCTTGCCTGTAGTAGACAATGTGTGGTATAGATGTGGACGGGCATTTGCTATAGTGTGTCCGGTGCAAAAAAGGATACAATGTAAGATTCATGCCACTATTGATGGGATTGTGGATCAGATTTACCAAAATGCCCTTGTGCGAATGTGTTACTAGTATAACATTCTTGAGTTTGACTTCGCCCGTGGTGCTAGTTCATGTCGATTTTTGAGGTAATAAAGCTTGCCTATTTGGTTATAAACTGACAATGCACAACGAGCTTATCAACTACACAAGAGGATAGATGCACCATCAGGAAATTGACATAGTAAAATTAAAAATATATCCCTGCTACTGCGTTTGAATGCCCAAGGTGACACTACATAATTCAGCTGGTGTTTTCTAAATATTTTTTCTGATTCCAATAGTAGCAATCCCAGGTGAAGGTTTGGCAACCCGTATTGACTCGGTGTAGTAAGAAATTGGACCCTGTTTTGATGGTGGATGATATTCATAATTCAAAAGAGCTGATGGTGAAAGGTTTAGTTCTTAAGTTCACCTGAGTATCTGTGGATTGCCATACATTGCATTCTGGGAGTGAGACTATCTATATGGTAACCTTTTGTGTGAGATTTCGGCAGGGATACCTCATTAACCGTAGTTCTGTAAAAGTGGTAAGTGGTAAGTGGTAATTAATTTGTCACACTTTGCAGTTTTTCAACTGTTTTGCGTGTTTTGTAAATTCGCAAATTGTATAGCCTCAGTGCATAGACCTATATGCAAAAGAAATATATTCGCATTTTATTTTTGCGGTAGCTGGTTTCAGCGGGGAAATGTTGCGCGAAAATTTCCAATTTTTAAAGGTTATAGTCATTCACCCACCCACATTGTCTACTACAGGGTTTGCTATTTAAATCACATCAAAAGTGATGACCTCCGAGGTCATCTGCATACTAATGAGTTGTCATTACCCACAATACCTCTTGTCGTAAACAATAGTGATCTTCTGCAAAGCCGAAGGTACTTTTGTGTGTAATCTGTAGCAGATTACCGTTATTTACGTATCGATATCGTGAGTAGTAACAGGAAGGCGACTGATTGGTTCTCTGGTGACCTTTGGGGTCAATCTGTGTATGGTGGTGAGCGAAAAGGCCAATTTATGTCAAGTAACCATGGTGATTTATGTGAATACCAGAGTGAACATTATCGACCAAAGCCGTGATGAAATAAATGTTGCGTGTTATTATACATATTATGGGGATTTACAAATGTGGATTTGGAGGGGTGGGTGGGAAATATAAACCAAGTGTCCTAGTATACATTATATGATGTTTACAAATAATATGTAATGACTTAGGGAGGGGTGGGGTGGGGAATATCTGCTCCGTCTCGTTAGTAAGAAAAACACTTTGTATTATATCAATTCCCCAAACCAATGTTTACTCAAGTTATTTATAAGACTTAATAATATAGAAACTTAGTGAAGAGAACTTGTATAGTATATAAACAAATTCAGTGATTGGATGCTTTGTCTTAACCCCCCATTTTATTATATTTTCCCCTGTAGTGTGGTCCGCAAAATGGATTGCATTCTTTCAGATGCTATTTTTCACACAAATATTGCTGGCATATTCAAAAACTACGATTCAATACTACACGATCTTAAAAGAGGTATGCGGGGAAACAATGTTGGAAATAAATCTTTGATTAAGAAATTTTTTACTATTTAGACAATTGGATGGTCACAGAAAATCTGTAGAACGTGTACTGTTTGTGTTATCAGTGTGCAACACAAAATTAAGGTGGACAAATTTGGTGATTTTTATTAACCATTTCTCAATTAAGGCTTCGTTTGTTGTCAACACCGTTTTACCGCACACCACCGTTCAAGGAATATCTTCAAAGAAACTGCTCTCCTCTCAGATTTCTTGACTAAAATCAGTTTCTGAAAATGTGTAATCATTTTTGAGTCATCCACAATTCAGATAAGATTATAATCGGATTAATTATTGAACAAACATGCGTACAACACTATAGTCTGTTCAGTTTTAAATTGGCAAAGCCTCATAACATCAGCTAATGAATACTGAAGAACGCGGGCGCGCATACGGGTAACAATCGCACTGTGCATCATACGTGTGACCATGCTTGTGACAAGTGAGTGCAACCAAAATTGCGTGTGTGTGGCCATAATCGTGTGCATACGATTGGTCTACTTTTGCGCGCAGAGAGCTATTAACGGAATATTTCTCGCCAATTTGGAACTGATTAACTATAGTGTAGGAGAAGCCGAGAGCTGCATCATTGATCAGCAGCAGGACCTAGTTGCCACAAGTTATTTTGGAAGTTGTGTATTTGCACAGGTCAAGCGCTCAATGCAGCATGAATTGGTACGATTCGGGTACGTAGTATGTCATGACGTATGTTCGTTGAATGATAATCCCGATTATAGAATGCATATTTGGGATAGTCTGGACTCTTGGTCACAATGGCTTCCTATACCTCTCAGAGTTAATTTGCAGGAATTGGCTCAATCTGGTCTGGTATTTTTCACCACAGACCTGATCCAATTTATCCTAAAGATCCAACGATGGAATAAAGAATTTACAATATCTACAAAACACAGTAATTTTTGAAGTAACCGTATTTTTGACACATTATTTTTGTAAGTGTCTTAAGTAGCTTAACTTGTTTCGGAAACTGCCATCTATAATATTATTAGTAAGCTTTCTGTCGTAGTGTTGAGACTTGGTGACTCTGTGCTATATTATAGTAAAGCAAGATTATTTATCTTTTTAAAAAATAAGATTCAGATCCCAAATATGCAAACTGCCTCATTTTATGCCAATAGTACATAGCTATATTATATATAATAAATATATATGAGTCAGCCAAAAAAAACCTTTTTGCTAGTTACTAGTTATTATATGATGTACATGGTTGTTTTTTGTCTAATGTCCAACAGGTGTGAGTCCCATAGCATGTTGTTCAGCTATATATGCATTCTGTTCCTTACGGGAAAACGTGAAACATTTGGATACATTTCTTGCTTCTTATAAAGTCTATTGCACTGATCGTGGTATGCTTCAAAAAGTAACTGTAAACGCATTTTGTTTGAGGGAGGAGGTTATATAACTAAGCCATGTCGATCGCCGAATATCACATACACAGGGGGGGTTTACCATACCGGGAGTGGCCTATCCTGAATTAAAACATGGCCTGATAATTTTGTCTTAATGCAGGGGATTTTAATTGATTAAAAAAGGTCCAAATATATTTACTGGTTTTGAGCCTATAACTCTGGCCCTAAATGATGTAAAAAGCAAATGAAGTAGCTTAAAACAGATGCTGCATGTACAAGGGCGTAGATGTGTCGCGTATACAAACCATGGTATCATTTGCACTGACCTTTGACCTTTCAACTGTTTTAAAATCATGTCGAGTGTTATCGGATAATAGCACTTTTAAAAACCCTTTAAGTTGACATTAAGGAATAAAATAGCCTCAAGCTCATACAGATGCAAGAAATGTGAAACTATTTCAAAAATAGATAGCACATCCTAGAATATTATTGTATATATAATTATAATTAAAAAAAGATAATAATGAATGTTGTTTATATAAAAACAACCTACCTGTGTATATGTGAATGCTGTAATATTTGTATTGGTGTGTCGATAGGGTGATAATGAAATGAAGATATGAACAAGAAAGAGGCCAAGTTGGAGAAAACATTTTCACTTATCTCTTGTCGCACGTTCGTTGCTTGAATGCCAAAATGTACTCCGGTATATTATTTATTTGATGAATAACACCTCGCATGCATTGTAAGATGTACTCTTTATGAATATTATACAAGAAACCATGCACTGTACTGTAATTTATTTTATTGTAAACTTACACCAGAGGTAAAATAGTATGTGGTGTGTTCACATGCACACTGAATTATGGCGGTCGTTTCGGTGGCGTCGATAGGGAAATACTGAACATCTAGTAGTTCATTTCTCCATTGATGACGCACACTGCTATAGTCTGGTATGAGATCAAGTACAGCAGGGATTTGTGGTTTCGGAATGAGCGTCAAAACATCTAATGGTGATCTGTGAAGGGTGGTGTCCATATCAACTTATGTCGGGTGATTTTCCCGAACGATATATACCCATTAGGCAGGTGACATTCCTAGATCCAAAACAGTTAGCTGCAAAAGGTCGTTTTGGACTAACTACAGCCTGTGTATGTACGTACATGTATTGCTTATCCTCCTCTGACACTAGAAATTGACAAGCGGGCCAGCTTTAAAGAGGAGGTTAAACACTATTGACTTTTTAACCCCGTGAGAACTACCTGCCGATTGGTCAGAAAGATGGACAGATCATTTGTTGCACCAATGAGAGACATTGTTAGAATAATTGTATCCCTGTTAAAAATCGCAGTGAAATATTTTAGAAGCAGTACTTTCAATGGTTATCCAAATGGTGTAGCTTGTATATTAACCAATCATAAAGACTGGTAGATAGGCAGGTAGTACCCATGGGGTAAAAACTTATCCCTATGGAAGGTTGAGGTGAAGTGTTCTATAGTTGGATCAGTTCCAAATTGGCGAAGCCTCCTTTACAGCTGCGAATGAATAGAGAAGAACGGAGGCACATGTGAAGAAAAGCAAACTTAAAACATGTGACGCGATCAAGAGGAATGAGTCGGATGTCGACCCTGGTCGAAAATGAGTTTTTAATACAGTCTTAAAGAAGACACCTAGAGCTTTCAGAAACTGAAAACCCCATATCGATACGACGTTTTGTTCCAAAGTTATGTCAAATTGTATACATGAATTTCCATCAAAACTTATGTAAGCCGCCATTTTGAATTGGCCAAATCTCATTTTGGGATTCCTCGACATCCGACTCATTCCTCTTGATCGCGTCACATATGTGTGACGTGTGCGTGTGGCCATAATTGCGCGCGTGTGTGGCCATTATCGCGCAAGTTCCCTTGGATTACTCTTGCGCGGGTAGCGATAAAAACCGAATATTTCTCGCTATTTTGGAACTGATTGGACTATAGGTCAACCGGAACACAATTTGAGTACATTTTTACGGATCATCACTTAGGCATCCTTTTGACCGTCGGCTCTGAAACCATGTTATTTGTGTTGGATTCTATACTGGTTTGGTGGAATTATACCCATTCCAACTTGGTCTTGTTATTAGTTATAGTTATTTATATGGGATCATGCAGACTTTGTTACAGCAGACTATGTGCGGGTTTCACAACTAGAGGCTAATGGCATGTATAGTGCTAAAATATATTGGGATTGGGACTGATTATATAATACCCCTCACACTCTATATTTTACGGAATGAAGTGTAGCGTTATTCATAATTATGCCAAATATTGCTGGAAAGTTCAAGGTTGTTATGACAAAACAGCTATGACCTGATTAGTCCCTGGAAAGAAGTGAACAATCCATTCTGCACCTAACGTCACGTAACATTATACACCTTGATTTGTTGTGTACATCTGTCAAACACGCACTTACAAATCGGGGTGTGAAACGTAGCTGGCATCTGGTTCACATTTGGTTAATTCACATCTGGAACTATGATAAACTCATAAGCTGGTCAATCAGTCCAAATTTTGGACCGTATCTACCCAATACAAGAGGATCAAATCATGATACTTACTAATCATGGCAATTCCGGTGTTCATTAAGAAAACATCAATTTTCGCTCCAAAATTTTTCGGAGATTTTGACAACTCATTCATAGTACGCCGAATGAAATCCACCTCCCCCTTTGTACACAATACAAAAGAAGTTCAGCATGTGAAGCCCAATTGTGTATGATTCCGATTCGTTCTTTTAAAACTTTAACCAAATAATACGCAACAATATCTTTCGCCTTCCTCGCTGAAGCAAAAAATCATGTAGTTTGCATTAATATTGATATTGATAGCAAACATGAAAATCAATTACATTAACTTTTGCTATGTAATGAAGTACAGAATAACATTCGTTCCATATCAAATGGAGCTTACGGTTTTGGATAAGTTGAATATGTTCATATGTCTTGGCAAGCAATTAGTCGAGGAATTGTGATTATTTCTTCCCGTTGTTTTTCATGCAGTTATAGTTTATTATCAAGGGTGCAATTGTTACATGTGTATTTTCCAAGTATAATAGGCGTTTTCCCCTTAATTAGAAAGTAATACTGTCGGAAGAAAAAAACTGCCAAGGTTATATAAATTATGATGACATTTTTGTATACCGTGTAGGCACGTGTTTAGGATAATGTAGATGCTTGCTGGAAAAAAATTCTTGTGCTCGTAAGTTGGTTTAGCGTTCTAGAGTCAGCAGTAGTCCATTCCAAAAGGGGTTTATTTTATGGAAAAGAGTATTAGTCACTAAAAATATATGTAACCTTGGTTTGTGTGTCAGATATTATCTATACTCTAAATGTCTTCCCCTGGACAGTGACATAACTGTACAGGCGCAGCATTTACGCACCTGTATGTATCTTCCGTCTTTCTACGCTTGTGTGTATATGCCAGCGCCCTCAAGTAGCCGCGCGCGTTGATATGTGCTGCAATTATTAAGACTACGCAGTTACCACTGTCTCGTGATGGATAAATAGACTATAGTGTAATCTGGATTTAATCCGACGATCTGCCATTGATCACAAACCTTGGTTACTGTGTCAAATTTCATCTGGATCAACTTGGATGATTGTCAGTTATTCACATGGAACCTTGGTTTGTGTGTCACAAATCATCTAGTTCAATCTGGATGGAATCAGCTGATGTACCATCTATCACAAAATCTTGGTTACTGTGTCAAAGTTCATCTTGTTTAACCTCGATCAAATCTGACACGTTTTGGCTATTCTAAAACCTGGTCACTATGTTAAAGTTAATCTCATTCAATATGGATCAAATCAATTTTTCTGTTAATCACAATATCTTCGTTAATGTGTAGTATCGTCAAATAAGTCTCCGATACAGAATAAAGCACAAAGCAGTTTCAATGGTGTCAAAGTTCAACTAGGTTAATCTGGGTCAAGGGATTTTTACTTTATTTTTTTCTTCCCTTAACCAAATGATACCAAGCATCCGGAACAGTGGAATTAATATAGAAATACAAGAAGTAATGTGGTCAATTTTTGAAAGTTGCAAGCAAGCCGTGTCAAATAAATGGTGGTTTTTATTTGTGTTTGTTAATTGATCAATTAATATATTATTAATTACTCTTTCATTCCATCATCTGTATATATTCATGTTGTTACCAGTGATGTTATCGCTGGGATTATATTATCAATCAATATAAATATTATAATAAATAGCGTTTATTTGGGGTCGCTTTGGAATCACAACGTCATGTCCCGTGAAAGTCGAGTTCTTGATGGCGAGTTTATTTGGGGGCGTCTATAGGTGTTATTTTTAGTATACTAAGTCAATAGAACTATATTACATTGAAGAAAATCAAATGTTTTTGGGTACTTTCCTGAAATTTGATTTTGTTTGTGATATGGCCCATAATGCAAGTTGTCTTCATAATCCTACTGTTTGATATCCTTAAAAACACCACACAGGAATTAATCAGGCTATTCTTGCTCATTTTTGTGAGCCGCGTGGAGAGAATTTGGATAGACGCCGTTTTATAAGACCTCATGGGATGGCCCATACTGCGCAAACGCAATTAGATTGATTTTGCTTAACATTTCGGAACTGCAACATAATTTCTATTTATTGAGGGAAAAGTACTCCGTTACGTAAACCATAAAATGAAATGCTATGTTCACTTAAATATGCTATGACTTGATAATTGACAGCCACCTAATAATTACATTTCTAGAAATATTCATCCAATGGCACGTCGCAAGAATTGTATCACACTAGAACTTGGGTTGCAAGGGACTATGACGATGTGGGTTCAAAGTGAAATAAGTGTTTGTAGGATAACGAGAAGTGTACGGAGAAAAAAAATGTATTAAGCTGGACATCTGTGTAAACTTTGCAAAAAAATAATTGTTATTAGAAAAACCTGTTGTTTATTAATTTAATTATAATTAATTGTTTTAGGATGATAATTGAAATGATTATTCGGTCAATGATATGTATAATATATATATTAAATTTGTCCAGTATATGTGTACAAAAATTTGTTTTGTGTGTTTTCTTTGTGTGGCATGAGTGAAATTATTTTGGCTCAGAATTTGAAATCTGTACGAAGAAATGTGCGCTTTCACTTGCAGTCCTCATAAATTTCATCACAAGGATGGCACTTCTGGATGGCACACTCGTATCATGAAAAGTTGTTATGAGATCATTGATCTAACAATGTTTTGCCCAATTATGTGACAAAATAAACCTGTTCTACGGGCCCGACCAATATTTTTAAACAATTTTTAAATTGTTTGAATTGTTTTTAAATTTAAACAAAAAACGCCAAACTCGGAGAGGTCTGTTTGCCCATAGAACAGGCTGGGGTGTCGCCTAACACATCGTTGCTGTCAAATACAGCACCAATTAGTCTAATATGCCATTTTATGTTCTGACATATCGCCACAATATTCCGACATGACCACAGTCTAACTGCAATTCTGACATAATGGTATATCACTGGCATATCAGTACATTTGTAGAAAGTCATTATTTTGTTCTGACATACCGGCTCATGACTTAAGGACATAATTACTCCTAATTAATAATTGCAATTTTTTGTTGTAACATGCTCGTAACAAACATAAGTAGGGTAAAGTCGCCAGTTTTCGGTCAGCGTCTATTTTCGGTCACTTCGGCCAAATCGTGTAATGAAAATGACCTCGTCATTATAAACTGACGGCTAAAAACCGCCGCATAGTTGATGCCTGGTATTGCTTTTAAAATGGCTACGACCTATGCAATTAAACGATTTTGACCGAAAACTGGCGCCTTTACCCTATATGAAAATGATGGTGACATTCGATGTAAATGCCTTCAATGAGTCAAAAGTTGGAACATTTTCAAACACAACTTTCTCAAAACGCTGGTTTTTCGTGATGTGCCAGAATGTCTGAACAGGGACGATATATTATACTAAAATGTATTATTACAATAATAATAATAATAATAATGGACATTTATATAGCGCCGGTATCCGTCGCAAGCGACGCTCATGGCGCTGTAGCCTAATTATTATTACGCTGTCGTTGGGAAATCGTCACAATCATTTCGCTTCATCTATGTGTAAAATATCCCACCACAGATACTTATAAATAGGGCTAGGATTTGTCTTCGATCAAAAAATGATAAGGTCTTTGATCCAATGACTATAGGGTCATTCATATCAAGTGGGATCGCTACAAAAGCATTCGTTAAGGTGGCACTTTTTGTAAATCACTCTCAAATGGATTTTGCATATTTAAACACGTTATAGACCTTGATGTATTACAAAACTGAATTATTTTTTCCTCAATGGGCCATTCGGTTTGGAGTTAAGACATTTTGAAGTGGCATGGAATCCAGAAATTGGCAACATTGTTCCTTTTCAATTTACATAATCAATTAGGTCCCAATTAGATCAGTTTAATTCTGCAAATTTAAATTTCATGCCATTTAATTTATGCAAGTTAAAGGTAGATGTTCTGATTGCTGGTCCGATTTTCAACTTGATGTTTTCTATTCTACATGAAGGGTCGTCCTTAAAATAGTCGTATTCCAAAGTTTGAGTTGCATAACTCCAATGGCTCTAATTTTAGATACACAAAGTGACATGATATTTGCCTATTGAACAGCACACTAACTGGCTGGGTGGTTAACCACTTTTGGCAGTATAAATCACTGCATTTTTGCCTATAACGTCTAAATGGAACATATCTTGCATCAAACATTTTACAGAAATAATGATAAAAATATGGGGATTCTGATATCAAAATATCTTGATGGGCAAAATTAAGCTCAAGTGATCGGAACATCCACTTTTAACATACTTTCAAAAATCCAGCATCAATTCAAAGAATTGGACTGTAATACACCATTATTCCGGTGAATGACACATGGTCGATTCCTCTCTGTACAGCCGGTCGATGAATACTCCTCTCTGTACAGCCGGTCGATGAATACTCGTACATACAAGGTCTCTATTATTTAACAACACTAAACAAATAAAAGGAACAATGTTGCCAATTTCTGGACTCTGTGCCACTTCAAAATGCCATAATTCCAAAATCTAATGAAAAGAAGAATTCCAGTTTTGTAATCTAGACGGGAAGGACTATAACATATAAGAACAATTTATTTGAATGAAGATTCTAAACCAAGAAAAATAATCTGTCTTGCATACCTGCGTGCATAACTATGTGGAGTCACTTTTGCCGCATAACCCTACATTAAGCGAAGGGCCAAAGTTTACCGCTTTGTAATTGTCGAATTCCGCGTTTTTCCGCTTTGTAAATTTTGCATTTTTCTGTGATGTAATTTTCCCCAAGAAAGCTTAAAATTTACGATCTATAAAACCAAAATATACACACTTTACAGAAAAACACAATTATTTTTATTGTTTGTTTTGTTTTATTACGTATTGTTTTTTAATATTTATATTGTTTTATTCAAGACTATTTATAAATTGTGTGTTTTGGACGGGTTTTTTTTGCATTTTTTCCCCTTCTTTTCATCAAATTGTTGTTTTCCGCGTGTTTTTTCGCCCTTACCCTACATGTGTGTGCATAACCCTACATGTGTGTGGGCTTCTCCCGTTTTTTAGTCCGAAAAAAAATACTGTGAATGGGGAAACAAAAACACGATAAAAAACCCTACATGTGTGTGGGCTTCTCCCGTTTTTTAGTCCGAAAAAAAAAAAATGTGAATGGGGAAACAAAAACACGATAAAAAAAGAATTTCTGCATTTAGCATAGCTATTTTTTTCAAAACCCTGCATATACATGTAGCATAGCTATTTTCCCAAATGTATGTGAGACGGACCTTTTTTCCCCTTAGCTAAGTAATAGTGCCATCTTAATACAACCAACAACAAAAGAGAAGTCAAAATATGTTCTGGTTCTCCAACTTTCAAATCATTTTTATTCGCATGATTGTTCATTAAACCAATTGGTTATATAGCATGTTTTACAGCATATTATTCTTGTACAAAATAGACAAAAACATTGTTTATATCCTATGTTTTATACTCCTAAGCACACACTGTTGTTATGCAACAAGCGTTGTTTTTGTTATCAGGCGACGAAAATACCCTGCCCTGTTCTACAGGCAAATGGACCTCTCGAGGGGTGTACTTTCGGCGCGAATCCGCGAAACCGATTCGCGTAAAGATTCGCGTAAAAAAAACCAAACAAAAATGATTTTCCTGGTCTTGACTGTTTTTTAAAAAGGTTTTTTTAACAAAAAATTTCAAGTCCAAAACAGGAGCTTATATGACTGGTATTTGACCCTTAGTTAACAAACATGCCGAATTTGGAAGTTGTGCAAGCTTATAGCCTTATTCTTGATATTATTTTAATTAATTTTAAGAAGTGTTTGATTCAATTTGTGTACTATTATTTTCTGAGTATACAATAGTACAATAAATGTTTAAAATGCGGAATTTAAATGCAGTAAAAAGGATTCTCGCAAAAATATTCTGCGAGAATCCATTTGCGAGAATCCTGGATTCTCGCAAAATTCCTCTGCGAGAATCCATTTGGATTCTCGCAGGATGTCGCGAAAGTACACCCCTGCTCTCGAGTTGAGTTGGTTGGCCAGGCTTTATTTTCTTAATTTTTTTCCCCTTCAAAACAACTGATTTTTTTTTAAAAGCTGTAAATATTCTGCTGTTTTTTGACGAGACAAAAGAAAATTTGGGTTGGTATAATTTGCACATGAACATTAAAGGTAGATGACCCGATCACATTTTCGTAACACAGAATTATTTCAAACATACGGAGAGTTTCATATCATATGAAAGCTCGTATTTTTCTCATCATCATACTGAAATTTCACAGCCTAAATCGGTATAATTAAGGAGAAATCGATGAAATAACGTCGAATTACCGCGAATGGTGGTAACCACCGATATAGTTTGTGTACTACTCAATGGGTACAGTTCACAGCATCTTGTGCGTCTAAAATAAGAACCATAAGAGCTATGCAACTCAAACTTTGGAACACGACTTTTTTAAGGATGACCTTTCATGTAGAATAGAAAACTTCAAGTTGAAAATCGGAACATCTACCTTTAATTGTGATCCTACACGAACAAGTAAATGAGGCACACTGAGGGAAATATGAAAATTGAGTTATGGATTATTGAAAATCAATTTGTCTCAAAACATCAAATACAAATTGTTAAGTTATTGACATTTAAAGTTTTTGGTTTTGTTGACAAACAATGGAGTAAATACAAATTAAAAACCTCAAAATGTAGTTATAACTCTTTTATTTTCATGAATTTGAATCTTTGGCTAGATACAAGATGTATAAAAGAGCATAAATAATGTCTTTTTATGAATTTGACTTATTTTGACATTGTCCCACATTTTTGCTCGTAAATACAATTATTAGCTACTGCCGCATTGTACCTCATTTATTCATTATTACAAATTATTTTTACCAACTTCTAAATAATGAGTCAGTCAGGCCCGTTGAAGAGGGATTTTTTTCGTCGCCTTATTCTTCTAAATAGTAGTAGAGATATAAGTTTGCTCTGCTAGGGTAACATACTTTGTGACACATGTTAAATGGGTACATCTTGTTTACTATTGGGGGGAAAATAACCTTATCTGACAGACTGGCAAAAAAGTGTTTCTATAGTCCCTACTCCCTAGTTTATGAAAATTGGCTCACAAAAAATAAGTGAGCCAATATAAATTGAGGGCTCAGCGCAACAAAATCTCAACTCCAAAATCGCCATTTAGAGAAAAACGTAGGGCAACATTATCGTTACTCCATGGGGATAATGTTTTGTTGTGCTGAGTGTAAAAGACCCCTAGCGGAGCTCATACAAACTCTATGGGGAGTCCTGGAGTTGTTGTTGCTCTAGGCCAACACATTTAGACAGTCCAGTCTTGTTTTTACTCTATTCAGCCTGCACGACAAGATGTACCCAATCACATGACGTGTCAGGTTTGTTGAACCTGTGTCCATCTGCTAACTTGAGTTTGTGCTAATTATTGTTTCATGCAACATCATTTTTGTTCTTTTTGCGCACCATAAAACGGATGCCGAAAATGAACATTCAAATATATCTCCTCAACATATGCATACTAAAAAGGAACACACCCTGCAAACAAATTTACATTTGGCAACATATAAGATAAAATTAAGCATGTGAGAATAATGCTTTTAGAGTTCGTCACAAAAAAGTTTAACACCAGATCATGACTATTGCCTTAATTAATTATTTTACTGCTCTGAACATATCTTAAATGACAGTTTATAATTATGGATTGAAAATGTTCACATTAACATTTTCTTGGTTGCTGACAATATGTATGACAAAATGGCATTCTTAAAGCAAATTTACAAATCAATTGACATGATAAATCTCCTCGAGTTGCGATCCTTAGCTATGATCATGTTATACCCTTGAAGGCTTAGGCCTAATTAAATAAGATCATAAAATTTGGCCTAAAGCTAGACTGCAAGGAAAATTAAATAGTTTTAATGTATAGGTGGCCCCGGACTTCAAACTTTTGCCGTTGACAACAGAGCAATTCAATTTACAAATCAGTTACTGCACTCTACTCAATAATATAGAAGATTGTTCCTAGTGACCGTGTGAGGCCATGTACAGTAAGTGACTGTTGTTTACATTAGCGGACGGATTAGTGATTTTCGGACTTTCACCTGTAAAAACATGTGAAAACTTGCATTACAGGGTGAGTAAAAAAGACTGCAATAGTGGAAAGAAGCCATTTTGTTTTCAAAACCAAAATGAATTTTAAAACTGTTTAAACGTTGCAAGAATGCTGTATTTAATCCTAACTTTGTGTGAAAAAATGTAAGTCGATCGCATTTTTCCTTTGTATTTGGTGACCCTCTTTGCTGCACAACCAAATTTACCTGTTTGTCCACGAGCACAGCGATTTTCATTTGAAATGGCACACATTGCATTTTCATATTTGAATATATTCCGCCAACAACAAAATGGAATATTTCAGTTTTTTATTAAAATTTAGAACATTATACGCTTTCATTGCATGGGTACGATTATAATTGATTATGCTAACTCACATGTAAACAAGAAAGGATGCATCAAATTTCAATAACATCACAAATGAACTCAAGTTTCCAAATTTGAATGAGAGACACATTTTGCGATCTGATGCATATTTTGGGTATCTCGTGGACAAACATGTAAAATGGGTGCACTGGTCAAAAGGTTCACCAAAGACAACAAAAATGCGATCGACTTCATTTTTTCACACAAAGTTAGGATTAAATACATCATTCTTGCAACGTTTAAAAAGTTTTAAAATTCATTTTGGTTTTGAAAACAAAATGGCTTCTTTCCACTATTGCAGTCTTTTTGACTCACCCTGTATGTGATAATATGATAACATGAGTATGAAGATGAATCCCATGGGCAAATATTCTGTTCGATGGTACCATTTCAAGGAGGTACAAAAGGGCTATATTATTTGGCTGTTTTGGTGACAGTGCAATCTGCAATTTGTTGACTTCATGTTGTTTGTTGTCAACGGCATGTGGCATAGTTCCGGGCCGACCTATTAAACATCTTCTGTAATCTGAATCATAGTAGCTAACTATATAGACTATAATATATAACCGGCATTATAGGCCCAAGTCCTCCACACTTTTCTCACCACACCAACCTCAAAAGTGAACTTCACACCTTTGGGTACAAAATGGTTGTAGCACTGGACATAGACAGAACATGTACATGTAGGTCGTTTGATCATGCAGTGAAAAAACAGGTTATTTATGCAGGCGTCAATGTGCATCTTGAACCTATACCCTCCTCAAGGCTAGTGAAAGATTAGACACCTAATCTTTGACTAGTTATATTTTTGAAGTGGTGAATCTTGAAATAATTTATATTTTGGTATGGCGAAACTTCACCTATAGTTCCACTTCTCCCATATATTACTATAGAGAGAAGGTAGTGCACTGAGGTGAATCTTCGCCCAAAAAATTGCAGGAAAGTCTCAATCTTGACCTTTATTTTTTCCTGAAGGAAACTGAATACAGATGAAGGCTTGAGGATGGTAGGTTCAAGTTCAAATTGATGCATGTATTGGATTCAACAATAAAATCCATCGCTCAAAATAAAACAAAAGAGGTCTGCATCAGTGGCAACTTGACGGTGACCTGCAAATCTGCAACACTTGACACAGTGTTCCGAGCTGAAATGTCTTCCAAGATGCACCAAAAGAGCCGTCTAGGCCACATTCCACACTAAAGTAGCCCAATTTTCGGTCAGCCCATAGAAAACATTGGTAGCGGCCAAACTTTTGGCAAAACTGCAGCAGCACCCATTTTAGGCTGCAGTGCATGTGTCAAAAGTAGCCCAATTCCATGATTTATCCAATTCTTACTACTTATACATAACTTAATTACAGGGCACTTCACATCAGTGTTGCGCTAACCTGTGGCTAAAGCACCCAATTGGGCTACTTTTGACACCTGCGCTGCTTAACAACAACAAACTTGTGGGTCTAATGTATTTCTACGGGCACTAGTTTTACCTTATAAAACAATTCTCTATTTTAAGTAATGTCTTGTTAAACCAATTACTCCCACTTGAAAACATGGACATTGTTGGCATTGTGGTAGTATACTGTTTCATAAATCCTCTGTGGCGACCAAAACAGGAAGGACATTGCTCCATCAAATCAAGGTAAATATACTATTTCAAGATAATATTTCTAAAAAAGAACCAGATAAATTATTCTTAATAATACACCTATTAATGAGTACATGTATATACTCATACAATATAACATACACAAATATTTAATTTTAATTTCAATTTCCTTTTCTCTGTAAACACACATATACAATGGAGCAAAACAAATGTACAACACAGAAGATGAACAGCAATTATAATACACATACAAATTCAAAGGTAGTTTTTTGGCAACAGAAAAAACTCACCCTTTTTCCATAGGCTAAAAACCGACCAATCAAAATTCCATTTTGGATGACCTCGTTCTTTTGAAACAAAAATACCCAGAGATAAAAAAAGACCATTACATTTTTTGGGGTCGACCAAAATTATCGCCATTTTCGCTTACGTTGGATGGTTGGTTGGTTCGGTCCTGTCATGACCTTACAGATACTACGCCACAAACAATGATTTTCAGCAAAGGAGTAGCAATCACGGAGAGGGTGTCCAGTAATCAATTTTATTTGGTCAATCCACCGGGAACGAGGTCTGCCTTTCTTACGCTTCGCTTACGTACGTGACCTTTTACCCCCTCCTCTCCCTGTACCAAAAACAAGATGTGCATTTTCTGTTGCCAAAGTTATAGAGATGCAGCAATTTTACAAGAGATTTTAAATTAATATAGATATAGGTATCTAGGGAGAACATAGACTACTTAAGCCTGCTATCTTGACGAGACAGTCGCTTCAATTGAGTATTTATGCGCATATTGAATTGGTTTGATATACAGTGTCTGATCTGTAAAGAAGAGTTGAATAATGTCTGTAAACTTTTTTCAAAACTTGTAATCATAAATGTATACACAAACAATACAAGTTCTATTTACCTAGAGATTAATCAGTTCCAAACTGGCGAGAAATATGCCGCTTTTATCTCCCCCTGTGCAAAAGCAATCCATGTGCTGATATGTGCTAATTTAGCATTCGCATGCGTCACAAATAAGATTCACAGCGCGTCATAAAAGCTTTTTGCACCCACGCTCTTCTGTATGAATTTGCTGCTGTGCTGTAAGCATATTAGCCAACCAATTTGGAACTGACAGACCTATAATAGCAAATGTTAAGCGTATTATTATTAATTTGAATACAATATTAAGTACGGCATATCATCGCTGTTCTGTCAAAATCTCGTATTTCCATCTGGCCCTTCACCATGTATAAAGTTATACTTGTTGTGTATAACCTTTGGGCAGTCTGCTCTAAACATATTCAAGGGCCAAAACACATCTGATATCAAAACCATGTAAGTGCTCTTGCCCCTGAACATGTATAAAGCAACACTTCCAATGCCTAACCGTTGGGCAGTTTACTTTATACATGCTAAAGGGCTGGACAAAATCTATGAGGTTTTGACAGAACAGTGAAGCTATAATTTTCACAGTAGTTCTATTAAATAATTTGTCTTACACTATATCACAAACAAACACACACATTCCTTATTTTCTAATGCAAAATAGAAAGTTTATACATGGCATCAAATTCTAGGCGAAAAAATATGAAGAAATTCTGGAAGAAAACACAAATAAGTAATAAAATACAAATCCGGTGGCTATATAACTCTATTATACTATATAATATACCTTGCTTTAAAACTAGTTTTTTCTTATCAAATATAAATAAATCTACTCTTTTTGTAATAATCCTGCGCAATGTTGCGGTTATACGGATACAGTCATGCAAAAACACAAAATAGATTAAATAACAAATTTGTATAATAAATGTTCTGAAGACTAATATTAAGTGTACACACCACCATAGTAACTCCCATTGAAACGTGTGTTATACATCGGGTCTTCAATAGTTTTTCCTGGCTCCCCCTACCTAACTGGGGTATTCATTGTTTTTGTAGAATCTTCCTCTTGTTGTTCTCTTCGACATACCTGATTTTCATATGCAATCGACAGTCCCAGTTTTTCAATAACTATGATTTTAAAAAGCACTCGCCGTCAAGGCTTTGCCCAAATATTTCGCTACTTTTTACATTTCAGATTACAATCGTCAATATTTCAACTTTTTAATAAAATAAAAACTAAGACCTATGCTGAAAAGCTGGCCAAAATAATCACATTTTAAGCTTCAATCCAGAATTTTTAGGGACTATATAATACCACCACTGCATGCTGGCCCACAGAAGCTTATGGTGGTGTGCAGCCTAATGACTAATATTAATGGACAATGTTTCATCAACATTTCCGCAACCTGTGTTGCCTTTCTTAACACATGTTTGGGTGGATCCATGGTGTTACTCCTAAATAAAAGAGATCAATCAAAAATATCCTGTAAATCTTATCCAGAAATTCTTATATAAACCTCTTTCAAATTCAAGGTAAATAACTTATCATTACAAGGACATATTTGTAGCTGTTATTATTAAGTTTTCATAAAATATATACTCAACTATATACTCATGATTTACTTTTTTGTTTCTTATATAACACTCTGTCGGCATCCTTAAATATGGCATGTGGTAGCAATGAATAGTTGCACAAATAAATCAAGTCTAGGTCAGAGTATATTCTTAGTAGCTAAGACCAAAAAAAAAAAAAAGTTCATCTCAGAAACCCTTGAGCATTGGTATGTGTAACACGGCGGCGATGCATTTTCCTTCCCCCTTTCCCCCCGGTAGTTCTCTGGAAGGTTGAATCAACACGAAAATGATGTGCATAATTTGGAAACAGATCAAAATAAAAATGGCCGATAAATTTAAATAAAACAAAGCGCATACTTCATAGCTAATTTTCAAAACAAAATTTGTTTTTTAAATCTCACAGCACTTAGCTTTTTTGGCAAAATGTTTCTGAGACAAACAATTTTTTTTTTTGGGGGGGGGGACTAACATGTCAGCAAACTTCCAAACTTCTTGGGCTGTGAGCTGAACCACATTGTAGAGGCAGTTTGAGAGTGAGAAGTGGTGATGTAGGGATTGTTAGCTTCATTAAACGAGCCAATCAAATTCCACTCTTTGTATAGAAGTACACTCTCAGCTACCATTATACACTCACTATAATACTTTATTCATCTTAAGGTGCGTTCATACTCCCGTCGTTGCGCATCGACCGCCGTCAATGGATAAAAGTTGACATTGCTTCAACTCGCACGCCAATGTCCATCGACGTCGGCCGATTCGCAACGACGGGAGTATGAACGCACCTTTACTCTACACAGTCACATCAGAGCATATTCCAATGATTGCTCAAGCCATTGTAAGACGAAACCCAGCCTTTATGTCAAAATGCTGCGTAATTCTCTAAAAATCCGCTCTGACATCACTACACAAGAGTTAGGTGAACAAAGAATAAAATCCTCTTCAGAATCCATAGCCAATATTAATACAAGCAAGTGTGCGGTAACAATCCTGAAGTTTCACTAATAACGCACATTGAAACAGCCGGCGCGTGACAGCGTGGTTAGTACGTACACTGCACACAGCAGTAGCTTTTGAACAGCAATTCTCAAGTTGTCTTTAGTGAAACTTGACCCAAACTAGAGGGAACAGATGGTCTTAAAAGGGCACAATTGTGACCCATCACATCAAAATGGACATGTTGGAGGCTCAAATAGAAATATGAGTTATTGGTATGACTTTAAAGAGCACACTTTAAGCTTTAAAAAATAACATGTTGAAGGTAATCAGATTTTGTAATCACAAGATATGATTTGAAGAAGCATATTTTGTTCTACTATTTTCTTTATATTTCACCAAATATATTGAATTCAATCTCAAAACCGTTCTTTTTTTATGTGACTGGTAATAATTTACTGCGAGGCATGACCATTTTGTAATATTCGTAACTGATATGAATTCATGAATTTTTCATAATTTTATACTACACATTTAAAAGCAACATACCGATTTGCCAACAAGAATCAAAAGCTGTCAATATGTCCCTTTTTCACATAACAATGATATATCGTGTAAACATTGCGTTTTACAGTACTGAGTTCATAACAGGAACACATGTTTTTAAATGCCTAAGATTTATCAAATCAATTAACATCATAATAATGTTACCAAAATATCTTAATTATAATATTTTCTGAGTCCATACATTATCATTTTAGTTATGTTATAACATGATTGAGTTGTATAACCAGGCTTGTTTTTTCTGGGGAAAATTTTTGCTGACATGTGAACATTTTTTTGTTGCAAAACATGATTCAATGAAAAAGATGACTAAGTTCATTTTTACATTACCGTTAAATTGGTAAATTGACCTATGTTTCTAGCTTGATAATATTTTAAAAACAATTTCTTCAAGCAAACTTATTCATATCAAGCAGAAAATAGTAATTTGGGTAAAATATATCTTGGACAAAACCAAAATATTGAAACATCAACTAATATATAAATATAATTGTTTCAAACTGTTTTAATTACACAAATATAATGGTAACATTTTAACTTATCTGTATGGCAACTGTATATCATTGTGTGTTATTTTCTTTTATAGCTAAAACACTATAAAAACTTACTAAAATCTCTTATTACTGATAGATTATTGATATTAGAAAACAGAAACCATTTTGTTTTGTTTTGAGTGGATCGTATGACCCTTTCCATGCAAATTTTAGTATTTACACAATTTACACAGTGATACTTTATCATGAGTTGTACCCTTTTGACGTGTTTTTTTTTCATTTCAATTTTACACATTTGTTTTTGAATTTGTAAAATCAATATTTGTGACCTGCTCCCACAAAACCAGGCATAAGTGTTACCATATATTTTTTGATGTTGAACATGCTGAAAGAACCAGCTTTATACAGGGTGAATCAAAAAGAATTGTGCACGATTTGAAACGGCCATTTCACCTTTATGCATGCATTGAACCATGGAATTGTTGTTGTTTGTATAAAGCGTTGTTAATCTAGTTTATCCTCCCCAAAAATGAAAGCAATCAACTGAAAAATAAGCAAACTGTGGCAAGTTTTGTAAACTGACCGCGTTTTTCGCCATTCCAATGGGATTTACACACAGTAAAATTGGTTTTTGCTAAAATGGTCATTATCATCACATTAATTGTCAAAATGTTCCTGAAAAGTTATTCTTTCACTCTAGGATAAGTCAATAATAGTCTGACACTGAGTTGTCATACGAAAAGGCAAATCTGAATACAAGCGTCACCTGTTACAGACCAAGAAGGCAAGAAGTATTCAAGAAGTGGAGGAACGTGTAAGAGCCGAAGTGACAACAATAATTCCATGGTTCAATGCACGCATCAAGGTCAAATGGCCGTTTCAAAACATGCACAATTCTTTTTGATTCACCCTGTAATGATGTATCACTTGTCATAATTGCTCAAACTTTTGTCCATGAAAAATCAATATTTCTCTGGAAAATCCCTTTGTTTTCTATTGATTTGTGACAACTTTACTGAGCTGTATTTCCATAAGTGTTCTGGCAACTTATGTCTGGTTTTGTGGGAGCAGTTCACATTTTTGGATTTGTCCATGATGCCGCTTGCAGCGATTGCGATATAAACCATCGATTGTGATGCGATGGCTTATTGCTTTGTTGAATACATTACACAGCTTTTTTATATGATACAAGTGGCATGGTCATACTCTTAACTATTAGAAGGGGCGGGTGGGGGGGGGGGGGGTTGTAACTATAAAAAGTTCTGACAAGAGTTTGAAGGTCTTCACTTTGAATGCCCCATCCCATCCCCTACCCCTTTCCTGAATTCATTCAACCTCTGATAGTGCGCGCGCACAACTAACACACATATGATACAAAAGTTAAAGCATGTTACTTCCAATAGTACTTTCTTATCTTATCACTTTGGTTAAACAGCTGAATTAAAAAATAAAATAAATATGTTGATAAATGTTCCTACAAAATTACGATGAATCAGAGTGCAAATGTTTTTGATATATTTCATACACATGAATACTAATTTTTTGTTTGAATGAGTGCAATTTTGAAGACATGATACATAGCTGCTGGCCCCTATAAGTACAATAATTCTAAATTTGTAATATATGCGAGTAAATAATTTGATGTTTGATTGATGTAACTTCAGATTTTGATTGAAATTGTAATGATGATTTACTCCATTTTAATATAGCAACTCTGATCAAGACGATAATGCACAATGTTACTATAAAACCATCAAATGCTACAAAATGAGCTTTGAAAAGTACTTGCAATTGCATTCACATGACATTCAAAGGCAAATTATGTGATCTTTTCCAGGGGGCGCCCTCTATTCATTTTTTTTTTAGAAAGTAGATTTTCTTGCAGATTTACATTTCTGATCATAAATCATACATATATGTTCCGAGTTACAGAGCGATACGATTCCTAATTACTTTGAAATCATGGTTTTTAGAGTGAAAATAAATAAACTGTTCGTTAGCGAACAATCTATTTTCAACTCTTAAAAAACATGATTTTGAAGTAATTAGGAATCGCATTGCTCTGTAACTCGGAACATATATGTATGATTTATGATCAGAAATGTAAATCTGCAAGAAAATCTACTTTCTAAAAAAAATCATGAATAGAGGGCGCCCCCTGGAAAAGAAACACATAATATGCCTTTAATGCCCGTTCAAGGTTTATGTTCAGGGTTTAGTACAATATTTAAACAAATCCTGTACTTTTAAAGTTATCTTTACCACAAAAATACATCATTTATGCAAGGTAAGAAAACATGCCAATTATAATCACCGCTTGCCCCATCATTTTAAATGGGGTATATCACATTATATCCTGTAATGAGCCAATCACAGACACTGTAAGAAAGGTGGTAGATCTCAAGGGGTTAACACTTTCCATGCGGCAAGCATCAGCAGACGACATTCCAAAAGTTCACAAAATGTCAAAATTATTGAACTTCATGGCCAGATTTGGAATCTTCATCTTCTGTCTTGGCCTGCCTCATGGCCAACGTCAGACATTGCACCCATTGCTCTGCTTGACCATCCTTGGCTTTGAACGTGTACGTCTTATCGTCCGTGAAGATCTCGAACGCTCGCGGGATACTCCTGTCTCGTCGACGCACCGTTTTCACGCTGTTGACCTTGTTGAGTTCAATCGGGGATTTCGTCTGGGAAAATCAACAAAAATGGGGTCGGATTTAGTGTAGATTAGATTGGATGTATTCAGTAAGCATGATGAGTTAGATGTCGGTGCAATATATAGCTTCACACTTAAAATAAAGAGGCTGTAGGTTCAAATGTCACTGTTGTCCATATGTTAAGCACATAGGTAAGAAGGCACGATATCCTGATAGTCTTTAACACTACTGTGTGTACCCCTATAAATCCCTAACTCTAGATCACCACACGGCAACAGATTTCTTTTCCGACACCCAAAATTCACCAGAAAGGTCACCCCGACCCCCCTGGAATTTGAACCACGGACCTCCAGCGCCCGGGCCCAGATCCTAGCCACTATACACCACGGCTGCCAGTCGACACTCGGCGAGTATATTCGCCTCGTTATATAGCCTGGGTCCGTTTTGTAGCCGAAAAACCTGCACGCCGGGTTATACAAACATTTTTTCCGCTCAGTTGCCGTGTGGTGTAGTAGAGTTAGGGTTAAGGTATGATGAATACAAACGACATAAAAACAATTGTGCTTCCTTAGGCAAAAATTGTTGTTTTGTTATGTTGTCCTCCACAGCTTTCAGAGAGGAGGGGCGGGCGGGCAGATTTTTTTTTAAATTTTTTTTTTTTAAATTTTCTATTACCTGCGGAAGCTCAAAGTTCAGCCAACAAGAAGTTGAAATCACTCTGAGAGTCGTACATATATGTTATAAACACTTAATTTAATATTCAATGCCATTTAAACTGTTTTTAAAAAAATCTGGAAAAAAAATCTGAAAAAAATCTGAAGAAAAATAAAAATCTGAAGAAAAAAAAAAATTTAAAAAAAATCGGAGCGGCCCTAAATCCGGAGCGGGCGGTCGAGGACAACATAACAATTTATTTTTTTTGGCCTTACCTCAATCCCTAAATTGGTCTTGGCATACAAGAGTTGTTCACCAGCGAGTGTAAAATACCGTGTCCTCCATCTCTTGAAGAGTTTCCATCGAGGGCACTTCTCTTTCAGTTGACCTTCTATGAGGGGTCGCGAACCCGCTGATAATAGGTCTGATAAAAACAACAATATGCGACACTCTTATTGTAAATATTTTATTTCCTATTATTAATCTCTTGCCAAATTTATGATGGCTAATCTGTATTCAACATGCTGGTATATTGTAAATAGTATATTTTTAGGGCTAGAACTTCAAAAAAAATTCAACCAGCAAGTCGGGCAGGTAACTCACAAAAATACTTGCCTAACTGAAATTCCACATGAGTTTGAAAAATGTACCTGCCAGTCGGTCAGGTACTTTTGCATATTAACCTGCCAGATGCAAAAGTTACCCGCTATGGGCAGGTGGGCGGGTGCTATTTCCATTTTCAAAATTAATCTCTTGTCAAATTTATGAGGGCTACTCTATATATTTATTCAACACACTTATTGTAAATTGTCATTTTGTTATCATTTTGTTAGTTATTAATCTCTTACCTAATTTTTGTGGGTTACTGCAGAGAAAGCATGTCCATGTACCCATCTGTGGGTTGTATGTGAACATGTCGTACCAGCTGGCCCGTAACAGTTGATGTACTAAGCTTTGTTGCACCTAAATAAGTAATCAAAGAACAGTGCAAAACAATAAAACCCACAATTGTAGGCTGATCTAACAGACAACCTGCATGCATTTCTACACCTCTTTGGCAGCCATTGACAGAACCCATCCCAATTCATATCTGAAAGTCATGAGTGGATGCTTAGGCTACCAACCTATTGAGGTTCTGTGTGCGAGTCTGGGTAACACCAATCACATATACAGGGTAGTAACCTGTCATCATCAGCAGTGGTGGAACTTCAGAATTTTTTACAACTAGCCAGTCGGGCAGGTAACTCACAGAATTTACATGCCTGACAAAAATGTCACCAGCCCAAGATTTCTTTATAATATTTTGCAGCAAACAATTAAGAGCAAGACTACTTTTAAACAACAATTACATGTTTTTGTCTTTATTGTACGATGTTCCACTGTAACCCTACATTGCCCTAGCCCGTAACAGCTCCTCGTATTCATCATGTTCATCAATCCAATACTCTCTTTAATCTCTTTTTAACCTGATCTCCTCTATCATCATGACACACGACCATCTGATGATAAAATTACCCTTACAGGTACCTTTGTATCTTCACCCTCCAGACACGAAAGTTACCCGCTATGGGCAGGCTGGCGGGTCTTATTTCCATCCCTGATCATCAGATATGATACAAATTATGCATGCTTAGAAACTCTATATTTTGTTTCTGGTGCAATATTAAAGGGTAATTCCTTTTTTTCCTTTACAATATCCTCCATCGAATAAAACAAACTTGTATAACTATTTTAGCTGACCTTTAAGCCTACTCATCATTGAAAGTTCAACTCACTTTTAATGAAGGAAAATTTTGTGTGATGAGTTTGAGAAAGGTCATGGTCCCGCCCGCTGTCTTCTGACGCTCCCAGTTCTTGCGTAGGCTCTGCACGGCTTTGTCGTCGAGCGAGACAGGAGTGGAGGATGTAGCCTGCAATAGGGGAAAGAACATTACACAAAATGATATTAATCAAAATACACATTTTTTCTTCAATGTATGTTATTGACGTTTTGATCATCTCGTATGAAAGTCGCAAGTCGATCACTAGCGAGGCGTCAGCTTGCAAGACCGCGAGTTTGTCTTTGTTCTCAATTGCATTATGGGTACGCTCGCTGTCTTGAATGTTAATCTTGGCCCTAGGTAATCACAACGCTACGTTGGTTACAACGAATGCAGAAGTCAGAAATTGAGCAGTCAACATGAATTCGTTACGCGGTATTTCGCCTTTATTGATTGCATATCTCAGTGAACTGCTACTACGTGTAACGCCTGTGCTGATCACAATCGGTCAAGGTAAAGCCCTTATTCATTGTTGCAACTGAGGAACCTACATGAAAAGCGTATTGATCCTAGCGAAAAGCGATATTTTTGACTGAATTTGTTCTTTCCGACAAAAAAGTATTATTTTTGTAATCTCATGCCCTACAAGTCTACAAGCACGGATGATCTCCGTAATTGCGAACTTTCCATGGCCGCAAACGTGGCCGTGAGACTAAGCGGGAACTTTGAATCTTTGAGTCAGAGGCTCCTTGGAGCGTTACTATTTTTTGACAACTGGAACAACTTTGCCCGGCGATCCGTCGAATAACAAAAACTATCGCAAAAAACCCAATGGCAGGATGTCTAACAGCGATCATCAACAGTCAGATGACGGCGGATTTTGGCTATTTGACGCAGCAGAAATTGAGGCGGCAATTATTGGTCATGATCGTGTGATGATTCAAGTGAACAATTCAACACGCAGTTGACGGCAATTGTGTTGGCGAATTTGGCTCTATTACGCTTCTAGACGGAATGATGGCAGTGAGATGGGGCACGATGGAGTGAAATTCAAGTAAACATTAGAACAATATCAACAGTGTTCCCAGTAGACATCTATGCCAGTTTTTGGTTAATTCTAGTGGAGAACATGCATCAACATGATGGTGCCGGGTTGCCTCGGCGAGTGAACATGCTGTATACAGTTACACAGGTGAGAATTATGCTATTGTATCAAGTTCAAATTAGTGTGTAGTCTAGCTCCGAGGGTCTGTTTGGGTTAGATTCTGTTGGTGAATCCAAATAAATCAGAATAATAAATCACACTCCTACCGTGTTCAACTCTATTGAAGATTCTTGACCTGGATAAGTGATATATATCCCTCTAAATTCTATAACATTTGACAGTTTTGGATATTGCAGTTGGAGCTAATTAACCATACCTTGTCATACAACTTTAAAACATAATTGATGGCGACAAAATGGCTGATAAACAATTGCCGAATACTGATATGTGATGCCTAGTTAAATGGGTTCACTTCACAGCTCTATCTCACTGTCAATATTTTATATTAATGGGTAACATTGCCGCTCGTATTACAAGGATTGAATTATAGTGGTATTTAAATGTATAATTACACTAGTCGTGTTCAAGGGTAGCCGAAGTACATGTGGTGACATCGGATTCCATCCAATTCAAAGCGGTATTCTGAGCTTCGACTTGGGGAGCATTCATCCTTCCCGTAAACAAATGATCTATGTTTCTATGTTACGTAACGTCTTGTTTTCCACTTACACGCATTCATCATCATTCAATCCATAATAATTCTTGATCTCATACAATACGTGGTTCTTTATCGTTTGTTACGCAACATCAATAACAGTTGTAAAGGTATTGTTACACAACATCAATAACTGTTGTAAAAGTTACCCTGAACACAACATCTATAACTGTTGTAAAAGTGTATGTTCAAATAATAATCTAAACTAATAAACTAAACTGTTACATTGCCATTGTTTTCCTATTGATAATAAAGTTTACGTTGCATTCAGGGATAGCACTGGATCAAAAATGTGAGAGGTCCCATGACATTTTTCAGGACCCCGTAGGACTTCAAAAAACAAATTTAAGGGGTCCCCCAAGAAATTGAGGGGTCCTGAAGTTTAGGTTTTGAAAATGTTACTCTTTTACGGACAGTTTTAATGAATTTATATTGTGAGCAAAGGATGGATATGTAATTTACAGAATTTCTTAAGGTTTCCATTTCCATACATCGTCAAATTTAAGGGGTCCTTTCAATTTTGATCGGGACCCCAAGTTTTTCCAATTTGAAACCTGACGCGTCACTACAAGAAAGTGAGAGGTCTGAACGCGCAGATGCGTCAGAATGCGACCCCTGGTGACATTGCATACTATACACAAGTTTGTACGTCTGTTACGCTCGGGTGCCTGTTGGAACCTGGTATCTGGTAATCAATATGGTGTTTGCTTATTTTTCTAATGCGGCAACTACTTGTCTAAAATTGATGAACCGATTATTGATGGATATTCATTCAATAGCTTGACACTACTAATGCGGCAACTACTTTTGTTATCTTTTGAAACACTGGCCTGTCCTTGTACAGCGGCATATGGAATATGGATAACAAACAAGTGGAACATGGACATGAAGACGACTTACAGACAGACAAACAGACTTACCTGGAGATGTAAGAACTTGAGATGTATCCATGGTTGTATTTCTTTGGTTTTCAACACGTATGGTCTGTCCTTGTAAAGACAGTGGGGTGCCTTCTTTGAGCAGAAGAAGTCCAGCTTCCCTACTGGCCGACGACCCGCCACATCTGAAACAATCAATAGGTATTAGCAATTGCAAGAAATGGAACATTTAAATGTGATTTTTTTTTAACCTCCAAAATCACATTTTTGGCATTTTTTGGTCAACATTTTAAGAACTAAACATTTTTATATCAAATCAAAAATTTCTTTACTAGGGAAGTGTCTTTAGATGATTGTGGTGCAATTTTGAGCATTTTTTACCAAAAACTGAATTTGCTACGTTTGCAGCCAATCTTGAGCCAAAAGAAATCAGCATTTTAAGAGAAATTTGATACAAAAAATGGATTCTCAGATTCATTTCCTTTCCTAAAATGTATACTTTTATATACATAAATTTCATATTTTTAGGGTTGACAGCCCCTTAAGGGCAGCGTTTCTAAAGATGAAAGAGTTGAATTTCAGTAGAGGCTGTTCACATCAATATACAGTGCACAAAAAGTTAACTAACCGGGTTAGGTGTGTTTATCGCCACCTTGTCTCAAATCGTTGATCGTGGGAAAAATGTGATCGCGATATCGCCATATCACGATATTTGTTTCCAAATTTTTAAAAAGCTTACTTTTTTAAATACATTTTTCAGTGATGAAAAACGATTCTGCCCAACACATTTTACATGCAAACTGTTCCTCATCAGGTTTCATGATGTTCAAATTCAAAGAATTAATAAATAAACAAGTTCATGAAAACATTGCCGCTAGCATTTTGTTGCATCTTTTCATTTATTTATTATTGTACAGCAGATCACGTCGTAAAACATGTGGTTGCCAATGTTTAGCATGACGTCATTCATCTCACTCGGGTATCGGAAAAATCGAGCCTCTCCGAAGATTAGTTTGTATTTTTATCAATGGAAAATTAATCACGTGTTGAATCTGTGGTCACCATTTATTAGCATGACGTCATTCATGAACTAGTATTATTCGCTGGTTTCCGTTTCAATATTGTCCAATGTCCATAATTATCGCCAATATGAGCAAGATTGCAACTTGGAACGGGCTGTTTATATCGGCCAAGGCAAAACAAGGGCACATGTGGTTAGGCTTAATAGCGGTCCAGTTTCTTTTTGATGACAAGTTGACATGTTTGTAATAACAATGATGATGGATTTAAACAAACAATCAAACCACTTTAGGAACAAAACAAGGAATAAATAACAGTCGAGAAGCTGAAGATTTATTGTGATGACACACAAGTTGAACATTTATACACTTTTTATACAGGTAAATTTTACATCGTTGGATATCGTTTGAGGTCAAATTTAATATTGCTGTCGCGATAAGCTTATCCAATCGCGATATCGTCGCAGCGCGATATCGCAACATGCTTAAACCGGGTAATAAATTTGCTCATAACTCTAATATAGTTTTAACTTAAAAAATCAAATGACAAAATCATGGATTCATTTCTCCTCTTCAATTTGAGATATTGTTTGCGAGAATCGGTTAACAATTAAGAAGGCTACACCGAAAAGAAGGAGACAAAGTGCAGTTTTCATTTTCGTACTTGGGGTATGAACACGCACGATAGTGTGGCAGGTACATGAATGGGCTGCATTGATCAATTGAAGCATCCCCGATCTCATCTCATTATCGACCGTTGGGTTGTCAATCAATAAATTGCATATTGCTGCATGTAGAAAACCGAAATGCTAAAATGAAGAATGAAGTTTGTTTTGGTTTTTGACACATATCTTTGTTAATATTCAGTCAATCTTCATGTGCAATATCTCAAATTAAAGAGACAAATTCTTTTCAATTTTATGATTTGATATTTTGACGTAGGAGCTGTAGTGTTGTGAGCTATGAGCATATTTATTACCTGGTAAATTACTTTTTTTGTACACTGACAGGTAATGCACAACAAGACTTTTTAAAGATGCGCCACAACTGACTGTTTATCTATAGGATTATCTATACGTTATTTGTTGATGTTTTTATAAAAGGCAAGGGACTTACATCTATAGAAATAGTGTACAACTCTTGTGGAAAAAGAACAACAACATATTTCAAATCATTATTTTTCTTCTAAAAAGCTATATGAAAAAAGGATGATTATGAAAGAGTGTTTATGTGCATGCACTGGAAGCTATGACAAACCCCATTTCATACCTGTTTTTACTTTTGGAATTCAACAAAAAGCTTTGATATAAATATATATGTTTGAAATATATTTGAGCAACCAACTGACTCACCATGAACAGTGAATTCTTCCGGGATGGGTATCTGTGACTTGATAGAGTCCATATAGCTACTGATTTCTTTTTGTCTTTTCGACAAGTACTGTTGCAAACTACTGTCCCTTGTTCCCCCTACTGCCATACTGCCCTCTGCTGCCGGCAATCTCAAACTGCTCCCGTTGTGTGAAGGTTGTCTTGACACCGAGTCAACATGAGTGTATGAGCCGAGGGACTTTGTCCCGCTCATTTCTTTTTGTCCCAATCGTTTTTGCATCTCCCATGATTTGGTCGGTGAGGGCGACGACGCTGGTCTGCCGACGGCGGTGCCTCTACCTTTAGGAGGTGTCGGGTTCGAACCCGTTGTCTGAATACTAGTCCTACTTTCCGCCGTGCTCATCATGTCCATGCGACCGATGACGCTTTGCTGCGACGACGTGATGCTTTTGCCTTCCGAACTCGGGGACATCCTCATCCTCGGTGGCGACGGCGTCGAGACGTTTGTGGAGCTGCCGAGTAATTCGGCGCTGCCCCGGTGCGACGACGCTTTAGTCTGCTTGCGGTAATGCTGTCTCTTCACCATGTCGGCCGTGGATCGGTCAAGCTCGGCTGAACTCATCTTCTTCCTGCCTGGTGGCGTTGCCTTTGAGACGCTATCTTGGGAGGATTTCAGCTGCTGGTTCTTGCTGTAGTAGTGAGTCAAAATTTAACAAAAAATAAATGTAAAAAATTGGAGGAACTGGCGTGAATGAAATTAACAAAGACCTTAACCCCCTGAGAACTACCGGCTGCTACCGATACATCATTTATTGCACCAATGAGAGACATTGTTAGAATAATTGTATCCCTGATAAAGGTGGGAGTGAAACATTTTACAATATGCCTTTGAATTGGCTATTCATATGAGTACATCTTGTAATAAACCAATCAGAACCACTGTAAGATAGACAGGTAGACCCCAGGGGGTTAAAAATATACGGTCTCGAACCCGGTCCAACTCGCTATTGGGGCACATACCCACTGGACCACGGAGGCTGTGTTTATGTGGGCACAAGCGCTGCTGTATACAAAGTCTTTGCTGAGAGTCTCAAGCAGCCAAAATACATGTAATAAATATCATACGCTATACCACGCCAAATCGCGCCTTCGCTCGATAAGCATTTTTGCCATGTGTTTTGGACACTACACGCAGGATGCGATTTCACGTTCTTTCAGTTGCTGTTTAGAGAATAATGACTGCGTAACAACTGTTTTCGTGAATTTGTTTTAAAATCAGAGGTTTTTGTTCTGGTCTGAGGAATTGTCCCGAGGGGCGCAGCCCCCGAGGGACAATTCCGAATGACCAGAACAAAACCCGAGGATTTCAAAACAAATTCACGAAAACAGTTGTTAAGCAGTCATTATTCTCATTCATTACTGAAAAAGATGCATATTTTATCCAAATCGTTGATTTGTACCGATATAATCTTGCTAATAATTAATTAGTTTTCTGTTTATTTTGTCCACCCCTTCTTAGTTATTGAAACAGTCCAAGTCGGGTCATCCCCTCATTAACATTTTTATCATTCAACCAATCAGAAATAAGCTTTAATCATGTTTCCTCATAACTCATTGAATATTCAGTTGAGGGGCGTGAGGCGTTAATTTGATTGGTCGGTCAGCGAGCAAAACAATGGAACACTTTGGCGCAGTACTTTCGGGCAATTATTAGTAACCCGCGCTCGGCGTGCGCGTTCTCATCTAACGATTGTTTTGATTGGAACGCACTTGGTACGCAGCTATCGCGATTATTCATGAGGTAATGAATTAGATTTAGTCGAAGGCTATCATCTGAAAAGTGTAGCATGGATTTAGTCCATGCTGTACGAAACTATTTAGTCATGAAAATGCCTTTTGCCTAAGGGTTGACTCATCATTCATGTACACTCGCTTTGGTATAAACACCATTAAGCCCTTTTTGAAAGAGTTTTGCCAAATTTACCAGTATAAACTGTATAAATTTTAGATATAAAGCAGACTAAAAAATAAAAATGTTAAAAGAAGATATTGATGAAGTTGATATCTCATTAAAAATCCAAATATATTCCACTTTTTAATATTAGTTCCCACCCATGCCATTTGCCAAATCCATTTCTCTTCCTCTAGACAGTGATATCACTGACTAAATTAACAAATCTCTATAGTCACTGTCATAAGGGGTTCTCTATTCAACACCAGGCCACGCAGGTATATATACGTCATACGCGTCACTGAATTCAACTATTTACTTATTTACCTTATTTACTTATTTACTTATTTACATATTTACATATTTACTTATTTACTTGTTTACTTATTTACTTAGTAGGTCTATTTACTTATTTACTTATACTTATTTACTTATATTTACTTATATTTACTTAATATTTACTTATTTACTTATTTATTTATTTGCTTATTTACTTATTTATTTATTTATTTATTTACTTATTTACTCATTTACTTATTTACTTATTTACTTATTTATTTACTTATTTACTTATTTACTTATTTATTTACTTATTTATTCCAGCATTTCGATGAAGTCTGCCTAATTAATTATTCATATCTGCGTGGCCTGGTGTTGAATAGAGAACCCCCTGTCATAATGCTAAATTTAAGCCATTTCACGTGAGCATGTTTTGTTGTGGTTCGCGGAGCTGCGTCCACAATGCGCGAACAACTGTGCATACATGCGTGTGACGATTTCACAATTGACGCACGGTCATTTTTTGCGGGTTTATGCACGTACGCTCATACGCATATGTACGCACGCACGCATTGTTGGAATTATGTCCATAGCATTAAGACACTGACTACACTTGAAAAGCTGCTGTATACAGATATTGGTATCAAAAATAAGAGGGGGCATCCTGTAAAAGTGGTAATTTTTTGCGCGATTAAATGTTCACGCTTTTCCAACTTTCAGCCATTTCGCTTGTTTTTATATTCGCGATTTGAAAGTTCATGACATAGACTTTTACACAAAATAAATATGTTTGTGTGTTTTTATTTTCGCGATAGCTGCTTGGAGCGCGAAAAGTAATGTAGCGCGAAAGTCCACGTTTACAGTATGTATGTTTACAGAGGGATAATAAAAGTGGCAATTTTCGCGTGAATAAATGTTCACGCTTTTCCAACTTTCAGCCATTTCGCTTGCTTTTAAATTCACGAATTTGAAAGTTCATGACATAGACTTATACACAAAATAAATATGTTTGCATGTTTTTATTTTCGCAGTAGCTGCTTAATATTGGAGCGCGAAAAGTAATGTAGCGCGAAAAGTAATGTAGTGCGAAAAGTAATGTAGCGCGAAAATGTCCACGTTTACAGTATGTATATTTACAGGGGGATAATCGGAATCACATGTCACAAGGGGCAAAACCCCCGTTATGGGTTAGATTTTTCAGGATTTAAAATAAAATAAACTTTATTTAGTACATTTGTCATATTTTCTAGCTTGTAAAAACCATTGGGAGCAGTGCTGCCCTGCCTCCATACACCACCCATGTCTACCACCATTGATATGTATGCATACATGCTGCCTCCTCCATTGTTCTACTTCACTGCCACTGGAAGAGGTAAATTCAACCTTAGACTAGATCTACATACAGGGCGAGTCAACAAAAACTGCAATAGTGGACAGATTCAAATGTAAAAATAATATGTGTGCAGTGTCAATTACAAATCACTATGCCTTGTGGACAAGCAAATTAGGTACCTCAGTATAAAGGTTCACCAAAGACCCATCAAAACCTCATAAATATAAGCGATTCGTACGACCCAAGTACCTCCGCGTAAATGTTCTTCACAGTTTACCTCTAAACAACTGATACGCAGTCATTATTCTTTAAACAGTAAATGCATTGAAATTGACTTAATTTTTTTTCACACAAAGTTACTAACAAATATGCCATTCATGTGTGGTTTTAAAAAGAAAATCCAAAATTCATCATGGTTTTGAAGACAATATGGCTCCTTTTCACTATTGCAGTTTTTTGACGCACCCTGTACAGCACAAGTGTCACTTGCCACCACCTTACCTATTACACATGTCTTCCTGTAGCTGCTGTATGATCAATCGCGCAGCTGTAGATGAGCTCTCAGCCTGCAGACTAATCTGCGCTATGTGCGCCCCTAGCAGACCGTCGTGTTGGTCCGCTATGCTCTTGATCTCTATCAGGATGGCAGGTAGCAGTGTCTGGTCCACTTTGGGTAGTTGATCCACCATGAAGGCCATACAGGTACGACCTGTCACCTGGGTTGGATGAGTGAGGATAATAATTATTAAAATCATAGATACGCCCTCTATGGAAGACATGAACATAACACTTTCCACATGGCTATTCGTTTTAACCCTAACCCCGGTTTAGGGTTTTTGACCAGGATCACAATTTTCAAGAAAAAAACACCAACTAAATCTCCGGGAACCTGTCGGGATTCGATCCGGGTCCCTCCGTTCTCAAGCCCCACGTCCCACCCACTAAGCCACGGCTCTCAGCTAGACATTTGTACACAGCAAGAACAGAAATACCACCCGATTGGTCCAATTTAAAGGCACTGAGTGTATTGAACGATCGTCACGCCGTGCAACGGGAGGCAAATTGTGCGCCTTATTGCGTTGTACACCGCATGAAACAAATGGCGCACAGTGGCATGACTGGTGCGTGAATAAGCTCATGTGTATTCAGCAGTTAATAAGCGCACACTTTTGGAACTGTATTTTTTCCAGTCTTCACATTTGAAACTAATTTTGCAGTACATGTTCAATACTACTTGGTCATATTAAATTGTTGTGTAGTGCAATACCCTTTTTATAATACAATATAGATTAGTAAACCTGCCCCTTCCCTACCCTCCAGGCTCCGGCTCTTGAAATTATTATTGGACACACACTGTACATTTTTTCAAAAATCTTGAAATGTTAGGGGGGCTGCGCAGGGGCCATGTGTAAAATAGGGAAGCATGATTGCTCAAATCTACTCTCTTCCCCCCCTCCCCTGAGAATATATACTCCATTTCTGTGCTTTATTTACCTGATTCAATCTGCCCACAGCACCAAATATTTTAACGGCCATACTCAGCAGGGCGGGTTGCCGGTCTATTGCCGCCTGTAAATCCTCCAGGAATCTGGTGAACGGAGCGGCATCGATGGCGGCTATCTCGGACAGTGTTGCCAGGACAATGTGCGAGGTACTGGAGTTGGTGAGATTAGTGATGAGCAGTGGAATGTGCTCAATTAGCAACTGATATGGGAAGACGAAAAAATGTGAAATGTAAACAATACATGTGGAATCAAAGTTACTTTATTTAGGCTAAATAGGCTCCCGCGCGCGTTTTTCCACACACAAAAAAACTATTTTTCAGATTTTCATTGATCAAATCATTTTAAATACAAAAGGTCACTTTTACAAGGATTTCAAATTTTATATTTAAAAAAAAAAAAAATCTTAAAAAAAAAAGCATTCCGCATTAGGTTTTGAACAACTGAAGAGCTTTGAGACAAAATATTTTTTTAATTAAGCCTTACAAGGTTGAAATGATGTCAATAATTATTTTTTTCTTTCTGGTGGTTGAGATGAAAATAATGAAAACAAAAATCTCCTAGGCAAGAAATGGAACCAGCTGGGGACCTCTCACTAATCTACAAACTGTGCTATCAATAAGGCTGTGACTTATACCAGGGTACCCGCCCGCTTATTCCGGGTACCCGGGTACAAAATTAGATACCCGAATACCCGAAATGTTAAAAAAATAAAAAAATGACCTCTATTGACCCCATTATGTGTCATTTTGGGGACAAATTTGTACTTAAAAAAAAAACTACAATTTTTTTTATTTTTTTATTTTTTTAGTGTATATTTTCGGGTACCCGCCCGAAAAATGGGTCGGGTACCCGGGTACGAAACTACCCGTGCATTCACAGCCTTAGCTATCAAGGACAATTGAATTATCAAACAACAGGTTGTTGCACATGGGCCAATATATGAGACAGTAATTACTTTTTCAATGTCAAAAGATTTTGAAAATGTCTTGAAATGTTTCAATTTTATCAAAAATGTCACAATCAGTCAATTTGTATCTTCTTCGTGAAACAGCTTACCGTAGGACTGTGTTTTGCTACCAGCGCAGTGAGATGTATCAGATGTGCTTGATCACTGTCCTCACACAGTGGCAGGATGGCCAACAAGTGTGACACATAGGCGTTGATTATTTCCGGTTTCTCGGAGTAAATCTGCGGCAGAATTCTGGTTAGAGAACGGTTACCTGTAATGGATGGAGAATATAGAAAAATTGCAAAAATTCAATGTGGATAGAAAGTACAATATTGTCTCCATAATTTGATTTCCTTACAACTTCATAATTTAATATTTGTACATACATTTTTTTTGTAAGAGCTATAGTTCTTGAGTTGCGAGCATATTAATTCCTCGGTCAGTTACTTATTTTGAGGACTGTACTATATGGTGTTTGATGCACTATGCAGTATTTCAGACACAGTACAATAGCAGGGAAAAGTATTTTTGTATAATGAAAATATAAGATATGACGCAAACAAGTACTTTATTGCACGGCAAGCGGGTTCCAGGTACTGAACTCACATGCCATATCTGTCACATAACACAAGTTTTAATTAAACAGAGGAAGTAGGATTTACACAGAATGGACTAGTCCGTGGGAGGGGGAAAGGGGAGGGGAGTCATTCAGGACAATGACAGGTACTCATCATCAGTGTCCAAGAATGTTGAAAAGGGTAATTACTACATCATAGTTGTGTTTCAGATGGCAAGCTCTTTAGGGTATCAACACAGTGAATTCCGCCAACATTCGGTAAATGGTGACTGTGGGATCAAATGAAAAATAATATAGCAATATTAGGCGACAGGAAAAAAAGCTTGTTCTACGGGCCCGACCGAACCAATTTGTTTCCAAATTTTCAATTTTATTATTTATTTATTTTTACATACGACTAAGTGCTCCTCGCAAAATAAGCGAAATTTGAATGCACGCAAACATTTCTGGTTTTACAGTAATAATTTTGGGCTCTTACAGGTCGGGCTTCAAAAAAAATATGCCCAACGTACATCGTCTGAGAATGTGATATGGATTTGTTCAACATAATCTCAGTTTTATCCCCCAGGTATATACAGTAATCAATATACAATCTTGCAATTTATGGGTTTAAATACAATTGTAAAAATAATATATCAATATTAGGTGACAGGGGAACAACCTTGTTCTACGGGACAGACCAAACCAATTTGTTTCCAAATTTTCAACTTTAATTTTTTAATTTGTTTTACAACAAAATTGTATCAAGAATTGTTCAATCTTTTTTGAGGGGGAAAAAGTGTCGGAGAGGTCAGTTTGCCGAAGAACAAGAGAGGGTGACTATCGTCTTAAAGCAAAATATAGATGCATCTTGACCAGGATTACTGTAAAACTAGAATTCTTTGTGAGTTTAAAATTTCACGAATCAGCAATACTGGCATAATTATAATTCATGGCATGACAATTTTGCGAATGTCAACTTTGGAGTTACATTGTGTAACATTGCAATGCACAGCTACAAGAGTAGATTGGAAATATTTGTGGCATTACATTTTCGCGACTAAGTGCTCCTCGCAAAATAAGCAAAATTTGAATGCACGCAAACATTTCTGGTTTTACAGTAATAATTTGGGGCTCTTACAGGTCGGGGTGCGAAAAAAAACATGCCCAACGTACATCATATGTGAGAATGTGATATGGATTTGTTCAACATAATCTCAGTTTTATGCCCCAGGTATATACAATAATCAATATATACAATCTTGCAATTTATGGGTTTAAATACAATTGTAAAAATAATATATCAATATTAGGTGACAGGAAAAAAACCCTTGTTCTAAGGGCCAAACCAAACCAATTTGTTTCCAAATTTTTAACTTTTTTTATTTTATTTTTTTAACCCCAAAAAATTGTATTGAGAATTGTTCAACATTTTTTGAGGGGACATTTTTTTCTGAAAGGTCAGTTTCCGGGGAGGGGTCAGTTTGCCCGTAGAATAAGAGAGGGGGATTGTCGTCTAAAAGCAAAATATAGATGCATCATGGTCGGGATTACTGTAAAACCAGAAATATTTGTGAATTTAAACTTTCACGAATCAGCAATACTGGCCTTATTCACGGCATGACAATTTGTGAATGGAATCTTTGGAGTTATATTGTGTAATACTGCAATGCACAGCTACAAAGCTACAAGAGTAGATTGGAAATATTTGTGGCATTACATTTTCGCGACAAGTGCTCCTCGCAAAATTAGCGAAATTTGAATGCACGCAAACATTTCTGGTTATACAGTAATAATTTTGGGCTCTTACAAGTCGGGCTGCGAAAAAACCATGCCCAACGTACATCATATGTGAGACTGATATGGATTTGTTGAACATAATTTCAGTTTTATGCTCAAAAAATAGTAGTGCTGTGTATTGGAAATGAGACTTTTGAAAATAGGAACTTTTTCTTTAAATGGCTTAATCATGGGTTATCTTTTGTTGTTAGGGGGCAAATTTGGTATCAAATTATGCCTAAAAGATTCATCTAAATGCCTATCTAGCCTGTTTGGTAAAAAAAAATGAATGTTACTCAAAATGACATAAACAAAGTGGTATACTTTGTTGAACCCTTTACAATAATCAATATACAATCTTGCAATTTATGGGTTTAAATACAATTGTAAAAATAATATATCAATATTAGGTGACAGGAGAAAAAAACCTTGTTTTTACAGGCCAGACCAAACCAATTTGTTTCCAAATTTTCAATTACATTTTTTTATTCGTTTTACAAAAAAATTGTATCGAGTATTGTTCAATATTTTTTGAGGGGGGAAAAGTGTCGGAGGGGTCAGTTTTCCCGAAGAACAAGAGAGGGGGATTATCATCTTAAAGCAAAATGTAGATGCATCATGGTCAGGATTATTGTATAACCAGAAATCTTTGTGAGTTTAAAATACAGGTCGTGCTGTGAAAAAAACATGCCCAGCATACATCATATGTGAGAATGTGACATGAATTTCAGTCTACATGCTTCTATGATATGGATTTGTTGAACATAATTTCAGTTTTATGCCCCTCCTGGTATACACAATAATCAATATACAATCTTGCAATTCATGGGTTTTTATGTATCAGTGATCATATGGCATAAATCTGCCTCATTAACTCTGGATGGATAGAAAATATTGCACAAAGGTGATGATACCTACATTCTGGCTAAAGTCATGGCAACAATAAAAAAAATATAAACCTGTTCCATGTTCAGAGAGTTCAAACAAATTTAATTTGGGATTTTTTATAAAATATTGTAACTTCCAATAAAATAAGACACCTCAATTATTTTCACCTTGATAGAGGAAAAAACTGTAACACAGGCCAAAGAGTCCCTGAATGATTTCTAAATTTGAGATTTGAATGCTTCAAAAGATTTTAACTTTGGTATTTTATTTAATATTTTTTAGATCTTTTTACTTTAATACAATTTGGCTGCTTTGACCATTTTTGTAATCTTCGCTAATGGTGGCGGCTAATCCTGATGATGACGTTGGTATGTATAGCTAGCAGCCTTGAGTTGTCCATGGCCGCTAATCCAAATTAGCTGCTCATGTACCGACCCAGTAATCCCCCCAAGCCATTAACACCCTCACCCAGGCCTTACCATTAATGATACTCCTGATGATGACATTGGCATGCATAGCTAGTAGACTTGAGTTGTCAATAGCGGCTAGTCCAAGATAGCTGCTCATGTTACGGCTGATTTCTCGGTTGCCTTGCTGCAGGAACCGCACGGCGACAGGAAGAACAATCTTCATCACGGGTCTCTTGTTGTAGTTCTGCTTTACTCAACATAAAGAGAAAATAAACAAAATCAATATTTGATTAGTTACGATACCTGGTGTTCTCTCTTTGTATTCAGAGGGGTGACACATTTCACAGACAATTTGGATAATTTGACCCCCTTTTCCGCAAAAAGCATGGACATAAATTTTAGCGGAATGTCTGCAGACATGGAATGAAAAACTCACCTTTTCCGCAATTTTTGGAACGATCATGCGTACCAAAAATCAATATTGACTGAAATCACCGGGTTAGGATGTCAGCCTCAATGTGTTAAAATACAAATGATGTCAGTCTCAAGCGCATTCAATTACATGTGATTTTGGATGTAGATGTCTAATAAAAAAGAGTGACAAAAGGTGGATTTTGATAGTCGTTCAAAGCCTCATGAATATGCAATATGTGCGACCCAATCAAATGCCTTCCTTTACTGGTACGCACAAATAAGTGCCCTAGCCGGGCGCCAAGACAGAATAAATCTAATTTGTGGTCATGGGACACAAGTTTCTTCGTGCGAGTGGTTTGCTTGCACGATTTTCTATCAGATTGATCGATTTGTAGTGGGTAAAGCATGGTTAAATTGCCGTAAAGTGTAACTTTTCTATTAAATAATTAATTAATAGTACAAGTAACGTCCGTATCATTAATGAGGATTTTAATTGACGGTTTTAAATCAGGATGACTTTGATCAATTATTTTGTCGGTAAACGCCCTTCGTGGAAATCCTTGGTTCCAAAGTGAAAATGTATAGATTCTTCAGTTACCTCTAAAACAACTAATGCAGTCATTATCCTTTATCTTTAATTTATATTGATATTCAATGAAAGTTCAACAACTTGTATTATGCATAATGCAGTATCATGAATGAGAGAGAGGTCTGTCTTGAAACTGTGAATATTTTTTCCACTAAGATTATATCTTGCTTTATTTATCCCTTCAAAATAAAAGTTATTCCAATCCAATCTTCATATTGACCATTATCGAAGCCTGATTGTAATGTACTGTCTGAGCCAATCTACTTTTTTAAATTTTAACCAGCAATACATATAATATGATAATTAACACAAAAAATACTTGATCAGCCATTCTCATTCAAAGACACTATATATTCCTCTAAATTTTGTTTTTAATCTTTCTCATGAATTCACTCTTGAAAATATAAATTTATCCAGCAATTCTCATTTAAAGACAATCTATTTTTAACTCTTATCTTTTTATTTCAATCATGCTAATTCCCCTACCACCCCAACAAAGGTCTTAAAGGTTGTTGCCATCCAGTTACAACTCAGAGAGTGTTTTGGAGGACCAACCTACCAAGTGCCATTGGTATCCAAAATATCATTGGGACTACCACACAACCTTCATAATTCCTAAATCTTGGGGTCCCAGTGCAATCAAAATGTTTTTAACATAAATTGTGTTTGGGGAATCCTAATACAGTACAGTGCGTTCATTTGGGGAGGGGGGGGGGGGGGGGGGGGGGGGGGGGGGGGGGGGTACAGACCAAACAATTCTCTAAATTTAAATATTTTGGTATTCATGGCAACAACAAAATATCAGAAGAAACAACTACAAAAAAACAAGCAAAAACCTGTAAATGATTTTGGCTATCCCAACAACCCCACACATTCTCTACTATTCCCCCTGTACTTTTCTCCCCTATGTTTGGCCTCATCTCAGCATTACAGGCAATACGTCAGTTTTCAAGAGCTACTCGGCTACAGGTGCCAATAACCATTACACAACCAAATTCTTACTTATTCAGCCACGTTGTGTATAAATGGGTGCCACTTTTGAATTGCAGGACACCTCCTTTAATACGCTGCAATATTTTAGGACTGAACTGTTTCTTTTCGATGCTATGAGTAAAAAGATGTGAATTACCTCCAAAACTGGTATTCCACCCTAGATATTCATGTGTTGTTCTGTGTGAAAATGTCAAGTGAATTTTTGCTTCGGTCATAAAAACGACTTAAAAAATGTTAAACAAAATTTTGGAATATGAATTATAAATCAATGAATGCGTTGCAGGGTAGTGCTATTGTGAGCATATGAACATTTGCGCAAGTGCATTGATTTTTTAAATTTTTCGAGAAACAAAACATATATGCATATTGACCTAATTCATACACGACACTATACAAATCAAAATTCACAATTTGAGTAAAAGTATGTAAAAACGAATAAAAAACATTTTAACAAGTTTGCTAATGCCTGCTGTGAAAATCAGAAAACATGCGATTCCTGAACAACGAATCTAAACAAAGCGTGTGATGCGCGCATTGAAAGGCGCACACGCAGAGTGCATTAGACACTTTCAATGCACTCCGCATATTTTAGTTTCTTGCTTTATGATTGGTCTGACACTACTAAGAGTGTATATATGTACTATGATGCGTCTTGATCAATGTCTAAACACCAGGTGAAAATATTGGGCCAAAATTTGGGTCACACCTACAATCATGGCACAACCATAATGAAGAAGATTGCTGTGTATATAGTCTTGGGGGATAGTAAAGTGTTATAAATTGATTGAAGGGAAATTGCTTTACTTGCCTCTTACTTGTCAACGCTCTCACACATGGATACACTAAATACATTTTGTCTGAAGCATCTATTACCATTTTGTATATGCTATATATGCATAGCTTTTAATAATACAGAATAATGGATACAGAAATTCATCTGAAGCATCTGTTTATTTTTGCAAATTTATAACTGAAATGCTATGAGTATATTTTAATACAGCCAATTGCCTTTTTGTCTTTTGCTTGTAAACACTCTGATATACACTAGAGATACAGAAAACGCATTTTCATTTGAATAGCTTTCATTTTGCATATCCAAACTGATAGTTATATGCTATGTATAGATTTTAATGCAGGCAAGCAAATAAGTGCAATGTTTATATAATGATGCTACATCGAACATTGACATATTGAGGAATGACGATGTTGACGTTTTTAATATCTCTTTATCCGTTAATGTCTGGCTTGTACAGGGTCAGAAATTCTGAGAATCCATTCTCACCGGTAATGTTGCGAGAATCCAACTTAATTATCGCAGGTAATCTGTCTAATACACTATTTGAATGGAGGAGAATCCATAGATTCTCGCGAAATCCTTTGCAAGAATTCTCGCATCCTTTGACGAACTTCTGACCCTGCTTGAGGGAGACAATAAAGGAACAGTTCATCTGGTTATTATTTCAATTATCCAGGCAGAAAAATGGTTGATTTTATAGACCAGGAGTAGGCAACCTTTTAGAATGAATGGGCCAGATATAAGGAGTGAAAACTGACTGGGCCGCACCTAACCAAATTTTATATGACCTGCTGTTGATTTCAAACCTTTGATTCCGAAGATTTTCAAGCAATAGGTGTATGCTTAATAACGTAATCTCAATACAGTACAGATAACACTTAATGGGGAAAATAGACCTACCTGACAGCATTCAATGAGCTAGCTCGTTTTTTTGTGATGATGTAAACATGAAAGTAACAGGTCTGTTACTTTCATGATGTAAAATAGATTGATTTTTTTCAATTTTTTTTTTCAATTTTATTTTTTTGTGGAGACATCATTGCGGGCTACAGAGTTTGAAGAAGGTATTTTAATACAAAAGTTTCTTCCTCAATGTGCTTATTTCCTTCTGATTTGCAAACTCATGTCATGGCTGCCGACCAGGCATGAGGAAAATAAAATTGAAACAAATTCTGAAATAGTGCGTAAAATCGGGCTAAAAAGGCCAAAATCGGGTTGATATTACAAGAAAGTACGGAAATTTTGTCAAGAAAAAACACCTGAATTCAGGTTTAAACCTGCAAATTCTCATGACAGGCCACTACATTGCCGGAATTGTGGGAGCCCTTGTCAGTCATTTAGATCAAACAAGTCTGCTGAGAACACCTGGGAATACACATGAATAATGGTTGAACTAAACCCTTTTGACAACTCATGATATCCAATGAGATTTTGGCATGTGTGGGGGGGGGAGGGTCTTCATCTCCTGCTGATGGACGAAGATTATACAAATGGAAAATGGTTGAACTTAACCCTTTTGGCACTATTAATACCATAAACAGACAACTCATAATATCCGATGCGATGTTGGCGTGTGTGGGGTGGGGGGGTCTTCATCTCCTGCTGATGGACGAAGATTATACAAATGGAAAATGGTTGAACTTAACCCTTTTGGCACTATTAATACCTACCATGAACAGACAACTCATGATATCCGATGCAATTTTTGCGTGTGGCGGGTCTTCATCTCTAGCTGATGGGCGAAGATTATACTGCAGACACGAGTCCCACAGTGACACCAGGGCACGGGCATGTTGCTCTATAGATCCGGTATCTCTGCAAAAATGTACACAACAAAATTGAACAGAATTTTAATTCATATGCATGTACAATATTAGTTTTATTAGAATTACAGGGCCCCATGGCATCACCACTGATTAGGAGGCTATCGTTAATACATACGACAAAAATAATGTTGGAAATCATTATAAGTAACTATAGGGCACTGGTCTTACTCTTAATTACATTTATTTGTTTATTGCTTAATAGCGATGAATCAAATTCTCAATACTACGACACAGATCATTTGAGAGTGCAGACAGTTTCAAGTCTTGATAACAATCAAGACGATTCTTGTCAAGAGAGATATGCCTGATGGTGCTCAAGTTTAGTTAAACATGCGTTAAACTACCCCATACCCATGTTTAAAGTTAGATGCTTTTCTGTAAGTTAGACGCCTGTTTAAGTTGAACAAATTTCCCAGAATTGCGTTCAGTTAAACGATGTGTTTAAAATCAAAGTTAAACACGTATTTAGCTTTAAACCGTGTTTAAATACGTACAAGAATACGGCCCATTTATTAGTTTGAATGATATTAAATGATGAAGTAACAAGAGACCTATATATTGCATCCTATACAGTTTGACAACATCATTCAAATGTCAATCAGTAAATGTATTATAGAGCCTAACTGAGGTCGACCAATAAATGGAGTGAATGGAGGGGCAGTGGCAGCACTACGGGGGCATGCCCCCCCCCCCCCCCCCCCCCCCAGTCACAATCTTTGTTCCCCCTCCCCCATTTTGTCCCTCAAACAATAACAAATGTTGATTTTTAATGTCTAAATTACTAAAAAATGAGCCTAAATTGGTCTGAAATGTTTAATTCAGAACCAATTAAGGTGGCTAACTCGGCTACGGTGACCGGCAATGATTTGCTTCAAAATGACAGAGGATGTGTATATTGATGAGAAAAGATGATATGCCAAGTTTGAATTTTTTCCAAAAAACCGTTTTTGATTTACAGAATTTTTCGTTATTTGAAAACCCATTGACTTAATACAGGAGGCGTAGCCAAATTCCCAAATACTGCCAATTTCAGAAATCACATAGTTTTGTTAATATTTTTTTCTTATTCTTTAAAATCAATGTATGCTAAAGACTTTTATTTTATTTTGATGCCTAAACACCAAGGTATAACACAATTTTTTTCCCTCCACAACTGAGTGGTGATGGATGGTTTATTTAATAGGAATGTTAGTACTTTTTCACTATTTTCTAGAAACACTATTTTGCCAAATTTTGTGAATTTCTACAGAAAAAACTACATGTTCAATTTGCACAAACAAGGTGTCATATTAAAGGTAATTAAGTTTAGAAAATTATCTCGTAAGTTTTTACTAATTAAGTGTTTCTAGACCTTTTTACAGCTTTTTGAAAATTTCCCTAAAATCAAAATTGAAAAAAAAAATCAAAAAGTAAACACTGTATTTACAAAAACTCACGAGAGAATTTAGGTAATATGCTTATAAATTTATTCCCAAAGGTTCATGGCCATAGCACTTTTCGTTTAGTCTGCAGAAATTCCAGAAGGTGAAAATTTAGGGAATTTTCAAAAAATAAAGAAAACATAAGAAATTTCAAAAATGATCCGAAAGTCCTGAAATAGGTAGAGGAAAGACTTATCTTTACTGTGGTCTCAGTATAAAGAGTATAGATATAATTGATTTGGTATTACCTGAGACGAATATACCTAAAGGTATGTATATTCGTCTCAGGTATTACAGCAGTTTTTCTGTAGTGGTGTAGGAGCCGAGTTAGCTACCTTAAGCTAATTTCAGGCAATATTTACAATGAAAGTCAAAGATTTTTCTTGCAACCTTCCAAGTGTAAATATGGGAACAAACGCAGACTGAAATCGCTCTTTTTCGGCAAAATAATTTGCCCATATTTCAATATCTAATAATACTTTTAAATCAACCCAAGCTCATATTGTCATGTGTGAACTTAACGTGTGTCTAACTTAAACGTGAGTTTATCCTTTAAATAACGTGTTTAACAAAACACGATTTTTCAAGTCTGCAAATCTCGTTCCCAGAGTGGTCCTGCGTTGATTGTATACAGGCATTTAATTCATTGTGGACCTAAATATTTTATCACATAGCTGATCAAAGTATCCTATGCAGTGAATATTTCCAATCTACCTTGTAGCAGTGCATTGCAAGTTACACAATGTAACTCCAAAGTTTACATTCACAAAATGTTCATGCTGTGAGCTAGGCCAGTATTGCTGATTCGTGAAATTTTAAACTCTCATACATTTCTGGTTTTACAGTTTAAATCATCATTGAAAAACAACTTAATTTCGCTAACAATTTAATTTCGCTAATTTCGCTAGGAGATCGATCCAATTCGCCAATTTTATTATTTACACTGGTTATAGGAAGATGATACAAATTAGTGACATTAAATTTCTGCAAAAAGTTGACTAAATGCTAATTCGCTAAATTAAATTGCCTGGAAATTAAGTTATTTTAAAGTATCAACAGAGCTTTAGCACTGAGGGTTAGCCAGGGACGGGGAAAGGGGTAGGGTGAACTATATATTTTATCACATAGCTGACCAATGTATTCTAGACTGATGAACATCGTTGAAATGGCAATCAGTAAAATATAGTATCACAGAGATTTTGGCACAGGGGTAGGGCACAACAATAGGTGATGACCTAACTAAACTGCGCCAATAAAGTATCTAAACACTTACAAATGGTCAGATTTATCGGAACCTGAAATAGTACGCAAACAAATAATTAATTAATTCGATTTACAGTTATCTTCTGCGCATTTTGACACCTCTTTTGTTGCGCTACGATGTTGTTTGGCGGATTTATAGGCACTTGAGTGGCTTAAGGTCAAATTCAAAAGTTGCAAAAGCCCCTATTCAAGCAAGAGCGTTGTATTGTGACGAATAAGATCAGCATTATTTTTGCCCGCCTTTTATAAATGAGTTGTTTATCGCGTGTTGGATAAATCGATTGCGATGAACATCAGCATTAATTGTCAATAACAAAACAAAAGGGTCAGAGATGGGAGGCATAAATCAATAATTTTAATTAATAAAACTGGTGTCTTTTGTCTTGATTTTGTCTGTGTGTGATGCTTGTGTGAGTTCCCTTCTGGAATTGGGGTGAATAGGAGCTTTTGCAACTTTTGAATTCGACTTTAAGCCATTCAAGTGCCCATAAATCAACCAAACAACATTGTAGCGCAACAAAAGAGGTGTCAAAATGCGCAGAAGATAACTGTGACTCAAATTAATTAATTATTTGTTTGCGTACTATTTCAGGTTCCGATAAATCTGACCATTTGTAAGTGTTTAGATACTTTATTGGCGCAGTTTAGTTTATCACATAGCTGTCCAAAGAATCCTATGCTGACGAACTTCATTGAAATGGCAATCAGTAAAATATAATGTGTGCTGTCGCGGCAAAAGGGTGCTGTTGTATAACGGTATAACTCCTACATAATCATATTAAATTATAAACATGTTGAGAAATTTCTCTTCTTGAATTTGAGATATTACACGCTAAGAATGGCTGATTATTAAGGAAGTTACAATCCTAAATGTACTGTCAAGTCTGATTTTCATTTTCACATTTTCATTTTCAACACGGGGTCTTAGACTGGCAAATTATTGATTAGTGGTAGTGGTAGTGCCAATTCGCCCGTCGATGGCCTGGTTGTTGGATAGTCGGCCGGTGGCATTGTTACGGTTAATCAATAAGGCACACACGCTTTACCTGTCGTACTCTCCCCGTGTTGAAAAGAAAATGTTAAAATGAAAATCGGACTTGCCCTAACGTTTGGGATCGTAACTTCCTCATTAATCAACCTTTCTTAGCGTGTAATATCTCAAATTCAAGAAGATAAATTTCTCAACAACTTTATTATTAAATATGTTTATGTAGGAGTTATACTTTTAGAGTTATCAGCATGTTTATTACCTGGTCAGTTACTTCTTGTGATGACTGTATTAGCAATCATCACAAACATCGCAATCAGCCAAATGTGTATACAGAGAGAGCCTGGGGAAGTGAAATCAATTCCAAGTAAGCTTACGCCCACTTGGTACTATAATTGTCTCCAGTCTGGTCATTTGTATACATGAAAAGTTTATTTGCAAAACGTACTCAAGTCAAAGTCCACAAAGTGTACTTTGGAGAAAATCACTTTTTTTTTAATATGGACATTTTGGATTTGTTGATTTGATTAATATTGCATATGGCTTAAGGTATGCCCATACAAAACTAAAATAATGTGTTTGGTTGAAATCTTGAACATTTGTTATTTTGTTATTATCTCTTTTGTTTCCAAAATACTATGGACTTGGCATGTTTTGCCACTAAACAGATGATCCACTTTCTAGAAACACTCTTTGTAATCACTCCAAGTTCAGCATTCCATTTTAAAGAGGTTGTCAAATGACTTTGAAATCAAAAAGAATGAATCCAAAATCTCATTTCCTTTTCTTTTTATACCTTTTTGAATATTTTTGATACACCTACCAAAAATTGTAATTTCCCCTAAATTTTTGGATTTTCCGAACAATTGACCGTCAAATGAAAGATTAATGTGTACTAAACCTCTTCTTTTTATAAAGTACATTAGAATCCGATGTTGATAATCTACATTTATAGGATGCATGCTCATTCTTTTGATTGTATGTAAAGCGCTTTGTGATCTTTTCAATGTACGGCAACGGCACTATTATATAAACTTGCTATTAATTACTAAGACTTCCTCCATTCTGTCCACAGCCGACCGATGATGATGATGATGATGATGATGATGATGATGATGATGATGATGATGATGATGATGATGATGATGATGATGATGATGATGATGATGATGATGATGATGATGATGATGATGATGATGATGATGATGATGATGATGATGATGATGATGATGATGATGATGATGATGATGATGATGATGATGATGATGATGATGATGATGATGATGATGATGATGATGATGATGATGATGATGATGATGATGATGATGATGATGATGATGATGATGATGATGATGATGATGATGATGATGATGATGATGATGATGATGATGATGATGATGATGATGATGATGATGATGATGATGATGATGATGATGATGATGATGATGATGATGATGATGATGATGATGATGATGATGATGATGATGATGATGATGATGATGATGATGATGATGATGATGATGATGATGATGATGATGATGATGATGATGATGATGATGATGATGATGATGATGATGATGACTATTATATATTTGCTGCATAACAGATTAAGAAATTCGTCAAAGAATCAGGGAATGTCTTCTCTCAATGATTCTTGCCAGTAGAGCAGGGGTCGCTTCTGACGCGTCTGCGCATCCTAGACCTCTCACTTTCTTGTAGTGACGCATCAGGTTTTCAAATTTGAAAGACTTGCCGGTCCCGATCAAAAGTAAAGGGACCCCTTAAATTTGATGATGTATGGAAATGGATACCTTAAGAAATTCTGTAAATTACAAATCCATCCTTTGCTCACGATATATTAAAACTGTCCGTAAAATAGTAAAATTTTGAAATACCCAAACTTCAGGACCCCTCAATTTTTTGGGGACCCCTATGCGAGAAGGTGATTTTTGAAAGATAAACTCTGTAACATACTATTCCATCAAAATAATAAATTTTAAAGAAATTTACAATCTTTCTAATAATTTTCAATAAAATTTCAATTTGTTTTCTCAAAAATGTTCAAAACTTATTCACTTTTTAAAATAATTGCGTTATTTTTCCCCATTTAGATAAAAATAAATACAAAAAATTGAAAACTATCTATTACTTCCATGGTAAAGCCTATGGAACAGGTTTGTCTGTATGTTGTCGAACACTCTTTTTAATCCATGATTTTTAATGCTTAAATTGTATCTGTATATTATTACATTGCATATTATCTTATAACCTTTTTTAATGTATTTTGATGGGTATTATTTAATATGTTTATCTCGTAAAAAATAAATTAAAAAAATTGTAATTCCTGTAAAGCACATTGATCGTGTTTTTGGAAATGCGCTTAATAAATCAAGTTTTCATTCATTCATTCACTATGCGTAAGAAAATGAACACGGATGGATCAATTTTGTGCAAAATTATATCCGCTAAAATGTGATGCGTTTTTGTATCTAGAGGCATGTGCAAGTGAACGAGACACGGATGAGTCATCCATGACAATGAAGCCCAGGGGTGGTGGGGTGGGGAAAATGCGGAGTTAAAATGGGTTAGGAAAAAGTGAGTCGACAGAAGAAATTACTTTTTGTGGTATGTCACTCGTCGTGAAACATGGAAATGTTCGCGCTTCTCGCGCTCCAAGCAACTACCGCGAACATAAAAACATGCGAATATATTTTTTTTGCATATAAATCTATGCAATGAACTTTCAAAAATTGTGAATTTAAAAACATGCGAAATGGCTGAAAATTGGCAAAGTGCAAAAATTACCACTTTAACAGCAACTCACAGGGGGGATTTGGTGGAAAATTTCATGGGATATGCAACAAATTGTTTATCTTCCTTTTGCATGTTTTGTGGGCGGGAAACATGCAATTTGAACTTGCCTTTCTCTAACTTGCTACATCTATTCCCAACCCTGGGGTGTCTCAACAATAATTATTTTTGATAACTGGATGATGATACATACATGTACTTGAAGGTGGATGTTGCGATCACTTTACTTTTTTTACATCAAAATAGTTAGATATCGGAAGAAACCCCATATTTTTCTCCATATTTCTGTCAATTTTTTGGAGGAAGAATGAAGATATATGTTCCATTTAGAAATTATAGGCCAAAATGCAGTGAATTGCTGCTAAAGGTGGTTAACCACACGGCCAGTTTGTGTACTACTCAATGGGCAAATATCATGTCACCTTGTGCTTTTAAAATAAAATAAGAACTATTGGAGTTATGCAGCTCAAACTTTGGAATACGACTATTTTAAGGAAGACCCTTTATGTACATGGAGAAGAGAAAACATCCAAGTTGAACAATCGGGCTATACTCTATTTGGCTTCCTCTGGACAGTGACGTAACTTAGGCGCAGCTTTTACGCATGCGTATGTATCTTCCATCTTTCAAAGCTTGTGTGTTTACGCCAGTGCCTCGAGTAGGCGTGTGCATTATGTGCTGCAATTAGTCGAATACGCAGTTACGTCATGGCCTATAGCAATCGGAACACCTATACCCTTTAATACAAGGATACTTCTTCATTTTCTGTAGGCAATACTCATATTGTGTGATACAACCTGATCCATGGCTGCATGTTTATATATTGAGACACTGGGGTGCTAACCCAGTGTTCAACTAATTTGAAGATGCCAGTAAGGCCAAGGGGCGAAGAAAAACATATTATACAGGATGCTTTCAAATTCATTACAAATTTATTGAAATCTTTTTGAAAATTGTTGAATTTCTTTTTAAAGACATTTTGTTGAAAATTGTTGAAAATTGACCAAAATCTTGAGAGAAAAAAACCTGGGGGTGGAGGGGAACTACTTAGTGGATATGAGGTCACAAGGATCTGCCCCCAAATAGGGTTCCATTTTTTTCACCCATCTGGTAAATGAATGACCCCTTTTCATAGCCCTTTTTGGTAAATTTATGGGTCTAAAATCCTTAAATTTGCTGTTTTTCACAAAGATTGTAGCCAAATCTGTAGGGCCTAGGCAAAATTATGGGTCTCTGGTAAATATATGGGTCCATAAATTCACCCCGAGAACCCCCCCCCCCCCCCACCAGGTTCACGCACAGCACAAAAATGTACATTTTTCCTTGTTGAACAACTGTTTGCATATCTCCACAAGAAAATGTGTCTCCATAAGGCCAAACAAATAAAATTGTTTGATTGTCCTCGTCAGCCCGACCGTCCTAAATCCTTCCGAACCAATTTTTTTTTTGTGTGTGTTGAAAATCTTTTTTTTACACATTTACAAGACAGTGACTTACACATATAACTGTCACTGGTTACTCACAACTAATGGTAAGTACTTGTTCAAGATTAAAAAAATAAATACTCTTACACTTGCGCTAGTTATTAATAAATGGTGCATTTTTTCGCAATAGCGCTCAATACAGTGTGTCCCAAATATATAATGATATATTGAGCGCAGTATACTGTGCGAACGAGTAGCTGAGGGCCATGGCTTAGTGGGTGGGACATGGGGCTTGAGAACGGAGGGTCCCCGGATCGAATCCCAGCAGGTTCAACAACAACAAAATAGTTTGTGTTTTTTCCTCAAAAATTATGATCCCGGTCAAAAACCCTAAACCGGGGTTAGGGTTAACAAGTTGACATCAGATTGGTCTCACAATTTCACCAATTAAGGTAATTAGATATATCTACCTTAAAATCCAATAATACGAAGTGGTTATTCTTCCTTATTTTTTACTTACATGTATAAACTATAAGCTCTCCAGTTTTGGGACCCAGTTTTTTGGGACAAGCTGTATTCTATGCCAGTATAACGTCACTCACCACTTCACTGGTATTGCGATTTATTCTTGTTCAAGTGAAGATAAGCCAGTTAAAGTCTTATTATTTGAAACTTTTCAAGTGACGCCCTCTATCCTTGATTTTTACTTTGACACGCCATTTACATTGTTTCCGACTGTGACTGCACACTGTACACAAGAGAACAGATAGTATGCTTTGATGGTAAAAATCAAAACAAATATTTTGAAAAAATCCTTAAATGTGATGGTTTTTCACAGAAAAACAGTCATGATAGTATTATGAGTCCAGGAAAGTCTCTCATGATAAGTCAAACTTCATTACACATGTTTTAAGGGAGAAAAAATTATGTGTAAACAATTTGACATAATATTGCTTTAATATCTTTACTAATTTTGGATGTGATTGGCATATAACTCCAACATCTCGGTTTTTGTTAGAATATACACGTTGTAGCTTCATTTGAAGCTTATCTCCAGCTACTCCGCAATAATGGATTCAACGTTTAACCGGTCGGATGGAAATGGCATGTTTGAGAATGATCTCCAAAACAACCTTGGTATCCTGATCCTTGAGATTGTTTGCTTTGGATTAATCGGCATTGGGGGGGACTGTAGGTAACTGCTTGTTTATCTTCGCCATGGCTACGACTCTGCAACTTCGAAACCCTTGCATGACACTCATCACAAATCTCTGAATTACGGATCTGTTAACATGTACCATGATGTGTCCGCTGATTATACGCAACTCCGTGGTACAATCTCCACCGTCATTTCCAATATGCGCAATGATGCTCATATTAACCGCTACCTTTACGAGCGTATCCATTTTGACTTTGGTGGAGCTTGCGTTCGCTCGTTACGTGATCATCGTTCATCCGCAGAGCAGATATCCCAAAATATCTGGGCGCAGCTCCACGAACAATAACAAAACATGCTTTGTGAAACAACTTGAATTTCGTCCATAGAGTTATAGACAGTGACTATACAAAACTAGTGATTTTCATTGATTTTTGACCAAATTTGGCTCAAAACATTTTGAACAACGTAGCCAAATCAGTTTTTGGTACAAAATTGCACCAAATCACAACTTAAGACACTTAGGAACAGATTTCTAATTTGTTCATAACAATTTTTGACCAAAAGTGGTTTTTTATCTCAAAAATGATTGACCGTTTTAGGTCAAACATTCAGAAACTAAAAGAATTTATGAAAAAATACAAAATCCATTCATAGAGTAGTGTCTTTAGATGATTTTGGTGCTATTTTAGCATTTTTAGTGAAATTTGATACCAAAAATTGATTCTTAGGATTCCTTTCCTTTCCAAAAATGTATACTTTTATATACATCACATTAATGGTTCAAAAGTTATAGCGCTTGATAACCTTGTAGGGTTAATGCCCCCCTTAATTCATTCACACAGTCGTTTACAGCTTTTAATTCCGAGTGTTCTCCTCCCACTCCCCCAGACACCATTGTTATCGTCATCATACTTTAAGGAAGTGCAAGTGTAACCAATCAGGATCTATGAATAAATACATAAACCAGGAATGATGAGATAATCTTTATTAAATTTGGATGTGATTTGCATAGCTCCAATATCGTGGTTTTTGTTAGAATATACATGTTGCAGTTTGCTTTGAAGCTTATCTTCAGCTACTTCGCAATAATGGATTCAACGTTCAACCGGTCGGATGGAAATGTCATGTTTGAGAATGATCTCCATAACAACCTTGGTATCCTGATCCTTGAGATTGTATGCTTTGGATTAATCGGCATCGTGGGGACTGTAGGTAACTGCTTGTTTCTCTTCGCCATGGCTACAACTCCGCAACTTCGAAACCCTTGCATGTTACTCATCACAAATCTCTGCATTACGGATCTGTTAACGTGTACCATGATGTGTCCGCTGGTTATACGCAACTCTGTGGCACAATCTCCCCCGTCGTTTCCACTATGCGCAATGATGCTGATATTAACTGCTACCTTTGCGGGCGTATCCATTTTGACTTTGGTAGTGCTTGCGTTCAATCGTTACGTGATCATCGTTCGTCCCCAGAGCAGATATCGCAAGTATTGTCGGATGAGACTGGTTTCTATCTATGCATTGTTCATCTGGGGAACCATGCTGCTTCTCAACACCCTACGCGTTTTCACTCATAACCTCAATTTTCAACACGGCTGTTCTTTGAATGCTGAAGATAAGAACTGGCTGAGGGACACGATTTTGTTAGCGGCAAATGTGGTTGTACCCGGCTTCATATTAGTTCCCATTCTGTATGCCCTGATGATATTCACGGTACGTGCCAGTGCAAATCGTGTAATGCCTGCAGATATTTCATTATCAAATTCATTGTCACGATCTACGATCCCGGTGACAGCACGTGACCGAGAGAGGTACCCATCACGTCAAAATCTTCGTCTTTACAAGATGCCAATGCTGGTTCTTCTCGTCTTTTCTCTCTGTTGGGGTCCGTATCTCATCATCCATATCACTGCCGGCTTTAAACCGGTGCCAGAAATTGTTCAACGTCTTGGTAATGCTTGTGTGATTTCAAATTCCGCCATAAATCCCTACGTATATGCACTGTCTAATAAGGTGGTACACAAGGCATATGCCAAGATTTTAACAAGATCTGAAGGCAATGCTGTTGTGTTATAAAGTCTTGAAACAACACTTACAGTTGGCAAATCCCCTGCCATTAACTCCATTTCTTATAGCTGACGGTATGTGTGTGCAATCACACAGGCTACGGGCTACCACCAGATGGGAGCTTAAACCAAGCAATTTATCCTGGGTACTACTTTATTGTGGACGCACCCTGATAATGACGATCATTTTACTTGTACAATTATGTGTCAACTGTGATGAGTTCAGAAAGTGGCTGGTAGTATTGAACTAAGTTTGGTAACATTGACCTATGAAAGCATCAAACGGTGTGAACTTTTCAACAATAAAAGCTTTTTTATTGCGGTCATCAAGTATAAGAATGTCACATTCACGATGTTCAATGTGAGTATATGAACACTGTTTTATACAATTTAATTATGTTATTGTTAGCTAGTAATAGGAGGTGTGGAATGAGTTGGTTAAGCACGCAATGTCCAATTAGGACGGAAAGCGTATTGATGATGATGTTCAATGTGAGTGTTCAAATCTGAATTATTACTGATGTTGATGAAAGTTCAAGAACTCCCCAATACCTAAAAGTTCAACCACTCCCCAACCTAGTAGCAAAGCGTTGTTAATTTGAGTTAAACAACGCTGCTATGGGCAAGCAGCACGCCGATCGAACTGCACTACGCGAATGGTTGTGCCAAATGTTTACATCGACTTTTGAAACTTAAAGGAACATGATTATTATTTTAATTGGGCCATTTCAGTTTTATGTAGTATTTTTTAATTGAATGAAATTGTTAATAATGAAGTACAATTAAACTATGTTCTTATTTGCATTGTCTAGATATGAGATGGCGTTCAAATCCCTGGTCGCTATTGAAAAGGATTAATCACGTTTCAGCGTATGTGCCAAGGCTCAAGATAAGCGGGCGCTGGGCGATTATTACCCTCGGTCCTCCTTCCATAGCGCCCGGTAATGCTGAAAAATAAACAACCGAGCGCTGATATTTTGTCCAAACCAGCGCCATATGTGATGATCGGTAAGCTTGCCTAAAAGTCATCGAATTTCGATTTGACAATACGATTTAATAAAAAGTTAGCTCCCCCCGTAGATTGAAAGTAGCTCCTGGTTCTCAATAAATCCCATGATCCAGGCGCTACTTTTGAAAAAAAGTAGCTCCCGGTAAAAAACTGTTATCTTGAGCCTTGGTATGTGCATCACCAATCAACAACTTGCGTTCTGTGCGTGCTGCATGTTTATTAGATGGACGTGCGAACACCATTGTAGATTGGTGATGCACATACGCTGAAACATGATTAAATCCCTAAACCATTGATGATGCATTGTTAACATGGATTGAGACATCTGTACGGATTTTCGTTATTGATATTGTTGACTATCCTATCATGCCTTTTTATAGCCTACATGTACATGCCATGAACATGCATACATCCATTAACCCTAACCCTGCTAAATCCAACAGAAGCACCGCGCCGGTGGACCCCCATTCCCCATTCTACCTCTTTACGCAATCACACAAAGGTGTATATATAAGCTCTGAAAATTTAATTTTGGGAGCACAATCCCCGTAGCATGATACACGATCACCTGGACTCTGGCCGCGGCAGCCCGGGTTAGATTCCCAGGGGTGGCACACACCATTTTGTCTGTCCTTATTTGTCCCGTGTTTCCCCATGTTAGCTTTATTGCTACAAAACCACATGAGGGGTTAGGGTAGGGACAGGGATTTTGCGCTTTTTAAAAGCACTAAAAGTGCTGCTTGATTTTGGAAAAAGTGCTTTTTGGAGCAAAAGGTGCTTTTTTAGGTAAAAGGTGCTTTTTTTTAGTAAAAGGTGCTTTTATTCACCAAAATTATGCCATATGCGTTAAAAATAAATCCAAAAGCGATTATATTCCATGTTTCCATGTTGACGTATTTCTTTTTTCGTTGTCAAAACCATCACTTTTCATTCTAAACTACATTCAAACTAAACTAAGTGTAGAATAAACACTTCCACAGTTATGTAACTTGTTGATTTTTAGGTAGATGGACATTATTTGTTAAATATTTAGACAATTTTGAAGAAAAAAATGCTGTGTGATGAAAAAGTGCTTTTTTGAGCAAAAAGTGCTATTTTGGGCAAAAGGTGCTTTTTTGGGTGCTTTTGCGCTTTTGAGCATTTTCCCTGTCCTTAGGTTAGGGTTATGAATGCGAGAAGCAGTGTCAGATCAAAATTTGTTATATAACAAAGATTTCATGAGTTTGGGTAATATCGATTTAACAAATGAATTACATTCATGTATTAAATTGTAACCTGGTTTTAAGTACAAATTTAAAGAGATTGTCTTGAATAAAATAGTTGTTAGATATCTACAAATCTGCACATGGGGTGTTTAAAATTCCCCTTGTGAAAGCTTATTTCTGAATCTTGCAATACATCTATAATTGGTGTGATTTGTTTTAATATAATTGGAAATGGCAGAGTGAGTTATAAGGACGATGGAAACTTCATCATCGATTGTACTGGTAATAACTTAGTAAGTTATAGAAGTTTTAATATTTTGGGTAATTATAACTTTATAGCTACGCAAAATTATATTGTAACATACGTGCATTTCTGTGTGATTTTTTTTGGCGGGGGGGGGGGGGGGGGGGACTTTGCATATTTTCAATCATTTTGCTTGTTTTAGATTGAGAGTGATTCCCATCTGTGATCATCTGACCACAACAAGCTGCATCACCTGTATGGTAAATTGCAGCAGGGTTGTAGCTACGCTGGACGGGGCCGTCCGGAAGTCGTGCCCAGCGTCCGGCACTCTTAAAAAATAAGGGTAAAAAATCCGGCACTTTTTTGAATTTTTTTTTTTTTTACAATTTGTGGAAAAAATCATTAAACTGCCTCATAAAACAAGAAATTATGTGGCAGGAACCCTCAAAGTGCATTTTTAACCCCTTAAAAACATTAAAAAGGCCTCTAGACCCCATTCCATGATCCACTGCACTTCGTTCGTTACACTTACTCCATTCGCCGTCGGTAAAATTGTCCGGCACTCAATCTGGTCTAGCTAACAACCCTGAATTGCAGTAATGCATGCAATCACCGTTGAAATTAGTACCCGATTCGGACAGGATGACATCATGTGTAGTATATGTGACGCGATCAAGAGGAATGAGTCGGATGTCGACCCTGGTCGAAAATGAGTTTTTAATACAGTTTTAAAGAAGACACCTAGAGCTTTCAGAAACTGAAAACCCCATGTCGATACGACGTTTTGTTCCAAAGTTATGTCAAATTGTATACATGAATTTCCATCAAAACTTATGTAAGCCGCCAATTTGAATTGGCCATATCTCAATTTGGGATTCCCCGACATCCGACTCATTCCTCTTGATCGCGTCACATATGTGAACTATGTTTAAATTGAACTTTACCCACAAAAATGAGGTTATTAATCCAAGCAAGAAGTGTTACATATCCTCATTGTTTGAGAACAAAAATGAAACAAATCAAAGTTAATATATGAGTGAATTATTGTTAATTTTGCAACATCATCATTTTGTTTGGTGCAGTTTACAGGCAATAAGTAATCTTTCTTTTAATTTCAAAAAGTTAATGTATTGACCTTGATTTTTCATCTTTTAAAAACATGTTAGGTGCCAATAGAAATTCCCTTTAAAAGGGATAACCCATGCCCAAGATGATTCCATTTATAACTTAAAAAATAAAATAAATGGAAGGCACCAATTTTAATCATTTCATTTTTAGGTCGTCCGTAGGAGAGAGACCTTAGGAAGGAAAGTGCCGAACGAGACTGATATAACTGGCATGTGTAATGTGGTGGTAGTTGCGTGTATCTAGACTAAAATAATATTCCCAGGTTATTATGCACTTTTGCAACAAGGTTTTGACTATATAGATTGATATTAATTGTTCTAAGGTTTTCATTATGAATAATTATGGGAACAAATGTAACAAAATATATCACAATATTATTTTGGGAGCAGAAAAAATTATTGCTGACATTGTCCTGGTTGCTGACACTGCCATGCCTTACTAACTGTACATTAAGTACGTATTTAGCGACTTGCGTGATATGAATTTCTTTTCTGAAAAATGGAAATATCTATTTAAGGGGGCTGTGCACCTTCAGGTATAGCCTACGTAAACTGCCGTAACTTCTTCATTATTCATTTAATCTTTATAAAAGTATACATTTTTTTTGCAGAAAAGGGTTCAATGAATCCAACCATGATCATAAAATTAACCATTTTGGAGAAAAGTATTAAAAAACATGGTTTTTGACCCATTTTAGGTTCTGCAAAGATAACTCAAAATATATTTTGTCAAATTGTGTCATACTAGTTTTATTATATTCCTAATACAATTCCCGAGGAATAATCTTTTGGTTTTTTTTTAAATCTTTATTATTTTTTTGAATTATCGACCAAAATGTGTCAACAAATGTGCTTTTTTACCTCCAAAATCATACAAATCACATTTTTTGGCACATTTTTGGCACTTTTTGGTCAATAATTCAACAAATAATAAAGATTTTTAGGGTCAAAATAATAATGAGGGTCAGGCGGACGAGGACAATCAAGCAATTCTTTGTTTGGCCTTACGTTGCCTTTACTACACAAGGTGGCAGGATAAACAATGTCTTATGTGTAAGATAGGGAGGTGGGGCATCGCGAATGTTTTTTAAATCCTTTGACTTTCTAAAAATTGTGCATATATCTTAACAGCAAAAATAAATTAAGGAAATTGATCCGCGCACCACCGTTGCATTTGATTTATCTGTTTGAATTGCTTGCCCGAGGAAAAAGACAATTAACTTTAGGTTTGAACATTTTAAAGTGCAAAACAAAAAACAATAAATGTGATCAGAAAACCAATAATCACTGGATGTTTTTTTTCCTTGACCATTTCAAATAAAAGTTTAAAAATAAAAATCTAATAAATATTAGCTTATCATCACTATTGCTTCAAGCCAACTTTAGCAGAGAGTTAAGGTGTTGAAAAAGACCCAGTATTCCTTTAAAATAGTGGTTTCCATACACTTAGCACAGGCCAACGTATTCACGCAGGCCCTCGTTGTTGGCAAAAAAAACACCCTTAAGGGTGTTCCTATGGTTAATTTTTTATTTGATATTTTAATAGAGATTGCTGAGCTCCACAATAATCTGAAATCTGAGCTTGATCGGAGGTACGGTTTTATAGATATGACAATTTTATTGTCAAAAATGAAGCAAAATTGAAGCGATCATTTCTTTTGTTTCTTATTGTTTTTTGACCACCCCCTAGCAAAATAATTAATCTATGCAAAAATGTTTAATTAATTTTTACAAGAAAAGTATAAATGCTACAAAGCTGAAATTTTGGGAGCTTGTTAATTATAGTTTTTAGAAACTTTCCTGTGCTGCGGGAGGCTGTAAGACATCTGCATAATTAATTATACTTAATTATCTAAGGAAGCTTTAGGTCTTTAATTAATAAGGCTAATTAATGCACTTAATTAACTTTTTCAAGTTCATGCACTTTCCTAAATGTATTACCACTTGGTGTATATGTTGGTTATACTACTCTCCTTATTTCCTGTGCTGCGGGAGTCTACAGGAGTTTTCAATAAAAATGTAGAGCAAAAACAAAAAACTTCAATTTTTCATAGAAAATTTTACCTAGGGAGTCAAAAAAACAATAAAAAATAAAATAAAATAGACTGCCCTCTGTTGGCCGAAAAACAATACAAAACAAAATAATTCAAATTGACTTCAAATGGTTATATTTGTTGAACCGTGCATCTGATTCACCTCCAGTAAAAGGCTTTTTTGTTGTGCTCAACCAGCTAGCAGCTCTACCTTATACTTGAATATCAAGATATTTATGCTAGCCATAGGAACAACCTTAATCCGCATGTTGGTCTTTGGAAGCAATCAGTGTTTCAAGATTGTATAATAAATTACACTCAATAATTTGCTAAGATAGAATAGGTCAGGTTCCAACTGGAAATGTGGAATTTGCCTAAGGGTAAAAGATAAAATTGTTTCTATTTTATAGTATTTTTCAAATAAGAAATATCTGATTGATGGTGTGGTGCTAGACAATCTACCACAATTGCATACACATTATCACTCTTGATTTACATGTAGATGGAGGTGTTTAGATACAGCAATTAAGGCTGTGAATGCACGGGTAGTTTCTTACCCGGGTACCCGACCCGTTTTACGGGCGGGTACCCGGGTACCCGAAAATAGAAACTTTTTTTTTATTTTTTTTTATTTTTTATAAGTACAAATTTTCCCCCAAAAATGACACATGATGGGGTCAATAGAGGTCATTTGGGGACACATTTGTACATTTCGGGTATTCGGGAACCCAATTTGGTACCCGGGTACCCGGAATAGCGGGCGGGTACCCGGGTTCCCGGGTATAAGTCACAGCCTTAACAGCAATAGGGTAAGGTATTTCTAAAGTAGAGGCAATTAAGGGGGACTCAAGGAAGTTTTTGATTTGATTTTTTGAATTTTGTGAGTGCTGTAATTATTGAACTATTAGTATTAATCAAATGCATATCAAAGTATACATTTTTGGAAAGGAAATGGATCAGAGAATCCAAATTTGGCGTCAATGTTGACCAACAATATTGATTTGTTTTTTAGAAAATCGACACAATTTTGTTTGAACAAGCTAACAAAAATAATTTTGAGTAAAAAATGCCCAAATTGCTTGATTAAGATGTAAAGACACTAACTTAGGGACGAATTCCTAATTTGTTAAACTAAAAACTTGTTCGTCTGGTATCCATGTAAGCACAGTCCCTGTAGCCTAGTGGAGTAACCAATCGCCGCGATAGCGAAAGGGACCGGGTTCGAGGCTGTGTATTTTTAAGGTCTTTGTTAATTTAATTCTTGCCAGTTTGTCCGAGTCTATATATTATTTATTCATTTCAATTACTCGGCTGGTATCATTTGCTTGATCCTCGCGTTTATTTAATTAAGTTTCGCTCGTCATAGATTCTGCTAGAATCATGCTTATAGGCCATCATCAATTGTTATTATTTACTCATGTATTTCGGCTGCTAGAGGCTTTCAATAAAGACTTTGTATACATAATAGCTCGTTCGTCTGGTATATCCATGTAAATAAAGCACAGTCCCTGTAGCCTAGTGGAGTAACCAATCGCCGCGATAGCGAGAGGGACCGGGTTCGAGGCTGTGTATTTTTAAGGTCTTTGTTAATTTAATTCTCGCCAGTTTGTCCAAGTCTATATATTATCTAATCTAATATGTTTTGAAATTTTGACCAAAAAGTGCTAAAAAAGTTAGAAATAATGGAAACTTTTTTAAGTTGGAATTTTTTGTTTTGGAAGTTCAAAATGCCATCTTCATCCCCATAAGGAAACAGTTGGTTTGTCTACCCTTTCAAAGATGGAAAATGCATAAGTTTGATTTGATCAAAGTTTGATTTGATCAAAGTTTGATTTGATCAAAGTTTGATTTGATCAAAGTTTGATTTGATCAAAGTTTGATTTGATCTTTTCTAATTTTCTTCCATCTAGAGCGCTTCTCGGGATTTGAAGTTCTTAAGCTGCGCGATTCACGGTTCTTGGCGTGAGTGATAATGATGAATAAATAATAATAATAATAATAATAATAAATAAGCATTTTAATGCACCATTTATCTAGAAACAAGATCTAATCCAAGGCGCAATTAACAAACAAGAAAACAATACAGTGAATCACAAGTTGAATGAAAAACAATAACAATAGCATTGTTAAGATATGGTATGGATTCGACCAGAACCATGCATCGCCGCATAAGCACGTGTATCAGTCAGTAGCTTGATATTTTCTGGCTGATGCTATTATTTTTCTTTATATTTTACTATTTCTACTTTTACTCCTCATTCCAGATAATTTCAAAGTCATTTTTAATTCTCCTAATCATAAGACCACAACACTGTCTACTATGCCTTATTGCCCCTTTATAATGCTTTGGCGCAAGTTTTAAAAGCCTGGGTCCTAAACAAAACAGGATGAGCGTGCAACTACCGGGCTAAGAATAATGGCAACTGCCGACCAAATGTTTGGTATAACGTCACCTGTCACCTCATCTATACATGGAGGAAAAACACCTCCATGTAGGTAAAATCTTAAAAGATTTTTACCTTGTGAAAGCTTAGTTCTGAATCTTGCAACACGTCTATTTCTATTGGTGTGATTTGTTTTAATATGATTGGACACGGCAGAGTGGGTTCTAAGGATGATGGAAACTTCATCATCGATTGTACTTTTGATGAAAACATGTGCTGTGGGATGAAAAAAGTGTGTTTTGGGCAAAAGGTGGGGTTTTGGTCATTTTCCTTATACCTAACTTACACTGGTGTTGGTTCCTCAATTTGGTGCATCTTGCCCGCTTTTGCAAATAGCGCTCAATATTCAATATAGCGTCACTCAACACTGACTTGCACACAGCTGCCTCAAAAAAAATTCAAACAAGGGTTTTACTTCACAAGGTGGCAGGATGAACAATGTGTAAGGTAGGTAGAGGGGGCGGGGCATCGTGAATATTTTTCAGATCCTTTGACTTTCTGAAAATTTGCATTTATAATTAAAAAGCAAAAATAAATTTAGGAAATTGAACCACCCACCAACTTTAAATTGCTCGAGGAAAAAGGCAATTAACTATTACAAGTTTAAACCTTTGAAAGTGCAAAGCAAAAACAATAAATGCTGACCAGAAAACCAATAATCCCTGGATATTTTTTCTTCTTTTTGACCGTTGCAATAAAAGTTGAATTTTGTTTTGTTTTAATAAACGTTAGCTTATCATCACTATCGCTTCAAGCCACTTTAGCAGAGAGTTATTAAGGTGTTGAAAACGACCCCCTTATTCGTTTAAAATAGTGGTTTTCATACCCTTAGCACAGGCAGACCCATGAAGGCCCTTGTTGTTGTAGTAAAAAAAAGCACCTTTAAAATCCACATCTGCTTTTCATTCTACACTTATAATATCTGAGTGCTCCCCTCGCCCCCCCCCCCCCCCCCCCCCCCCCCCCTTCAGGCTTACATGTACCATAAAGTGTAAGTGGGAAAGATGATGTTTAAATTGGATATTTTGGACTTGTTGCTCACACACACACTAAATAAGATACATGTAAGGTATGGTAATGGTCCTCCTATACTAAAGCCAAACAAATTTTAATACTTTGTCTCAGCATGTTTTTGGCTATTTTTTTTACAAAAATGAGCTATGTCCTATGTGATTTTTTTTACATAAGAATATTAGCTTGTCCTATAATTATGTGATTTTTTTCAAATACTAGCTGTATGAACTTTACATACATGGCCTTTCCACGTACAGTATAATGTACTACAAACGGCTGTGTAAAATACTAGCATTTTGGGTGACAAGGTGCTGAAACAAACTAGTAGTGCTACGCACTAAATCTTATTTTAAAAGCAATGAGCGTGGGCTACTGAGACAAAGTTTTTTATCTTTTTGGCCTTAAGGGCCTTTTACAAATAGAGGAAACCATCCAATGAGAGTTAAATTATTTTAAGACACCAATGGTATCGTTTACAGTCAACGTCACTAAGTAATACCTCTCTGCCCTCCCAGATGTAAGTGCAACTGTTATAACAAATTGATAAACCGGACTGATGAGTTAATATCTTTTTGTAATTTGGATGCGATTCACAATCGCTTCAACCACTCCTAAAAGTATACAGCTTGATTGTATCCTCTTCGGAAGCATAATTATTTTCTCTTCTATACCGACTATACGGAATCCATCCAGCCATCATCTTCTTACTGCATCCAGATTCGAACCTTATCTTAAGCTAGCTCGCAATGATGGATTCGGCGTTTAACCGGTCGGATGGTAATTCCACATTTGAGAATGATCTCCATAACAACCTTGGTATCTTGATCCTTAAGATTGTATGCTTTGGATTAATCGGCATCGTGGGGACTGTAGGTAACTGTTTGTTCCTCTTCGCCATGGCTACGACTCCGCAACTTCAAAACCCTTGCATGGCACTCATCACAAATCTCTGCATTACCGATTTGTTAACGTGCACCGTGGGGTGTCTGTTGGCGATACGTAACATCTTCATGGCACAATCTCGTCCATCGTTTCCAATGTGCGCAATGACGCAGATATTAACTGCTACCTTTACAAGTGTATCCATTTTGATTTTGGTGGTGCTTGCGTGCAATCGTTATGTGATCATCGTTCGTCCCCAGAGCAGATATCGCAAGTATTGTCGGATGAGACTGGTTTCTATCTATGCCTTGTTCATCTGGACAAGCATGTTGGGTCTTAACACCCTACGGATTGTTTTCAGCGAAAACCTCAATTTTCAACAAGGCTGTTTTGTGAAAGCTGAAGATAAGAACTGGCTGATAGGAACAATTGCGTTAGCGGCAAATGTGGTTGTACCTGGCTTCATATTAGTTCCCATTCTGTATGCCCTAATGATAATCACGGTACGTACCAGTGCAAATCGCGTAATGCCCGCAGATATTTCATCATCAAATTCATCATTACGATCTACGATCCCGGTGCCAGCACGCGGCCGAGAGAGGTACCCATCACGTCAAGATCTTCATCTTTACAAGATGCCAATGCTGGTTCTTCTCGTCTTTTCTCTCTGTTGGGGTCCGTATCTAATCATCCATATCATTGCCGGCTTTATACCAGTGCCAGACATTTTTCAACGTCTTGGTAATGCTTGTGTGGTTTTAAATTCCGCCATAAATCCCTACGTATATGCATTGTCTAATAAGGTGGTACACAAGGCATATGCTAAGATTTTAACAAGATCTAAAGGCAATGCTGTTGTGTTATAAATGTCTTTAACACTTTCCACATGGCTATTAGTTTTACCATAAAATACAAAACCTTTCCCAATTTCCCAAGTCTATCTCAAGCACTAGTGAACCTCATTTTAATGCATTTGTCATGATGATTCCAAATATGGTGATGTAATTCAATAATTTTGAAATTTTTGTAAATTTCAGAAATTTTGAGAAATTTTGGAAGTGTCGTTTGCAGATGCCTGGTGCATGGAAAGTGTTAAATAAAAACACTTTCAGTTGGGTATTTACGAGGGTCGTTCAATAAGTTCTACCTCCTCCCTCATAACATCGCTAATATTAATGTCAACCTCATGACATTTGTCATGATTATAGCTCCAAATCATAGCTACAAATGTGTAGTAAATGAAAAATGATATCTGTTTTACTTATGTTATGACGCGGTCAAAGCCAGAGAGAGATTTTGGACAACGGACACAGAAAATTACATTAAAAATATGCACATGTTTTCGGGTGTTTTTTCGTATTGTATGGTTAGATATAAGAGCATGATTTGAATACTGAAAATGGAAATGAATGAATGATATCTGAATATATTACAGTATTATCATGTATAGATAAGATTGTAAACAATATTTACTCTTGTAGGCTTGCAAATAGTGTACTATCAACTCAAATGTATTGCTATGTCAAATTTTCGTTGTTACAACTTAGGCCACACTGATGCCTCGAATGTTAAATCTTTACCATAATAGTCACTTTATGAGTTTTACTTATGTGCAACCTTCAGAATAGTCAATCAGGTAGTCAATGATAGAAAATTATCGCTTTGACAGACTTTAAATCCCTCCATTTAGTTCGATAAATTGAAGATCGCTTAGTTATCATGAAAGTCAAATATGACTTTTACAGGGTTCTCTAGGGGAGGGGTAAACTGAATGGTTGTCCTGACCTGGATCTGGATAAATCAGAGGGCATATTTTTTCCAAACCAATCAGTCAACTTTATTGTTTACAGTCTGTTAAAGAGATATCTGACATTTAGAACGGTTATAATTGACCGATAGGTATGTTTTGCCTCTTACAATAGGTCAATTGAAAAGCACTTCGGCGATATTTTGCTGTTTTTCATCCGTTTCCGTCACATTAAATCAAGGTTTGGTTCTCACTGCATGTCCGGAAAAGTACAACCAGTACTCAGATCAATTTACATTGGATTTGTAGCTGAGGTTCCAAGCTACAATCGTGAGATATTTGATAAGACTGGCTCATTTAATAATAAAGTTATGAGGTAGGAGGTAGAACTTATTGAATGACCCTCGTATATAATCCCCTGCAATTTGTTCCATTTCTTAAGTATCTCTATTTTAATATATTGCATGTAGAGCTTTATTTAAATAATTATATTATAACACTAACAGTGATTTTTGTTGGGGGGGCTTCGCCAATTTCAATAATTGTGCTTATTTTTAGCTCAGTCGTCGACATGGACAATGCTGACATTATATTGATAATGCTATATTAATCCTGACTTGTCGATATCAACATTGGAATGTCGATCTATTTTATATTAAGTTCTAAACATTTACCAAATTTGCTAAATGGCTAAACGCAAGCCCCTTGAAATCTAGAAGCCACTATAAAATTTTGCCGTTACGGCATTGAACCACAGATTTACCAATTGTGAATCATTCGCGGTCATCACTTTTGTTAATTGTCATTTTGAGTTGCTGCTTCCGAGTTTATAGTATAAATCCTGCGGTTGTTTAACAATATCCATCACATGAACACCACGCAAGCACACTCAGTGAATTCAACGTTGTTGGGGCTGATTTGGCGGCAGTCTACCGGGTTGATAATATTTACTTTTTAGAAATGCTATTGCAATCATGTGTGGCTTAACTTTTAGTCTTTTAAAAAGACCGTAGAAAATCAGCAGGCCACCCGGGACTAGTAATTTGCACCCTGCACTCACAGTCAATAAAAGCCCTCCCGCCTGGCACTAATTCACCATGAAATTGTAGTAAATAAGCTTTAAAAAAAAACAAGTTTAACTAGTGTGGAAGGAACTTGGAATTAAAACTTCTTGTCTTTTCTCTCTGTTGGGGTCCGTATCTCATATCATCCATATCATTGCCGGTATTTTCTCTGGTCTACCATACAGTGGCTAAAAAGAGGCTATTAAGATATTATGCCTATAAGACGCAGTTAATGTTTTACTTTTGATTACTTTTTATTTCATCAAAATCGGAGCAGTGGTTCCAAAGTTACGTCAATCAAAGTCGAAAATCCAACGCATTTCTCGTAATTTTTTTTTTAATATCTTATGTATTTCCTTGTTTTTCAACCAGTGATATTTAACGTTATATAACTTATATTGCTTATAAATTCCATAACTTTAGAAATAAAGGAGATTTTGCCATGAAAATACCACCAAAAATTGTGATAATTCAAATAGTATTTCTAAATATGGTTTCAAAAATGTAAATGCTTTACCTAATTTGCATAATAATTAAAAACAGTGTTTCTAGACTTCAAACGCTGTTTTCTCGAAATGAACGTTTCGATCGATCCAGGGGTTATTTTTCAAAAACGGAAGCATATGAAGCTGAAATTCCGAATGGAACTAGAATAAATAGTTCAACAATGGATGACATAGCCTTTTTTACATATTTATTCTTTTTTTAAAAATTATAGCAATTTTAATTTTCAAAAATGCTAATTTTTGGTTAAAGAAATGATTTTTTAAAAATATTTTTCGTCAACAAAATTGAAAATTTGAAAATTTGGGCACAAATTTGAAAAAAGGGATATATGTCATCCAAACATTTATGTGTATTTAAGCATATTTTTAGTTGAAAAAATCAACGACAAATGTTTGCGTATTCTCAGGAGTACCCCGGGATAAAATAGCCGATAAAATCCAAGATGGCCGCCATTATTATGCAAATGAGATGAATTTTGGAAAAAAATTCTCTGGCAATCATCTAGTATGGTCATAAGTATCAACATATCCAAAAATGAACTTTGTAACTTTAAAATAGGGACAGCGGTCCCAAATAGGTCGTCCGTTTATATGGGTAGATTAAAAACAAGGTGGATCTCAAACCACAGGCATCTAGAAAGAAAGAGGTTAGACCACTAGCGGATCCAGGATATAACAAATAAAATAAACATTCTGGAGTTTGGTTGCAATTGTACTTAATTTTACACATGCAGCTAATTTTACATCTTGACCTCATATGACCTTTGACCATGGTATGTGACCTTTGACCTAATTAACATATGAATGTTTCCATGTTGCATCCGTGACCCAAGTTTGGTTACAATTGGTCATTGTATGGAAAAATGAACAAGAGACAAAAGAAAAGTGTACTAAATTTTAGATCTTGACCTCAGATGACCTTTGACCTTTCTATGCGACCTTTGACCTCATTCACATATGCGGGTTTCCATGTTGTATCTATGACTGAAGTTTGGTTGCAATTGGTCATTGTATGGAAAAGAAATGGAAAAATGTAATCAATTTTACATATGCAGCCATTTCTACATTTACATCTTGACCTCAGATGACCTTTGACCTTGGTATGTGACCTTTGACCTCATTAACATATGTATGAAGGTTTCCATGTTGTATCTATGACCAAAGTTAGGTTACAATTGGTCATTGTATGGAAAAGAAATGGACAAATGTAATCAATTTAACATATGCAGCTTGACCTCGGATGACCTTTGACCTTGGTATGTGACCTTTGACCTCATTAACATATGAAGGTTCCCATCTATGACCGAAGTTTTGCATCTATGACCGAAGTTTGATTGCAATTGGACATTGTATGGAAAAGAAATGGAAAAATGTAATTAATTTTACATGCAGCCATTTCTACATTTACATCTTGACCTCAGATGACCTTTGACCTTGGTATGTGACCTTTGACTTCATTAACATATGAAGGTTTCCATGTTGTATCTATGACCAAAGTTTGGTTACAATTGGTCATTGTATGGAAAAGAAATGGACAAATTGTAATCAATTTTACATATGCAGCCACTTTTACATGTACATCTTGACCTCAGATGACCTTTGACCTTGGTATGTGACCTTTGACCTCATTAACATATGAAGGTTCCCATGTTGCATCTATGACCAAAGTTTGATTGCAATTGGACATTGTATGGAAAAGAAATGGACAAAACAAAAAGTGTATACCAAATTGTTGAAAAAAGTGTATACCAAATTGTTGACACACACTACACACACACACACACACACACAGACACAGACTACACACGAAGGATGCTGCCATAAGGTCTCTTCCTACGGACGACCTAAAAATAACAAAAACAGTTTTTATGGTAGACCATCACATTAATAGATCAATATTTGATCAATGAATTCAGTAAGCTTACATCGTAATTCCCTTGGCCGGGAAATTAGAGCCCAAGTTATTATATCAAAAAAAAAAAAAAAAATGGAAATTGTTTAAAAAAGTAGATGTGATGGGAGCAGGAAATGAATTAAACATAAAAAGGAAGACTGTCACATGAAGGTGGGCAAACTATTGTTTTGCATCACTTAGCGAAGGTCAATTTCTTGTCCGCTGTGTAAAGAGCCGCCAGCTGAGATTCCTAGGACATATTATCCGTCTCCCGTATGCCACCTACGTACTTACACATGGCTGAAGGAGACCTAATGGTAGTCCATGCACATCATATTTTACCTTATAAATTTGCTCAACAAAAGAAAGTCATACACTTTGTTTATGTCCTATACTATACAGGGCTCAAATTAATCACAGGCATTGCCTTCGATGCCCCACCTAGTTGCCTCAATTTATGTCTGTTTTCACTCCATTCAAAAGTACATAATTGCCTTGGAGAAAGTTGGTGCGGTGCCCTTTTCAAATTGCCTTAAATTGCATGCCCTCTTCATTTCTTATTTTGAGGCCTGGTCCTATAGGGTGACTTCCATTTATTTTTGACCAAACAGAGTAGAAAGACATTTGAATGAATCTTTTTGGCACAATTTGATACTAAATGTGCCCCTAAACAACAAGGATATATGCTGAAAACTGTGATGCTCCCAAATTCACATTTTCAACACACTACGCAGAGAGAAAATTTTATGTTTGCATGCCCACTGGCCGGGGATATTAATTACACGTTGCAACCGTGCTACACTACCCATGCATGTGGGAGCGTGTGTGGTCTAGTGGATAAGACGCCGGTCTCACGATGCAAAGGTTGTGAGTTCGAGCCCCGCTACGACCAACACGTTTGTATCCTTGGGCAAGGTACTTAGTCTCAATTGCTTCGTCGACCCAGGCGATATTTGGGGAGCTGTTAGGATATCAAAATCTAAGTAGTGCTGATAGGCTTGTGCACTTGTTGACTGGTAGCCGCCTAAGTGTAGCGTAGCGACCAAAGGATATCTGATATCTAAACTGGCAGCGATAATAATTTATTTAAAAAGCGCTTTGGGACTGTGCTTGCATTGTGGAAAGCGCTATATAAGAATGGTAATATTATTATTATTATGTCAGTCTGAATTTGAATTAGCCTGCGCAGGGGAAATGTGCAATGATCAATACGGGACCAATACGTGATATGTTTTTGTAACGTTCCATCTTTTCTCTCGAGCAGTGTATTGAATGGAAATTTGAAAACGTCTTGGATTTTCATTAACCCTAACCATCCTCAATGCCGCAAATGTCCACGGTAAAAAAGTCTGTCTGTGCCAGCTGGCGTGGCACTTTTTCGATGAAATAATGGCCCCAGGCTACATAGTCGAGTATGGTTGGCCCCCGTGGCGCACTGGTAGAGCATTCGTCTCGCAACCGAGAGGTTGTGGGTTCGAGCCCGGTGGCGACAGCACTACTCTTTTTGTCCGCGTTTTTGTCGTTGAAAAAAAAAATCTTCAAAATGTGACTTAGGAGGTTAGGGTTAACTGAATGCTAATCATGGTGTATCTTTGTTGTTTAATGGCAAATGTGGTATCAAATTGTGCCAAAAAGATTCATCCAAATGTCTATCTACTCCGATTTGTCAAAATATAATTGGAAGTGACTCTTTAGGATATAAACAAAGTGTATGACTTTCTTTTGTTGAGCTCTTTACAATGCTTACTAGGGGACAATGAAGACCCGATCCAAGAACGACAGATAGTCACTCTTATGGCAAGCTCAATGTATAATAATTCGATAAACAGTGTTTATCAGCTGTTCAACAACTCCCCCATACCTTAAGTACACTAACAAAGCGTTGTCGATTTGAGATAAACCCACTGTTCATATGCAAATTACTAGGATGGCGAACCTTATTTGGAAATTATGCATCGATGCAAAATTGTAAACAAACAAAAATGTTCGCAAAATGTGTTCATTTTTTCGCCAGTTTTTTCGGCGTATAAATGCATTTCGCCATGCAATTCTTAAAGTTAGCAAACCGCTTTATTTACCAAAATGTAGCTATATCCCTGAGGAAAATATTTTTGGCGAGGGCCATATGTCACGGCTCACTCCTAAAGCCACAATTTTAGACCGAACGATTGCTACCCAGCACAAGAGAATCGCCATTTTGCATCATCGTGCGGTAAAATGACATTCCTTTCATCTAGTATGGACCGTACCACTATTGAAATGGAGGGGTGTGTTTTGATTTGATACACATATTCTATAAACATGTTTCAAAATGTGTTATGTAAATTAAACGCATTCTTGATTTAATTTGTCTCTGAATGTTAAAGGTGGTGTGTGAATAAAATGCTATTTACAAAATATTTTAAATTTCACAATTACTTGCGAAATAATTTGTCTTCTCTATAAATGTTTACCTTTTGTAACCCAGCCTATTCAGAAGTTCCCTCGCCCATTTACAGGGAACGGACGATGTCAAAATAAGGGCCTAATTATAATAAAACATTTTTTCCCGTTTTTTAAAGAGCAGCTATTTTTTTGGAGGAAACTTGTAGTCGCCTGCTCTGCAGCAGAACGATGAGAATGAATTTGGGGAAGGATTTAGTCAGACGATGGTACGTAGTTAAAGAGCAGCTATTTTTTTTGGAGGAAACTTGTAGTCGCCTGCTCTGCAGCAGAACGATGAGGATGAATTTGGGGAAGGATTTAGTCAGACGATGGTACGTAGTTAAAGAGCAGCTATTTTTTTTGGAGGAAACTTGTAGTCGCCTACTCTGCAGCAGAACGATGAGGATGAATTTGGGGAAGGATTTAGTCAGACGATGGTACGTAGTTAAAGAGCAGCTATTTTTTTTGGAGGAAACTTGTAGTCGCCTGCTCTGCAGCAGAAGGATGAGGATGAAATTGGGGAAGGATTTGGTCAGACGGTGGTACGTAGCGCTTGGGAATAATTTAAGTTTTCTGGAAGATCGAATAGACACTCCAGCTAAGAGCGTTGAAATCCATGTTCGAACAATTTCTATCAGAAATCAGAAATAAGATCAGAAATAAGACTTTTTATGATTTTGACTTATTTAGACCTTGTCTCACATTTGTGCTCTTAAATCAAATTAGATACTGTCGCATTGTGCCTCATTTACTAATAAGGCCAAGAAAAATAATAAGTTGTGTTGCCCTCAGCGACTGACCCTAAAATTGTAAAAACTAGGGTCGCCTTTTTTTGTTGTTTTTTGAATTGAATAAGTAAGCTTAAAGAAATGTTTTTAGACTATTGTCACACTAGAAACATTAGTTAAATTGACATGGGCCTATATCAATTTTGTCTTGACATAAACCAATATTTTCCAGCCAAAAAAAAGAAAAAAAGAAAGAAAAAAAATTCCGACCGACCGACTGACCCGATTTAAAATTTTTGGCACATGAGGGCAACACAACTTATTATTTTTCTTGGTCTAATGTTGGGTCACTAATGGTTCTGAGAAACATTGGACAGGGTGGATATAGAGGGGCTCGTGGAATGATTTCAACGATGTCGTCTAATTATTAAGTTATATTTACCGGATTGCCGTGGTGACCCTCGTGATGCATATCTCCACCACCGCCTGGTCGTTGTCATTGCTCAGGTAGTCTTCTGACGAGGCGATTTTCTCGATATAGAAGAGTGCCTCTGACAAGTCGTTGACAATCTCCGAGTCCGGGATGGCAAAGAGGTCGCCGGCCCGTGATAGATCGCGCCGGGATAACACCCGGGCAAACAGCTCATGCATAGTTGTGATTGGTCGGCGAACATGAACGGTTTTTAGGTCTTATCACCATTTTGTTCGGGCTGCAAAGTATTAAAACATAAAGAGGAAATAAGCAAAGAGGATTTAATTAAACATTTTCTACTGGGTTATCCACTGGATAATAGGAACCATTTTATTTTTCTTATTTCAAATGATGCTTGTCATTGCTGAAATCAAAGCTTCCAGGGAAATTATAGGGGAGGGGGACACACAGGATGGGGGGGGGGGGGGGGGGGGGGGGGGTGACATTTGTTCAAAATTCAAAATTCAAATAGTTGAAAGTAATTTAGTAAATTAATATAATTAACTATCCAATTGAGTTGGAACGATCGGCAAATCCTTAAGAAAAATTGAAAATCCCCTGCTGTCCCCCGTGTTGACCTAGCTTCCACTGAGTTACGCGAAAGTCGCGAACTTTACGGTCTGAAGCTCACGATCCGGGGGGGGGCCAGTCAAACATAATGTTGTACACATGCGTGACCAAAAAAACGCGTAAAAAGGGGTGTTTTTTCAGTGTTGGACGCGTCACGCGCGTGACGCGTTAAGGGTATACATCAAAAACGCTGATTTTCAAGAAAAAGGGTGGCTTAAAATCCCGGCTTAAAATACAGGTCGAACGTGTTTAGGGTAACTTATTTTGTTCCCCGTTAAATAGACAAAACTTGTTTAGGGGTCATATTCTGGCAAGAACTTGTTTAGGGTCAAAATTTGCAAGGAAAGCGCGCTAAAAACTTGTTTAGGGGGTAATTTTGCTTGCAGGGTAAAACTTGTTTAGGGGGTGTCTGGAAAAAATTTGGTCACGCATGTGTACACCATTATGTTTGACTGCCCCCCCCCCCCCCCCCCCCCCCCCCCCCCCCGGGCTCACGATACTCAGCTTAGTTGGAAAAACCCCTATATTTACGTTCGTAAAACTTCGTATACGTCATGATCGTATTCTGTCGGGTAAACACATGTCCCGGTCACATGTGCAGAACAGACAAATCAGCATTAATTATGATTACGTCAGACAGGGTCTCAATAATTGATACCCCTATTACTAGACGTTGAAATCACACATGCGATTTGTTGATTTGTTAAAAGTTTCGTAGGAAATAACGAAATAGCAGCAGTGATAGTGATTTTTATGTTCTACAGTCTCTAATCACTAACCTAAGGGCATCATAACAGAAGACAGGGTAAGTAGGCCTAATCATAAATCATACTGCAGTTTTATGTTGTTTTACTTATTACTTTATCATTTATGTTTTTGTACACCAGGAAATTTGGTGCATGTAACTTTGATGCTGTGCATGCATGCACTAGTGCATGTAGATTCCCTGTTATTAATTCGGACACTGCTCTGGACAATGACGTAACTTTACAGGCAGGCGCAGCTTTTACGCATTCGTATACATGTATCTTCCATCTTTCAATTCAACGCTTGTGTGTATTCGCCAGCGCCTTTAGTAGAATATGCAGTTACGTCCAGTGGCGTATCTGGGGTCTTTGTCATGGGTGGCAACGGGTATTTTTTCCCGCTGAACACCAGTTCGACTCTATTACGTAACAAAATGGCACAGCTGGGTTGTTTATTCCACCGAATGACGTCTCATCCTAAACTTGATACATGTGTAGCGCGCAAATATTTACTCCTTAAAACGCCATCCCTGCCGCCCTCATTTTAAGAGTCACCTCACGTTAACATATATATATATACAACTAGCTCTAAATCCTAGTTCTCTGTGTGAGAGCTACATGTATGGAATGAAAGCATATGAGTGAGTTGACATCGGATATATTCATCAATATTTTTCAACTTTTCTAAATGAAATTAGGCCTAGCTACAATGTAGTCAAAATTTTGCTTCAGGTATCATGTTTCTCAACCTGTTTCTATTTCCAAGAAATACTGGCTTGAATTTCGCCCTTTTCCCGCTACAGTACAAAATGACGTGGACTGTCTATGCTTCATTTTGTAGCTTAATATTATTATACGCCCATGCCCATGGCCCGGGAAGTTATGTTTTGCGATTTTTAATTTCCTCTCCCACTCATACAAATCAAAGGCTTTGTGTGGTCATCCAGATCAGACCCTCATTAAAGCTGGTGAAGTATAATCAACCAAGACAAGACGGGACCAAGGCAAGACAAGACAAGACAGCAAATGAGAGGTTATCGTTTGTGTAAATACTGCAATTTCATTGGTTAACACATGTAAAAATGTATGAAATCTGATCTATTTCATGTAAACAAAAAAGTCAAACCACACAATATATTCCATGTCGTCGATTAACCGCATTACCAATACCAGCATTTGCGCGGTATGATCGGTAAGATATTTATGTTAAGCGATTGCTTTGCGTCTGTGTAACCGTTGCTTTAAATACGACTCGTAAATAATAATCAAATAAAATGGCGGATGATTTAAAACTCAACTGTGTCAATTTTTGTTACATTCCAAGCCGAGGCCGAAAAAGACTGCAAAAAGGAAAATGATCTGCAAACAACATAACCAGTGTGTTTTTCGCGCTGATTTGATGGTGCAGAGCCTGTTAACGGGGAGATTTTACGGAGGTAGGAAGGGAAGGAAATTCGGCGCCTGAGCAGTGAGTGGAGACAAGCGGTTGGTCCCCGCACGACTTCTCCTGTTTACTCCAGCAGATTATGAGATTATATAGATCAGTAATTGACTTCAAACCGATTGACTTAAATTAGCATAATATAATCACTTGAGTGCCCTGGACCGCGCGACTTTGACAACCATCACGATCACGATGCAATCGATCGATCTGTTTGGGGTAAATTGTTTGAGCAGTGGTTTGAGCACGCACTCCCACAAGGCAAGGGTTGAGTGTGTGGTTGTAAATTGGATTTTGACATCACGCACGAGATTCTTTCAAGAATTTCGCTGGTGCTGAAATACTGGGTTCTCGTCTGAAAATCGGTACGACATATAGAGTAAAAACAAGACAATTGAAGAAATTCAATCAACTTATTCAAGATGTAGAAGAAAGTTCAAAGAGTTTGTTTAAAACCACAACATTGTCCCTATCTGAAGATTATAGCATAAATAATAAATAATAAATAAATAAATAAATAAATAAATAAATACACCTATAATATGAATAAAAGCAGTTTACCAATCCACGGTGTTTACAATTAAATTAGACAATAACAACAAATACGCCCCCCACCCCCGACAAATATCTACTACATAAACTAAACACGATCAAATATAAATATGCCGACACTTTACTGCATGAATGAAATATACCTCGATCAATCAATAATCAAAAACGGCTAGAAAGGTGAGCATGACCGCTGTATGCAGATTAATTGCGCTGTAACTCTATTTGCTTCTATAAGTCGATATAATCTCATAATCTGTTGGAGTAAACAGGAGAAGTCGTGCGGGGACCAACCGCTTGTTGAGTGGAGGGAGTTTCGTTTTCCGCGAGTGTTTAAATAAATACAATTTTTCTTCTTTTGGGGATTTTGGACTAAACGATAAATGCGGCCGAATGTGATATGACATGCCAAACCATAGGTATTTGCCCGTATTGCATGTATTGTGTGAACATGCAGGGGATAACTTATACAATCCAGCCTGTCAGTGTCAGTGTCAAAGCCAATAAATAAGCTTATTTTAAATTAATTTTCGTACTATTTTAGACTTCTCAAAACAAGCGGTAAACCACGGGTTTCAAAAAGTGTGTCTATTCTAAATGACTCCCATACGCTCCCCTGGATTGCGAGGCTTACAAAAACACTTACCATAACGGTGAATTGTTTCCTTTCCGAAAAATATCAGCAATTACAACCCGGTTGCAGAAAGTTGTTAGGACTATTTTGCATCGTTTTTCCACTTGATTGATTGATTGATGTTTACCTGCAAGATAGTGCGCCCTCTGCTGTTGTTGTTGAATGATACTGCCAGCCATAGCCGGCCAAGCGGATCGTGTTCTACCGAAACCAGACACAATTGGGCAAGATATCAAAATTGAGATAGTAAATTACTAATAGTAATTTATTATTCAAGTAGAGATCTTCAGCTTTACAATGGAACCCTTTTTTTAATCGTACTTTCCAAAGCGGAGTTAAATCATTTGAATCAGTTAAAACATTATGGAGTTAAACTAAAGAACTTTTGTGGTTCAAATCATTCTTAAGTCATACTCTCTAAATTCGAGAGATTAAAAATAATAATCTATGGAGCGATTACAATTTTTTAAAATCTATTTTGATTATTTATTGTCGTTGTCAATCCGAAATGGTTTACAAATCGACAAATTCGCGCGCATTTAAGTAATCGAAATATCCATTTGATAGTATACAAAGTTTCAACCAATGAAAATACTTAAAATGTGTAGACTGATTTTTTTTAATCGAAATCTTTCTTTCGGTAAGCGACGCGACGGAGCATAGCGAAGCGACACAGATCATGGAGATGGCAGACACTTATCTACAATCAGATTTGATTAAAGACTATTTGGAAAACATGTCTCACAATGCCGGCGTCTAAATTAGGCAAAAATCATCTCACAACTAACATGAATAACACCATGGAAAGTCGATTCGTAGGATAGTATAGGTACATATCTAACCAAAAGAATTCAAGACGTCACTGCTTGATGGCAGGCAGTGATTGTTCATACTGTATATTAGAAGCACATTATTTGTTTTTATGAAGTAATAAACACGATGTTTAAAGCCGTTATACAGGTTTTCTTGACCTCGTGTTTCCCGACTTACAAATTAGAATAACCAATCTAATACAAAATCTAAAAGAGATTTAAAGTTAATCCATAACTGATTAGTTTTTAATCCAATTTGATTATAACGGATTTTTTTTATATATAGTGCTGTCAAAGTGTGAGGTAATCTAAAAGAGATTTAAAGTTAATCCATAACTGATTAGTTTTTAATCCAATTTGATTATAATTGATGTAATCTTTTTAAAGATTAAAAAAAAGTAATCCAAGAAAAGATTACTTTTTAATCCTAATAGATTTGTCCTTCAGGACAATCCGAAATAGATTAAAAAGTTAATCTTTTAGATTTAAATTTTAATCTTTCAAATTTAGAGAGTAGATTACAAGCTGTAAATGTTAACAGTATAGCCTTTCAGATTTTGAGCACATAAATATTGGTGTACCGCAAGGCTCTATATTAGGTCCATTACTTTTTATTATATTTGTAAATTGTCTGCCAAATGCTGTAAATTATAAAACTATTATGTATGCAGATGACACCTCATTATTATGTAGAGCCAGAAACCCTAGTGAAAATCTTTCAAATTACCTAACTACAAATTTGAATCATCTTGGTGTAAAATTTGATAAGAATATGTCATGGTCATTACATGTAGATTATTTATCTAATAATATCTCAAAATAATTGGTATTATTAGACGTGTTGAACATTTTCTCCCATATAATACTCACTTTGATTATGCTAGCCAAGTATGGTCTAACTGTTCTCAGATGTACCAAACTAATCTGCAGACTCTCCATAATCATTTAGCCAGAACAATTTTATCTGCTGATATTAGAACACCTATTGATGATATAATGACTTTACTCAAGTGGGTAAAACTAAATGAAAGGTGGAAAAAACAAAGCTTACCATTGTATTCAAATGTTTAAGAAATATCAGTCAAAATTTGTTTTTCATGACAATTTGATTTTGTACATAATAATCATACTTATACAACAAGAAATCATACATCAACTACTCTATTGATTCCCAAATCTAATGGCAATTCTGGTAAACGTACATTTCATGCCAGAGCTTCTTCTCTTGGAACAATGTTTCACCCAAAATACGTATTGAGTTGAGGAATATGTCACTAAGTCAATTTAAGTCATGTTTCATTACGTATAATGTGTATACCTTTTCTTTCTTCTTTGTAAATAATCTGTTTATGTATGCATAAAATGAGGGCCTACTTGGAAAACAGTGTTTGTACACTGAAGTATTTTACCCTCAATATTAATAAAGCATAAATAAAAATAAATAATTTTCAAGTTCGTCTTTATGAAACTCCAAACTGCGATATCGTCCTTTAAAGATTACTGACAATGTACTTACAATACAAAGTACTTTCAAAAATAAAAATAAATAAAAAATTGCATTTTAGTTGTTGTTGGTTTGAATTTTTAATCTGAAACTTTCACAATATAAATGTAACACACTCTCTGAAGATTAATTATTTATAAAAATTCAAATCATTCCCAAAAATCACCCCCAGTTAAGTTTTTTTAGGCCGATTTCTCAGTTTGACCTCTCTGCCCAATTCTGTCTAGTTTAACACGTCACAATGGGAGGGTAGCAATACTAACATCCATAAACAATGTTATTAATACTGTGGGAAGCCGGGGTGGGAAGCACCAAGATAGCATTATAAACATATCATTGCCATCAGAGCAGTACATCGGCATAACAATGGGCATTGAGATCTGTAGGACCCAGGGGTTGGGGTTGGCTTTCCCTGGGGGGGGGGGGGGCGGGGGGGGGGGGGGGGGGGGGGGGGGGGGGGGGGGGGGGGGGGGGGGGGGGCGGGGGAAGGGGGGGCGGGGGGGGGGGGGGGGGGGGGTATGGAAATTAATGGGGGCAAGGTCGGTATTTTCGAATAGGCATCCGAGTGATAATGTTGTCACAAAAATGCTCCTAAATTGTAGTGCTAGTTTCTGCATCAATGAGCTCCACACAAAACAAAAGCCAGTAGATCCCCGTTTTGGGCAGCAGTGCAGGGCACTAGGCGGCCCAGGCGGTCTCTAGTCACGATGCCAATCATTCATCACATACCCGAAACATTCCGATCTCTCCCAGCACTCAATCAAACATCCTTACCGTTATCCCAATATAGCAATCCTCCTCTTTCTGATACAACCGTCTAAATAAATCATCTCTCGAGATACCCGAGTCTCGTTAAAGTGCCTAATCGAGTCTATAGGCAATGCATAATGATACAAAATCGAATGCATGCTGCTGCCAAAGCAATGACAAGTTATGTATTGCTATCTACTGCTGATAAGCATTTAGTTTGTATAGCTATCTGCTGATGATAGCAATTGTATATATTATGTTTGTATGCTATCTACTGCTGCTATGACATAATATGCGATCTGCATGCTGTTAACGATGCCAATGCTATCTATATTATACTACTGGCAAAGACATGTTTACATGATTAACAACAATATGACAAGTTTTAATGCTATCTATACTGATGCATGCTGCAGTGCTATTCGGAATGCTGCAGTGCTAGTCGGAATGACAAATTCGTATGTTATCTACTGCTGATAGCTCACACATAGACACCTTCCCTGCCTTTTCCTAGAAATTTTGCATTGTCACCCAAACATCCCCTTTTAGGAGGATTTTGACAACATCTCACCAAATGACCCATACTTTTGTCACCAAATGACCCATACTTTTGTCACCAAATGACCCATACTTTTGTCACCAAATGACCCATACTTTTGTCACCAAATGACCCATACTTTTGTCACCAAATGACCCATACTTTTGTCACCAAATGACCCATACTTTTGTCACCAAATGACCCATACTTTTGTCACCAAATGACCCATACTTTTGTCACCAAATGACTCATACTTTTGTCACCAAATGACCCATACTTTTGTCACCAAATGACCCATACTTTTGTCGTTCTAGCCCGATGCCCTATGGTTTTTGGAAATACCAGCCTTGCACCCATATTTCATACACTTGAGGAACTGACGGTGTATAAGAATTCATCAATATTTCAATGGGGATGGGGACATTATTTAATACACATGTTGGGCATTTGGGCAAATTTTAGGGGAGAGGGATGCCCACAGGGTGAGGGGCGGCTCCCTGTTCCACCATCTGTGACAAGATGCCTACCAATAGCAATGCCATTGTAAGGCTATCTATATACTGCTGCTATACATGTTTGTATGCCATCTACTACTGATAGCATTGATGTGTTTGTATGCTACCGTATCTACTGCTGCCAGCAACCAGCAATGACATTTGTATGCTATCTATCGCTGCTAGCAATAGCATGTTTCAATGCTATCTACTGCTGATAGCTCACTCACAGACACCTTTTCTTAGTAAATGTTTGCAAATTTATCACCCATAGCTCCCCTTAGGAGCATGTTGACAACCTCTACCAAATGAACCCTACTTTGGTCATTCTCTCTCTCACCCGATGATCTACGGTATCCATTCCATACATGGGCCCCCTCCCAGAAACTAGTGGTATAGCATCAAGGAAATTATAGGGGAGGGGGACACACAGGGAGGGGAGGTGGGGTGGCATTTGAGGGTTCTTCTGATATGATAATACATGCTATCCACTGCTTCTACACTCTTATTCTTGATTAGTCAAGTTATGCGTCTGAAATGAGTTGGAAAAATGTGTCACCTTTTTTGACACTGAAGTGTGTCAAATGGAACAAATATCCGGGTCAAAATGCTCATTTGAATAGTATTCAGATTCAGATTTAACAAATGAAATGATCATTTTGACCCAGATATTTGTTACATTTGACACACTTCAGTGTCAAAAAATGGCGACACATTTTTCCGTGTTATTTTGACTAATAAGTTGTAGTTTCCCCGCGGACTAATTTTCTGTGTCAGATATGACCATTTCCTTGTCAAATTTGACTAATCTAGAATAAGAGTGTAGCAATGAAATGTTTGTATACCATCTACTACTAATATACTCTATTTGGTCTTCCTCTGGACAGTGACGTAACTTTACAGGCAGGCGCAGCTTTTACGCACATGTATGTATCATCTGTCTTTAAACTCTTATGTGTATTCGCCAGCGCTTTTAGTAAAATATGCTGTTACGTCACCGTGGTCACTGTCTTGTGATGGATAAAATAGATAGACTAAAGCAATTGATGTGTTTGAATGTTATTTATTGCTAATGGCAATAATAAGTTTGTAGCTATCTACTGCTGTAATCACAGACACCTTTCTAAACGCTTGCGAATTTATCACCCAAAGATCCCCTTAAAAGCATGTTGGCAACCTCTACTAAATGACCACTACTTTGGTTGTTCTCTCTCACCGATTACCGTTTTTAGGGTAGTGTTGATGGTGGTGAAGGGGATGGAGGAGGACCATTAGGCGATAAACCTCTATAATGGTTCTACGAGCTGTCGGACCTTTCAGGTAGGGTCGATCCGTCGGTTTTGTTCTACTTTAAAACATTATGTGAAACAAATTGTGAATTTTCAACAATTTTCGAAATGTTGAAAATTTCTTATTGATTTCCTCAATTTTTCTAAATCACTGTAAATAATTAATGCTCAAATTTGAAGACAAAAAATTAGGCCGGCCGGGCCCCCGTAGAACAGGTTTTATTTGGAGCCGTAATTTCAGTTAAAATGTTGTCCAAGTAGTCATACAAAACCAACTGGTTTTGACTGTTTTGAGAATTTGCCCAACTATATTACATACATTATAGTTTAATCAGTTCTAAATTGGCGAGAAATTTTGGTTTTGATCTCTCTGTGTGCAAAAGTAATTCAGGTGTACAGGCACGATTATGGCCACACGCACACGGTTTTGGCCACACGCACACAGTTTTGGCCGCACGCACGCTGTTTTGGCCGCACGCACACGTCCTGTATATGATGTACAGTGTGATTGTTGCCTTCATGCGCGCCTGCGTCCTGTAAGGAGGCTTCGCCAATTTGGAACTGATCAAACTATAGAATAATGCACACTGACTATACAGGCTAAATAGGTGTAGGATCTAAAGACCACTTGTAAAGTCTCTTTAATCAATATAACATCTGTTTACAATATTATACAGAACACAAAATAAACTTAAGAATATAACTTTATGATACACTGCAACAAAATTGTAATAATATAATACCATTCTCTTAGTTTCGGCAGAAGGCTTTTTTCGAGTTGCTTTTCATCATGTAAACGCAGACTTATCTTTTTATTTGTGGTCGCATACAAATTGTTTCTTCATAAACAAATAATGTGTAAAAAATAATGTAGAGCCAAAATTCAACTCTCATGCCTTTGTCCCTTTCACTTTCGGGAGATGTCTGTCACAGTATCTTGACCTGTATTTAACACTTTCCAAGCGGCTATTAGTTTTACCATATATAAAACAGATTTTTCAGAATCCTTTCCCATCTTTCAAGGTCTATCTGAAAGATTACTAATCAAATACTAGGCATGTTTGTACTTATTTTGATACATTTCTCATGGCGATTCCAAATATGGTAATGAAATTCAATAATTTCTAAATTTTTGAAACATTTCTTGAAATTTTGGAATGTCGTATGCAGGCGCCTGCCGCAAGGAAAGTGTGTATGCAGGCGCCTGCTGCAAGGAAAGTGTGTATGCAGGCGCCTGCCGCAAGGAAAGTGTGTATGCAGGCGCCTGCCGCAAGGAAAGTGTGTATGCAGGCGCCTGCCGCAAGGAAAGTGTGTATGCAGGCGCCTGCCGCAAGGAAAGTGTGTATGCAGGCGCCTGCCGCAAGGAAAGTGTTAAGGACTATATCTCCAAAACCAGTTGAAATATTAAAGCAATCAGTGCTTAGCCAACCACCACATAGAGGAAGATAGATATGAACATAAAACAAAATCTTTCATGCTAATTGGCCCTGTTGTAACCTGTGAGACAGACGGTAGCTTTTTTCTGCATAGCAATTTCAGTACCAAACTTTGATCGTGTAACTCAGCGCAGTGATATCAGAGCGTATTCCAATGATTGCACTGTCATTATTGCATCCATGTTATTACAATGTTTGCCCAAGTTACCAGACAACCAAAGATGAATCCAGACACTCCCGCATACATGCTGCCTTGATCACTATTATAGTAGATTCATAAATATTGGCCGATCAGTTATTGATTTGGATCTATTCCATTTAACATTAGACGTACCACAATGGAACAATTACGACGAAATCGGCATCAATTAGATGCTATTTGGTTTAATTTTGTTGGACTTAAGCGTTGAAGCAACACATCCCCAAATATCTATGCGTCCCTGCACAAATTTCAACCATCCAAGGAATTAGCGCGCTATGAAACATGCCATCTTAACAAGTGACACATATTGATCATCAATTCTTCTTAATAAGAGTTTTAATCCTTCTTCTATAAATGAGGATTAAATTAAGAAAGAAAATCAATTGGGATGACAGCAAAAGAAACCATTTCACTATTCTGGATATGAACTACCTAAGATGTGATTCAAGACACAGGGAAGCATAAAGCCATATGTATCAATGATCAGACTAAGAATTTAAATTACTGCCTCCTCTCAATTGGAAGATATTATCTATACTGAAATTGTACACCAGGCAATGTATGTGAAGCTATTATGGAACACGCTCACTGAACATTGTCATTTGTCAGATGTTTCTTAAAACATGATTTCTGCATTTCTTGCTCAAATCCACATTAAAGTGTAACATAACATTCAATGATTCAACAATTTTGAAGAAATTATATGAAAAAATCTAACCACAAATCTTTCCTTACACAAAGTAAAATTTTCATCCCACTGGTCTATTCCATCTGAAAATCATACACCCCTATGGAAGACATTACCTTCATATTGTCCCCATGCTCAGGGAGTATATCTTTCAAATTGGGCTACCTGCATGGGTGAATCCATTTAATGTACACTCCCTGTGTGGAAGATTAAGGTAATCTTTTCCATAGGGGGTGTCTGGATTTCAAAACTGGAATGGCCCATTCCAATCCATGTACAGGAATATATAGAAGAAAGATTCACAACAAAACTTATTTACTGCTTCATTTGCCTAAAGTTGCATAGGTTAAGATTAGTATTTACATATTGTTTTAATAGACAAACTTGATTTAAAGAAAGAAAATAATATTTCAGACATAATAACTTGAATACTAGTAGTACATATTCTACAATTACCCCGCATATTCCAATACCCCAATACACAGTTCAGTGCATACCCTTATAAATACATCTCATCTACTTGTGGATGGGCGTGTGGAAGAGACTCAGAGATGTCACTAAAATGGCGCTAGATAGCCTACACATAACCTCCCCAACTTAAGGAGATGATGTCTGTTTGTGTATGAATTGACACGATTAAGTCAAATGTCAACACTGGTGAAAACAAAGCTGCTTCTATGTTTGGAATACCTTGCATTAGTTCCGTGCGAGCGTAGCGAGAAGCGACTGAATGGAGCAGCACTAGAATACCCAACAAAGATATCGTCGCTGTTCTGACATACCGGCACATGTGCCATTTTGGGCAAAATGAGTTCAAGTTGCATTTTATGATCTACAAGTGAAACTCTTGATTCTCCAAAATAATTGAGACAAAAAGGTAATTAATTAATGAGATACCGCACTAATTAGTGTCATATGCCAGGGTTTTACCGGCATGAAAACCTCATTTTGTATTCTGACATACCGGCACATCACGATATTCTGCCATAGACCACCGTGTAACTATATACCGGCATATCACTGGCATATCGCTGTAGGACTGTCTGACATACCGGCACATGACTTTATGACATAATTACTCCTAATTAATAATTGCAATTTGTTGTTGTAACATGCTCATAACAAACATAAGTATATATCTATTAGTGTTCTTTGACAATGATAGTGACATCTGATGTAAATGCTCTTTAACAAGTCTTTAAAAATTGGAAAATTTTCAAACACGAATTTCTCAAAACGCTGTTTTTCGTGATGTGCCGGTATGTCAGAACAGCGACGATATGATTACCCTCACGGGTCCTCAAATTAACCTTCAGTTTACCCCATACATGGTTGGTATTCAACAATATTATCAAATTTCAATTTTTGATGATGATGATAGGCAAGCAACCTAAAGCTGAGATTGGTCAGTTTTATGAACCAGCTGTCATGTCACTGTCAGATCATAATTATTACAACACTATCCAAGGAAAATGAAACAAACCCCGATGCCTCTGCAGCGTTATCTTTTACTTTTCCCGTCGAACAATAATAGCCTTATGGTCATGTTTTTTATACTGGGTACCCAAAAAAGGTGGATCTGTTACATTTGCACTACATATTATTACTTTGCATGCATATATTTTGGCTATTCTTTATCACACATACTTAAATTTGGTCTTATTTTGATGAGAAAGTATTTGGCCTTTATTTTAAAAAGAAAAATATAAACTACCATGGTTCTGTTAATTACAATAGTTCGTTAAACCTAATTAGTCAGGGGTGGAGGAGTATGTGGAGGAGGAGTATGTGGAGGAGGAGGAGTGCATAGTTGAACAAGTATGGTGCAATATACATTGGGCAAACATAAAATGCACTGGTTTCACTCTTGGTACAATTCTATATTGAAAACATAACATTATTGAAGTGTATTTGAATTAAAAATATAATTAGTTAATTAAGGAATCATTAATTAGCATTAAATAAGAAGCTCAAAAAAATGTTAAGAAACGTAAGTTGGTCGCAGTTTGCAAATGTATGCAAACATTTGCCTGCACCAAACTATCCATTTTAAAAATATAGAAAGGTTGAGGTACCCTTTTGAATAAAAAAATTTAACTATTTAATTAAAAATTAAAAGAAGATATGTAATTAACCTCATGTATTCTGTATTGTCTGGATGTTAAATAGCACATTTTGTTAAATGCGTTTAAGTGTGGTGTTATTACTTTGTTTTTAACTGTGTTACCAAATAAGTAAAAAACTGCTGGTTTTCATCAAGCTTGTAAACTCAGGAGAATTATTAAATTCTTAGGAATGCAACTGACCTGACCTAGTATAGGATGACCAGCATAAGCAGTTTGCCAATCAACATTGGATCACCCTATATGTTGAATACAACTTAAAACGAAAACAATTATATTTCAAACTTAAATCAGACTCTTGAAATTTGAATACTGGGTTCAAACATTATGGAAACTAACCTAATTTGTTCATTTGAATGTGCTTTGCACATCATGAAGGTACAAGAAGAATGAACGCAATTAATTGTATGCCACTAAACATGTGCCATTGGGAAAATTTGAGTCACCCTGTAGTTAAAGGGCCCCTTTTTATTGAACATTATTTGAAGCTTATACCACTTTAAGCATTTATGCCACATCAAATTGGAATGTAAAATCATGTTTCAGATGCAAATATAAATTCATTCAATTTAATCAGTTGTGGATAATCATGTATACCTATAAATTAATGTTTTAAACACCCTATATGTTAGAAAAGGGTGACTTTTAAAATCAATCAATGTTCATGTTCATGCATTTTTATTTGAAATCTACTTGAATTTTGTTAAAATACTAGTCTTTGTATGTATGTAGTAATAGAAGCATTTTTCTGGAACTAAATAAACAAATTTGTAGACACCCTGTATGTAGAATTTCAGATTCGTAATGAAATTTAATTTGCATATGTCTGGATGGGTATTTTATTAAACTACTTTAAATCTGTACTGAACTTTTCTCTCATCACTTCATATACATAGTGGAAGTAATTATTGTAACCCTTCTTTTTAAGAAGATTTTGCTTGTTACACCCTGTACAATTTCGGACCACCCTGTATAATCAACTTGATTGTATGCTATTTGCATCCGTTACAGTATATGCTTTCAGAATATGTATACTTTTACCAACTTTAAATGTAAACTTTTTCAGATATAATGCATAAACTGAAAAAGGAACCTAATTTATTGAAAAAGGGACATGTAACACAAATTGTACCCAGTATAAAAAACATGACCTTATGTCACTTTAATTTTACCTTGACAAAGCCCGGACAGGCGAAACGTTGGATAATTAAATCTTCGATACATCGTATAAACCTCATTTTTACTTATTTGCTTCTACATTTTACTCAGCGATGTAACGTAGTACCCATCTTACTTCTTGATGCCTCTGGGCCCTTCTTAATTGCCTACGTCAAGATGAACACATTATATATGGGAGTTGGATGTACTAGTGTCTGGCCAATAAGGGCAAGGTGTCTGCTACCAAGCTTCAGAGGGTCACAGTTGCGGCTATTGGGGAAGCACGAGACTAGTGGTAGAAACCCGCTGATAACTTGCTATAGGTTTCTCAGGGATGTTATTGAAATATATAGAAATTTATATTTCTGGTTACAGATCCAAGTGATAGAAAGTAAGAAATACTCAAAAAATTGTGTAACTCCTATTATACAACGGCTGTATATATCGGATACAGTACTAGATACGTTACTGACAATTTGCTATTATTAATATGGCTGGGGTGAACAGGATATTAAAATATAAGCTTGAAAATCTTCTTTATCTGGGCATTATAATACCGTAGTATATAGATGAGGCGATGTCTGACGTCAATGCCTAGAGGTTGGCCACACGTGGCTATTTTGTCCTTTTCCCTATGCTGACTTAAGTTCATAAAACTTGCTCCAATCAAGATATGATATATGATATAGGATATTTGAATGAAAGATTATCTGTGTTGGTAATAACGTAATTTTAAGTTAAAAGCAATATTATGTGATCTTTTCAAAATGTTTACAATTTTTTTTTCTCTCTCATAATCAGGGCTTGAACTTCAGAATTGTTTTACCAACCAGTCGTGCAGGTAAATCACAGAAATACCTGCCCAACAGAAATTCCACCAGCCTGTGTGACGCACTTACACTGCGAGTTTCACAAATTTTACCCGCCAGTTGATAGGGTACCTTTGCATCTTCACCTGCCCGACACCAAAGTTACCCGCTATTGGGGGTTGGGCGGGTGCTGTTAAATTTCCAGGACTGCTCATGATGAAGTTTGACTCATCAGGAAAGACTTTTCTGGACTTATAAATCTATCCTGACTGTATTTTCTGTACAAATATTACAAAACTTTACTAAATCATAATAGAAATCTGCATCCATTTGAGGAATTTTTCAACATTTTTGTGGGGATTTTCATCAAAAAGCAGTCAGTACTGTGTTCACTTGTGTACAGTTGCGACGGTAAACTGCATTAACACAGTAAAAGCCATGGAATTCTATTTACTAACGAAAAAACTACTCAGAAAATAAGCTGTCCAGTTAACCCAACAATTTATTTTCAAACGTCGTTTTGAAGTAATTACAAAATGAATTGCTCTGTAAATTATATATTTTTGTTTCATTTTTATAAATATACTTTGATGCAAAAATTGCATTTAGAAAGAAAAAAATATCAAAGATAGAGGGCCTTCCATGAAAAAGACCACATAATATGCCTTTTAACTTCTTTTGTTGTCAACCTGGACTTTCATCAGCAGTTTTATGACTCAATTTGACCAGACAAGCTTGACCTTCTGGAAATGTGACATGAGAATTGGGTCATATAATGGAGAAACCAAACGTTCATTACAAACCTGGTTACTAGAGCACAGACGTCCTAGTTCTAACATATCCATATCCAGTCTCCGGGACATCACATGGTCCGGGGGGTGGGTCAATTGCTGTTTCCATAAGTATGGTTGAAAACCAATCCCTGTCTGTGTTTGTAAACGCAACGTGTCACCTCATTTATATGCATCGTGTATATGCAGTAAAGGAATTACCCACACGACTGTCGACTCAAAGTGGATGATCATGTGTGTCGCAGCTCTATTCATAATATTGTGTGTACTGATCATAACTAACAGTAGTATTGCTTTATTCAGTAATGTGTAAGAGGGAATAAAATTATGTCCTAGCCAGTTCACCCCTTGCTATACTCTATTTTGCTTCCTCTGGACAGTGACGTAATTTAACAGGCGCAGCTTTTACGCACGTGTATGTATCGTTCGCCTTTCAACGCTCGTGTGTATACGCCAGCGCCGCGAGTAGGCCGCGCACGTTATGTGCTGCAATTAGTAGAATACGCGGTTACGTCACTGTCTCGTGATGGCCAAATAGACTATAGTCTAGTGGTTGAGAGATCTGCTTTGCAATGCAGAGGTCCACGGTTTGATTCCCACTAGGACCACGTTGTCAACTAAAAGAGGACCTTTAGATGTCCTTTTATTGATCAATTATAGTATTATTACCAATCCCCATCAGTTCACTTATTTCCAGGAGCACTCAAAGAGAGTGCTCCTGTATGCATCACTTGACTCTCTTTGAGTGCTCCTGGAAATAAGTGAACTGATGGGGATTGGGAATAATTATAATGTAATAAATTGATTTATTTCCTTTTGTAAAAGTTAGGGTTAGAAATATTCTAAGTCAACAAAGTGTGTAATTCCTACCACGGGTAGACAGTCATGTGGTTATTTCCATTCATTGTTACTCATGTATATACGCATGTAATATATATTTTCAATGGTACATCTACATGCTAGAGAATTACATCAAGATGAGACATCAAAACCAGTAATAACTTAAAAGTTGCATTTCAACATTGCAAACACGCATTGAAAGCTGTATATATAATATACTGTAAAAGTAGTTATTTTCGAGTGATTACATTTTTGCGCTTTGCAGATTTTCAGCCATTTCCCTTGTTTTTAAATTCGCGATTTGAAAGTTCATTACATAGACTTATACACATAATAAATATATTCATGTGTTTTTATTTACTTACTGATTTTAGCACGAAAAGCGCGAAAATAAATGTTACGCGAAAATTTCCACTTTTACAGTATATCAAATGTCAAGGTGAATGGGGGTTTAACAACAAATTTAATTAACAGAGATAGGGGCCGTCTTCACGTCAAACTTTCCCTCTAATAACGTAGCGTTTGGTAACGAGCTGGCGTTGTTGGTACAATCCTGACTAGTCGCCTGATCGGATATTAACGCCGAATTGGATTTCCCAGAGGTCTTAGCGCCAGAGTTGCAGTTGCCATCATGCTCTTGGCCCGCAGGATTGATGCAGACGGCAGACTTCTGCTTCTTCTCGGTCAGAGCTCTCGACTGGTGTATATGCACGGTGAAGTTGACACCCTGAGCAAAAGAAGAAGAAGAAGAAGAAAAAAGTGAAAGGAAAGACAATTAAGCTGATTGACCTAACAGAAGTTTCTTTAAACATATTCCATTGCTAGCCTGTTTTAAATTCACAATATCAGACATGTGTTCACTTGGCTAAGAAAAAATAAACCCTACACATTTAAGTGGGTGGAAGTATGACTACCTTTACTCAGCACCTTTCTGCGAATTGGAAAGCAAAGTAAGTAGCACAGTGTATTCTCTATAGTTTGATTAGCTCCAAATTGGTGAAGCCTCCTTTACAGCAGCGAATAAATACAGAAGGACATGGGCGCGCATTAAAGCAACTAGCACACTGCATCATATGCCTTAACTCACCTGATTGGTAGCGGCTCTGAGAAAGCCAACATTGGCTGTAGTAGTCACTGCATGTAAATGGTCGCCAGTACCGAATATTGCCTGCAAACAATAGAACAAAAGTAATTGGGTATAAATTTGTTCTTTGAAAATATCATTTTTACCGCACGCATATCGTGCTATAATTGCCCAGATATCTCATTAGAGGGAAAATGTTTAACACTTTCCACGCAGCAGGCGTCTGCAGACGACAGTTCCAAACTGTCACAAAATTACCAAAATGTTTCGAAAATGTCAACATTATTTAATTTTATCACCATATTTGGGATCACCATGAGAAATGCTAATAAAATAAGTACAAACATACTTAGTATTGGTTCGGTAATTGTCGAGATAGACTTTGAAATTTAGGAAAGGTTTCTGTAAAATCTGTTTTGTATAGGGTAAAACTAATAGCTGCATGGAAAGTGTTAAGTTCCTTTAGTATACCCTACCACTACCAAGTTCCACGGTACTTTGAATAGCCCATACATGCCCAGTGAACAATCATAGTGGTAGGGTTTTCTGAAAGATAGCCAAATTGTGTAAACAGATTGACTGCTGATGATATTATATATTTATAAACACTACAAAAGAGGTGTTATCACGGGTTCCAGTAGCTATAAAAACCCTGTGAGCAGGATTCAGAGTTGCCAGTCTGATGAAGCTACCAGCGTGATAGTGAAATGTCATTAAACAGTGAGTAACATCTTTCACTTCCTTTGGATTTGTACACAAAGAAATCTCAATATTAGGTTTTATCACAGTTTAAAAATGTCCTGCTCTGGCATATTTAAGAAAAATTAATCTTTTTAAACAATTCTTATGCCTTTTAAATCATAATAAATTATAATACTTAACAAACATATTGAAGTTGATTTTTTCCACTTAATCTTATACCACAAATATAACAGTGTGCAAAAATAAAGTGTAATATAAAAATTTAAAATCAAGTCCCACTAACCTTGGCCCTAGTCTTGATTTTATTACTGCCCTCTAGCATATCAGCCCTGTCTGATAAACAGTCGTCCACCGGTTGTATTCTAGCTAGGAGTTTGCTGGCCCGCGCTTTCTCGTTAGGACCGGCTATTGTCTTCAAGATGTTCTGGAAGTCGTTGAGAGCTGTCTTGCAAGCGTACAGCTCTTTACCTGGAAAGAGGGAGAGAGAGAGGGGGAGAGAGAATGGTGTCATAAGGGGTGTAATAATTCATGTCATATGTGACCATCCAGCACAAAGGGGCCGTAAAGTCGGCAGAGCATGTACTGAGATACGGCTTAATCAACATTTCAATAAACATTATTGATTTGCACTGCCTATTTAACATGCAATATGGACATGTAATACATCAGTAAAGATCGTTTGATTTTACAGATTACAGATCAGTGACCGCATTAGACTTTTGTAGTCTGTAGTAGACAAGGGGCAGTCTCTATGTTATTTCCATTGGTCAAGGGGCAGTCCTTTGGAGGTTCTATTAGAACCAAATTTATATATAGTAGGCCAGTGGCAACCTACGTGTTCAGTGGAAGCGGCAATCTATCTGAACGGCTCTTTTCAGAGCCACCAATTCTTTCACATGTAGGAAAGGGCACCTACTCTCAAATCATCGGGCAAGGGGCAGCCAAAATTATGATAACAAGAGAAGTGGCAATCTCTATGTTTTGTTTAATATTATAATAATTTGGTCCTGAAGAAGTCAGAGCTAATCCTGATGAAAGCTTGACAGATTAAAACTCGTCCGACGGCGAACCCGTTAAATCTTTAACTTATATTATGAATACCCGTCGTAAAAGCCTATCTCACAATATCATTGTAAAGCTGTAAAAATTGCCCTTTTCAATATCTCAAAAAATATTCTGGCCGACTTTACATCCCATTTGTGGCGGATGGTCACATATTTGCATGATTATGTCAGGTTATATACAAATATTTGACTCAATAAAGAAATCTTAGAATTATGTTGTTTATTTTACAGTTCAACCTCGGTTATCCGACCATCTTTTATCCGAAGAACTCCATCTGAATGATCCCAGAAGAAAGTAAGTTTTTTACAGCCTAATCACCTTATTTTCACACTCTTAAGCATTTGAAAGCTGTCTTATGATGTTGGTAGTGCTTAAATAATACATTGTCACTGCAATTACCCCTCATTCAGTACCCTTCTATTTGAGTACTTCAGGACAGTCAATGCAGAATTACACATAATTTGCTTATCCAGATTTGTCACTTATCCAGCCATTGCTTGGTCCCATTATGTCCAAATAACCGAGGTTGGAGTGTACTACCTTTTTGTACAGGAGCATAGCTCTAGAGTGGGGGGGGGGGGGGGGGGGGGGGGTATGGAGGATATGGGCATTAACCCTCCCACTCCCACTAGAAGGTTTACTTCCATGCCTCACTAACTAGTTTAAATAAAGGGATACAACTCAATGTATATTAACCACAATTAGTTTTTCAACCAGCTCTACCTTTAGAAGCTATGAATCAAGGTACATCCAGCAATACGTCGAAACAACACTTTTTCTAGATTTTCTCTCACAATTTGCTGTGGGGTACACTATGAAATGCAAATCTGTGCTTAATTTTCACATAAAACCTGTAATCACCGGAATATGACAACACTTTCAAAATGCCAAAATGTTAAACATTGTGAAAAATTGCCCTAAAAATTGTTTTGTTGCCCTCAGCGACCGACCGACGGACCCTTAAATCTAAAAAATCAGGGCTGCAATTGCTTCTTTTTTTTAGATTCAAATTTTACCAAATTTGTCAAAATATTACTATTTTCTGCTTGAAATGAATAAGTTTGCTTGAATAGATTGCATTGAAACTATAATCATACTAGAAACATTAGTCAAATTGACATTAACCAATTTTGCCTTGTCATGAACCACAGTCTGTCAGTAAGGCCCAAAAAAATAAATTGTTTGTTTGTCCATAGAGGGTCCGAAAAAGGTAGGGTCGGTATGTCGGATTTTTTATTTTATTTTTTAAATTGTGTTTGGGAATATAAATTCGGCATGAATACTGTGAATTGAAGTCGTCCAAACACAAAACACATCACTTTGATAGTATTGAACTCTTTTTAATGAGTTTGTTAGAATTGTACTTTAATACTTAGGCCTACAACTGTTCAACTAAACCAAATGAACATGTTGTCATGTCGGTCGCCGCCATTTATTATGATTGAAAATGTGCAGAAAGTGAGAAATATATACGTGAAAGTAGTGCTGTTATAGATACAAAATTTTGTATCGATATGTCGTAAAAGAAAACTTCGACATGTCGATATATTATCGATAAAATATAATTGGTTTCCGAATTCTGCAACTATTGTCGCCAATCAAAAACGTCAGATAAAACCTGATCAGATCGGGACCGGGGAAATATTCATATCAATGATGTACCCCACCAATAAATAACTTGGAAAATTGACCGAAAAAGTCACTTAAAACCGTTAAATGAATACTAAATTGAACAAATTCCGAAGTAGCTGGCCGATACGGTCGCCATCTTTTAATTGATGAAAATCGTCCTTTACGCATGCGTGTGACACATCGTGCTTCGGCTTTATTCGATTTCCCCTTCGGCCTCTTCCGAAACGTGATACGAATGACGTATTGCTACGAAAATTATCCTTACGCATGCGTGTGACAATTTGTCCAATCACAAATTTTACTTCAATTTTCCGGAACGGTACGAGTGACGTAATGCCAATAACATGTGCTCGCAACTCATCTCGAAAGCACAGTTCCCCATAGTTCCACAGATGTGGATTAAGCCTCTGATTGACCAACTGCGCTCTCTGAAAATCATGGTTGGTTTTTATAAATACCAATATACGACTGGCATTCCCGATGGCGTTGTTATTCAGTATGAATTATTTTGATACTTCTGGATCAGGATCTGGATCATTATACTCCAATTAAGCAGGTTCTGCGCATTGGGGATGGTGTTTATAAAGACCAGATTCATTACAGCGTACGAAATCAGGAATAAAACGGTCCGTTTGGCCATTTAAATTGCTCAAAAAGTTGTTTTAAAAAAATAATAGAAAATAAAAAATAATACGGTCGGCACCAAGGTACAGGGTCGGTCGGACGTGGACAAACAAACAATTTATTTTTTTTGGCCTAATATTTGACAGCAAAATAAAAGAAGAAAAAAAGACCGACTTGACCCAACTTCAAGATTTTTGGCACTTGGGGCAACACGCGTGCTCGCAACCAAAACCACGCACGTGTGGCCACAATTGTCCTAGGACGCTTGAATTGCTTTTGCGCGTCGAGAGATAAAAACTGACTATTTCTCGCCAATTTAGAACTGAATTAACTATAAAGCATGGTCATGTCTATAGTTTGATCAGTTCCAAATTGGCGAAGCCTTCTTACAACAGTGAATGAATACAGAAGGACGCGGGCGCACATGAAGGCAGCAATCGCACTGCGAATCACTGCGTGACGCGTGCATGCAACCATAACCACGCACATGTGGCCACAATTGTCCACTGACGCTTGAATTACTTTTGCATGCAGAGAGATAAAAAATGACTATTTCTCGCCAATTTAGAACAGAATAAACTATATAGCATGGTCATGTCTATATTTTGATCAATTCCAAATTGGGGAAGCTTCCTTACAATAGCGAATGAATATAGAGGGACGCGGGCGCACATGAAGGCAGCAATTGCACTGGGAATCACTGTGTGACGCGTGCATGCAACCAAAACAGCGCGAGTGTGGCCACAAACGTCCTAGGACGCTTGAATTACTTTTGCGCCCCGAGAGATAAAAATAGAATATTCCTCGCAAATTTGGAACTGATTAAACTTTAGTTCTCATACCTTACCTTGTAAAAATGAATTTAGCCCTGGTAATAACGGATGTAACCTCTCCTGCTGGGCCAATTCGCTAATGAGTGGTTCGGGGAATTGAAACCAGCAGCCGCCGTGGGTCAACTCAGAGACCAGGGCTATTAACGTGGTCACGTCCAGGTTCACTTTGGTAAAGTTGTCTATGTCACCGGGCATGGTGGCTAACATATTCTGGATGGGGATGAAGGCAGATTCAAAATTGTGGTGATTATTTATGTAAAATCATTAGAACAAAAGCATTTTCTTATTCACAAAATAGCCTAATCACTATTCTTTCAAGCAGCCCTCTGGTGGTGGAACCACAATTCAATTGCCACTGAAAATATGATTATGTTTACAATTAACTTCTAACGTCTACTTCTAAATGTCTTCATGGTACTGCGCCAATCTATCTTCAAGATCTTATTAAGCAATATACACCCTCACGCAATCTTCGTTCTTCAACCCAATCGCGTCTTATCTGCTCTTCAACGTCCACTCAATATAGTCAGCGCTCCCTCTCTGTGTCTTCTACTGGACTTTGGAATAATATTCCTCTTCATTCGAAGAATGCAGAGACTGTTTTTCATTTTCAGAAATTCTTAAAGACTTATTTGTTCACAACAGCTTCTTAATTTTTTTCCTTCTTATCCATGTACATGTATAGTTTGTTTATATGTTTTATGTTCCAACGTTTAGGGATCTCGATGTTAGGCACTATACAAATATGGTTATTATTATTATCATTATTTATGGTAATCAATATATGGTTATAAATTTCATTAGAAGGTAGCATATTGTGATATGTGCCCCAGATCTTAGGAGATTAGGCCTAACAAAAATAAATTGTTGTTTCCGGTAACCCGACCGACCCTCTTAAAACCTGCCGACCGTACAAATTTTATCAACATTTTAAAAAAATAAAATTTATTTTCTACCTACCGTTCGTATTTTTTCAGTCCAAATTTACGGAAATGTATTGAGAGAATAAAAATTTTACATTCCCATTTAGTTTTACATTCCCATTTTGCCGAAGGTCCAATTTGAATGTACCCATTTCCATGAATTCTGCAACAATTCTGAAGTTTGCTTTCCGTTCGTCCGTACGCCGAAAACTAGTAAAATTTTATTTCCATTCATCAACAACAGCGCAGTATTTGCGGTTGGTTATCGCAATAATAATTTTTTGGGTACCACCAACAAACCAACCAACCACATGGAAAGACGTATCGTAACATGGTAAAAATAACACACTGGGAACCGTGTGGAACAGAAAAGAAATATCATATTATTAACCTCAGTTCGGGCATGCAAAAGTCTCTCGCGCACGTGTTGAGAAGTAAAGCCAAGTACGATCGAAGGAAAAACATTTATTTTTTAATGAGAAAATGCAGTGTATTTACATTTAATGAATTATAATAAAAAATTGAATGAAATTTGCCTCGGAAGTTGGCGTTCACTGTTCAGACCGGGCGTTGAGATTGCGATGACGGTCAAAATTCGGAAGCTTTGCAATTAATTTACATGGTGAATCTAAAATAATATTTTTTTGTAAAATAATTTTTTTTCGTAAAATAATTTTTTTTCCCGACCGACCGACCGACCCTCTTTTTTGTCAGCATGTTACCGGAAACAAACATTTATTTTTGTTAGGCCTTACTGTTTTACAACAGGGAGACAGTAGTAGTGGCTAATGTAAGTTTGACCACACAACACTCATTTACCACTCAGTTTGGGAGGTGACAGCAGTCTCTTTATCCATTGTACATAATTAATTACCTGAGGAACAGACGAGGAGAACTTGGGAGGCTCTGGCTTTATGGCTTCAGACTCCTCTTCATTGGCAAATATATGGCCGTGTACTATAGCACCTTGATCTTGAAGCTCATCTGAATATAATAATAAAATATTGAAATACAATCAAAACGAGTTATAAGTTTATTAAATTGATAATAATAAAGTTTATGAGAGTGCATGCATATCATGAACTCGTTTGCTTACTGAGCAGGAAATTGCTTTGTAAGCCTGATCAGCGTCCTTTTGACATTAATCTAGGCAGAGCGAGCTCGATTTTGGGCCCCCAAAAGGTTTTATTTGTCTCTCTTCTGCCGAGCACTATATTCGGGTTGATTCATAATTCTTGTCAGTTTGAAGGTCAAAAATGTAAAAGGTCAAGTAGACTACCCATTATATGTGTGGTGGCATGGGAAAACCCTTCACATGGTCATTTTCTAGCAACTTGGTTTTTTCTTTGGCAGAGAGCTTGATACTCTACTGAGTATAGGACTGTTTAAATTTTTCAGAAATTCCATCTAGAACTACTATACAGTTATAGTATTTTAAAGTCGGCAAGTTTACACGCAACACTAAAAATTGAAATTGACAATTCAAAGGTGTACACAACATTTTAAATGCTCTAATAATAATAAAACTACATTGTTATACCACGCAGAATAGCTTGTCATATGAAAAGGACTTTTGATATGAACTTAGATTTTTGCGATATTATTAACAATTGTAAGTTCTTCACTTTCAAAATCTTTACAATGCACTGTCGGAATTCACAAGTGGTTACCATGGTAACAATGTCATTTTACGTAAACATAGCATTTTACACATAAAATTTGATAAACAAGGTTCAGAAAAGTACTAAAATAAACTTAACATCTGGAATTTTGCAAAAGAAACTCCTGGAGACTAAAGTTCAAGGTATAATCTCTATCTTGGGACCAAAGTTGGAAAATTGACTTGGAACTCATTTGTTACAAATATTTTGGTATGACCCAGATATCTCAATATTAACACTAGCGACTTCCGACGGGTTTTCCCATACCACCACACATATCACCTCAGTCCTGTGGTGACTTAGTGACTACCAAAGACATTTCTTTAACAGAATCAACAGGATTTTTTGGTGATTTCAACTTTCATGTTGACAACGTTAATGACAACAGGGCTAAGAAATTCCTTGAAATTGTTACTGCTTGTAATCTTTCTCAGCTTGTTCATCGACCAACTCATAAAAATGGACATACTCTGGATCTTATTCTTGTAAACGACGTCGATTTTGTCAGATCAGTTCATGTGGATGGTTTTAGATCATCTGATCACACTCCTGTCGTAGCTCAACTTTGTCTCCCCAAACCTCCCAGGATTAAACGGGAAGTCGTATATCGCCGCATATCTGCTATTTGTACTGATCAATTATTAAATGATCTTGATAAAATCACTGACTTGCAGAACCCACCATCTGACCTGAATGCTGCAGTTGAGATTTACAACACCGAACTTGGAAAACTCCTCGACAAGCATGCACCCCTCAAAAAACGCGTATTCATTGTACGTCCTGAGTGTAAGTGGTACACACCTGAAATTGATGTCGCCAAGAAAGCAAGACGCTCTGCTGAAAAAACAATGGCGTAAAACCAAGCTTGAAATTCATCGTCAAATCTTTCGGGAATCGTGTATCGCGGTAAATAAGCTAATCAATAGTACAAAAACAACTTATTACTCAGGTCTCATTGCACAAGTCTCTCATGATCAGAAATCGCTGTTTAAAATTGTTTCAACACTATCATCAATCCCTAATATAAATGCTCTCCCATCACATACTTCTGAACTTGAACTGAGCAATCGCTTTAGCAATTACTTCAATGACAAAATTGCTACCATTCGCTCTGGCCTTGATGCTGAAAAACACACAACTAACTTCCACCAATTTGAAATCTCAACATCTGCAACTCTCACAGTGTTTCATCCGGTTTCTGAAGATGACATTGAATCTTTTGTTAATAAGTCTCCGACTAAGTCTAGCTGTGTCGATCCGATGCCAACATCTGTTATCAAGCTATGTCTGGACAAGTTACTGACCATTCTAACACGGATTATCAACCTTTCGCTGAAATCTGGCGTTGTCACTCAGTCGCTCAAATCCGCTGTTGTTACTCCACTTCTCAAGAAAGCTTCGCTTGACACGGAAATCCTGAAAAATTTCCGCCCTATTTCCAACCTTCCTTTTGCGTCCAAGATTCTTGAGAAAGTTGTGGCCTCTCAGCTTAACGAATATTTCAATCAGAATGCTTTGTTGGAACCTCTTCAATCAGCTTACCGCAAACTTCACAGCACGGAAACAGCATTGTTATCAGTGCATAATAGCATTACTAGATCCCTTGATTCCGGCAATGTTGTCTTGTTAGTCCTCCTAGATTTATCGGCAGCCTTCGATACCATCGATCACAGTATTTTACTCCAGCGTCTTTCCAACCTTGGTATCAAAGGAGTTGCTCTACAATGGATTCGCTCCTACCTCACTGGTAGATTTCAGTCCGTTTCTGTTAAAGGTAGCACTTCATCATCAAAATTGCTAAACTTCGGAGTGCCTCAAGGCTCAGTTTTAGGACCACTGCTGTTTTCCATCTACATTTCTCCTCTTGGAAATCTGATTCGTCACCTTAACCTCAACTTTCACCAATATGCTGATGATAACCAATTATATCTTTCATTCACTAAGTCTAATACTGCATCAGCCATCAGCTCAATCCAGAGCGGTGTTCTTCAAATCAAGGAATGGATGACGCAGAACAAACTGAAATTCAATGATTCTAAGACAGAAGTTCTTTACATTCACTCTAAGTTTGACCGCTCTCCAATGCCTTTCAACTCTATCAACATCGGCTCCTGTTCAGTTACGCCTGCCAAACAGGCCAGGAATATTGGTGTTACTTTTGATGATACTTTCTCTTTCCATCAACATGTCTCGTCTACGTGCCGTTCAATTTACTTCTTTCTCAGGAAAATTGGTCATATTAGAAAGTACCTCACTAACGAGTCATGTTCTACTATTGTTCATGCTATTGTTTCATCAAAACTTGACTATGGTAATTCCTTGTTGTATGGTATCCCAGATACACATCTTCATCTTCTTCAACGTGCACAGAATACGGCCGCTAGAATCATTACCCGCACAAAAAAGTTCGACCATATCACTCCTGCACTCAAGCAGCTTCATTGGCTGCCAATATCATCCAGAATTGAGTTCAAGATCTTGCTCCTAACTTATAAAGCCTTAAACGGACTTGCTCCACAATATCTTGCAGATCTTGTCCATTATCGACGTACATGCCGCAACCTTCGCTCCAACAACAAACTACTCCTTGAAGTACCACGATGGAAACTCGCTACGTAAGGTCGCCGTTGCTTTTCATCAGCTGCACCTGTTCTATGGAACTCATTACCACTGGACATTAAGTCATCCCCGAATGTCAACATTTTTAAGAAGAAACTAAAAACTCATCTCTTCTCGAAAGCATACAGTGCATAGCACTTGACTCTACAGCGCCATTGAACATTTCTTTGTAAATGGATATTAGGCGCTATATAAATTATATTATTATTATTATTATTATTATTTTCAGATAGGGTATATTGACCTATCTATGATATTCTCTGCTCATCTACTTGGCTAATCTCCTTTACAGCTATACAGAGTTAAGTAAGAACTCAGTTTTTATGCAAAAATATATACTGTTTTGTTTAAATAACCGGTAGGTCTGTGCGGACACATGCTTGGGCCCTGATGGGACCAGATTCAAGCATAATGCTTGGGCCCGGCATGTTGGCTATATGAAATTAAAGTAAACTAAGCAACCTTGTGTTAGTACCTGCTATTGCTTGGATAATGCCTGCATAGAATATTACATGTACTGTAGGTGGACTATAGTTGATTGGATGTTGCTGACTTGCATGGGCGTATTGACTGGCTTGTTCTATTATATCATGCTCACCGTATTCACCTACATAACATACCTGCTATTACTTGGATAATGCCTGCATAGAATATTACATGTACTGTAGGTGGACTATAGTTGATTGGATGTTGCTGACTTGCATGGGCGTATTGACTGGCTTGTTCTATTATATCATGCTCACCGTATTCACCTACATAACATACCTGCTATTACTTGGATAATGCCTGCATAGAATATTACATGTACTGTAGGTGGACTATAGTTGATTGGATGCTGCTGACTTGCATGGGCGTATTGACTGGCTTGTTCTATTATATCATGCTCACCGTATTCACCTACATAACATACCTGCTATTACTTGGATAATGCCTGCATAGAATATTACATGTACTGTAGGTGGACTATAGTTGATTGGATGTTGCTGACTTGCATGGGCGTATTGACTGGCTTGTTCTATTATATCATGCTCACCGTATTCACCTACATAACATACCTGCTATTACTTGGATAATGCCTGCATAGAATATTACATGTACTGTAGGTGGACTATAGTTGATTGGATGTTGCTGACTTGCATGGGCGTATTGACTGGCTTGTTCTATTATATCATGCTCACTGTATTCACCTACATAACATACCTGCTATTACTTGGATAATGCCTGCATAGAATACTACATGTACTGTAGGCGGACTATAGTTGATTGGATGCTGCTGACTTGCATGGGCGTATTGACTGGCTTGTTCTATTATATCATGCTCACCGTATTCACCTACATAACATACCTGCTATTACTTGGATAATGCCTGCATAGAATATTACATGTACTGTAGGTGGACTATAGTTGATTGGATGTTGCTGACTTGCATGGGCGTATTGACTGGCTTGTTCTATTATATCATGCTCACCGTATTCACCTACATAACATACCTGCTATTACTTGGATAATGCCTGCATAGAATACTACATGTACTGTAGGTGGACTATAGTTGATTGGATGTTGCTGACTTGCATGGGCGTATTGACTGGCTTGTTCTATTATATCATGCTCACCGTATTCACCTACATAACATACCTGCTATTACTTGGATAATGCCTGCATAGAATACTACATGTACTGTAGGTGGACTATAGTTGATTGGATGTTGTTGACTTGCATGGGCGTATTGACTGGCTTGTTCTATTATATCATGCTCACCGTATTCACCTACATAACATACCTGCTATTACTTGGATAATGCCTGCATAGAATACTACATGTACTGTAGGTGGACTATAGTTGATTGGATGTTGCTGACTTGCATGGGCGTATTGACTGGCTTGTTCTATTATATCATGCTCACCGTATTCACCTACATAACATACCTGCTATTACTTGGATAATGCCTGCATAGAATACTACATGTACTGTAGGTGGACTATAGTTGATTTGATGTTGTTGACTTGCATGGGCGTATTGACTGGCTTGTTCTATTATATCATGCTCACCGTATTCACCTACATAACATACCTGCTATTACTTGGATAATGCCTGCATAGAATACTACATGTACTGTAGGTGGACTATAGTTGATTGGATGTTGCTGACTTGCATGGGCGTATTGACTGGCTTGTTCTATTATATCATGCTCACCGTATTCACCTACATAACATACCTGCTATTACTTGGATAATGCCTGCATAGAATACTACATGTACTGTAGGTGGACTATAGTTGATTGGATGTTGCTGACTTGCATGGGCGTATTGACTGGCTTGCTCTATTATATCATGCTCACCGTATTCACCTACATAACATACCTGCTATTACTTGGATAATGCCTGCATAGAATACTACATGTACTGTAGGTGGACTATAGTTGATTGGATGTTGCTGACTTGCATGGGCGTATTGACTGGCTTGTTCTATTATATCATGCTCACCGTATTCACCTACATAACATACCTGCTATTACTTGGATAATGCCTGCATAGAATACTACATGTACTGTAGGTGGACTATAGTTGATTGGATGTTGCTGACTTGCATGGGCGTATTGACTGGCTTGCTCTATTATATCATGCTCACCGTATTCACCTACATAACATACCTGCTATTACTTGGATAATGCCTGCATAGAATACTACATGTACTGTAGGTGGACTATAGTTGATTGGATGTTGCTGACTTGCATGGGCGTATTGACTGGCTTGTTCTATTATATCATGCTCACCGTATTCACCTACATAACATACCTGCTATTACTTGGATAATGCCTGCATAGAATACTACATGTACTGTAGGTGGACTATAGTTGATTGGATGTTGCTGACTTGCATGGGCGTATTGACTGGCTTGTTCTATTATATCATGCTCACCGTATTCACCTACATAACATACCTGCTATTACTTGGATAATGCCTGCATAGAATACTACATGTACTGTAGGTGGACTATAGTTGATTGGATGTTGCTGACTTGCATGGGCGTACTGACTGGCTTGTTCTATTATATCATGCTCGCCGTATTCACCTACATAACATACCTGCTATTACTTGGATAATGCCTGCATAGAATACTACATGTACTGTAGGTGGACTATAGTTGATTGGATGTTGCTGACTTGCATGGGCGTATTGACTGGCTTGTTCTATTATATCATGCTCACCGTATTCACCTACATAACATACCTGCTATTACTTGGATAATGCCTGCATAGAATACTACATGTACTGTAGGTGGACTATAGTCGATTGGATGTTGCTGACTTGCATGGGCGTATTGACTGGCTTGTTCTATTATATCATGCTCACCGTATTCACCTACATAACATACCTGCTATTACTTGGATAATGCCTGCATAGAATACTACATGTACTGTAGGCGGACTATAGTTGATTGGATGTTGCTGACTTGCATGGGCGTATTGACTGGCTTGTTCTATTATATCATGCTCACCGTATTCACCTACATAACATACCTGCTATTACTTGGATAATGCCTGCATAGAATACTACATGTACTGTAGGCGGACTATAGTTGATTGGATGTTGCTGACTTGCATGGGCGTATTGACTGGCTTGTTCTATTATATCATGCTCACCGTATTCACCTACATAACATACCTGCTATTACTTGGATAATGCCTGCATAGAATACTACATGTACTGTAGGTGGACTATAGTTGATTGGATGTTGCTGACTTGCATGGGCGTATTGACTGGCTTGTTCTATTATATCATGCTCACCGTATTCACCTACATAACATACTTGGATAATGCCTGCATAGAATACTACATGTACTGTAGGTGGACTATAGTTGATTGGATGTTGCTGACTTGCATGGGCGTATTGACTGGCTTGTTCTATTATATCATGCTCACCGTATTCACCTACATAACATACCTGCTATTACTTGGATAATGCCTGCATAGAATACTACATGTACTGTAGGTGGACTATAGTTGATTGGATGTTGCTGACTTGCATGGGCGTATTGACTGGCTTGTTCTATTATATCATGCTCACCGTATTCACCTACATAACATACCTGCTATTACTTGGATAATGCCTGCATAGAATACTACATGTACTGTAGGTGGACTATAGTTGATTGGATGTTGCTGACTTGCATGGGCGTATTGACTGGCTTGTTCTATTATATCATGCTCACCGTATTCACCTACATAACATACCTGCTATTACTTGGATAATGCCTGCATAGAATACTACATGTACTGTAGGTGGACTATAGTTGATTGGATGTTGCTGACTTGCATGGGCGTACTGACTGGCTTGTTCTATTATATCATGCTCGCCGTATTCACCTACATAACATACCTGCTATTACTTGGATAATGCCTGCATAGAATACTACATGTACTGTAGGTGGACTATAGTTGATTGGATGTTGCTGACTTGCATGGGCGTATTGACTGGCTTGTTCTATTATATCATGCTCACCGTATTCACCTACATAACATACCTGCTATTACTTGGATAATGCCTGCATAGAATACTACATGTACTGTAGGTGGACTATAGTCGATTGGATGTTGCTGACTTGCATGGGCGTATTGACTGGCTTGTTCTATTATATCATGCTCACCGTATTCACCTACATAACATACCTGCTATTACTTGGATAATGCCTGCATAGAATACTACATGTACTGTAGGCGGACTATAGTTGATTGGATGTTGCTGACTTGCATGGGCGTATTGACTGGCTTGTTCTATTATATCATGCTCACCGTATTCACCTACATAACATACCTGCTATTACTTGGATAATGCCTGCATAGAATACTACATGTACTGTAGGCGGACTATAGTTGATTGGATGTTGCTGACTTGCATGGGCGTATTGACTGGCTTGTTCTATTATATCATGCTCACCGTATTCACCTACATAACATACCTGCTATTACTTGGATAATGCCTGCATAGAATACTACATGTACTGTAGGTGGACTATAGTTGATTGGATGTTGCTGACTTGCATGGGCGTATTGACTGGCTTGTTCTATTATATCATGCTCACCGTATTCACCTACATAACATACTTGGATAATGCCTGCATAGAATACTACATGTACTGTAGGTGGACTATAGTTGATTGGATGTTGCTGACTTGCATGGGCGTATTGACTGGCTTGTTCTATTATATCATGCTCACCGTATTCACCTACATAACATACCTGCTATTACTTGGATAATGCCTGCATAGAATACTACATGTACTGTAGGTGGACTATAGTTGATTGGATGTTGCTGACTTGCATGGGCGTATTGACTGGCTTGTTCTATTATATCATGCTCACCGTATTCACCTACATAACATACCTGCTATTACTTGGATAATGCCTGCATAGAATACTACATGTACTGTAGGTGGACTATAGTTGATTGGATGTTGCTGACTTGCATGGGCGTATTGACTGGCTTGTTCTATTATATCATGCTCACCGTATTCACCTACATAACATACCTGCTATTACTTGGATAATGCCTGCATAGAATACTACATGTACTGTAGGTGGACTATAGTTAATTGGATGTTGCTGACTTGCATGGGCGTATTGACTGGCTTGTTCTATTATATCATGCTCACCATATTCACCTACATAACATACCTGCTATTACTTGGATAATGCCTGCATAGAATACTACATGTACTGTAGGTGGACTATAGTTGATTGGATGTTGCTGACTTGCATGGGCGTATTGACTGGCTTGTTCTATTATATCATGCTCACCGTATTCACCTACATAACATACCTGCTATTACTTGGATAATGCCTGCATAGAATACTACATGTACTGTAGGTGGACTATAGTTGATTGGATGTTGCTGACTTGCATGGGCGTATTGACTGGCTTGTTCTATTATATCATGCTCACCGTATTCACCTACATAACATACCTGCTATTACTTGGATAATGCCTGCATAGAATACTACGTGTACTGTAGGTGGACTATAGTTGATTGGATGTTGCTGACTTGCATGGGCGTATTGACTGGCTTGCTCTATTATATCATGCTCACCGTATTCACCCTCACCTACAAGATAAAGTATAGATGGAATAATTGGGAAACAAATTATTGAGAAAGATTTGCATTTGGGGTAAAGGGTTGTTGTGGTGTGAGTGGGGGTGTAATCCAAATAGTCAAATAGTTGGCAAATTTGTGTAGTTGACAAATTTATGCAGCGGTCGGCTAAATAAAGGATAATGTTATAGAGAAAACCTGGAGGATTGGCCATTAATTGTTGACTGTGCTCTTTTTTTGACTGTGCTCTTTTTTGACTGTACGATTTTTTTTTTGACCATGCAATTTTTTTTTAGCGTTGACATTTTTTGACCTCACGCCCCCTATGTGAAATTCATGAGGTGAATGCAAAAATAATTGGGGCTACCTTTTACTATTTTTTTGTTGGTACGTCAGGAATTGAGAAGAATCTGGGTCGGGGGAAATTTCATTTATGGCCAGGTGGCCCCTCCCACTCACAATATCCTGCGCACGCCACTGCCCCCACCCCAAAGTTACTAGTGTTACAAACATTTCTCAGGAGGACAAGAGTTAAATTTATTAAAACAAATTTGTCCCTATATGCCATGGTTTGGTTCGAAGTCAGTCTTTTTCAATTGAGAGAACAAACACCAAGGCCAAAAAATTCTGAAAAGTGGTCAGCTTTCTATGATTTCATGCTCAAATGGTTAAGTCATCAAAAGCAAGATACCAGTGTTCTTCTAAATACAGCCATCAACAAAGGTAACTGACTAGTGACTAGGTAATAAATGTGCTGATAACTCTAAAAGTATAACTTTTAGATATATTAAATTATAAAGTTATTAAGAAATTTCTCCTCCTTAATTTGAGATATTGCACACTAAGAATGGTTGATTTTTGAGGAAGTTACAAACCCAAATGTAAGGTCAAGTATGATTTTCATTTTCACATTTTTTCTTTCAATCATGCTCTTCTAAATATATTATGCAACTCTCTGATAATTTCTTGTTAAAACAGTACTGTACATTGGCTCCTTGGACATTACCCTGGCATATTCTGTGTAACGCTTTGGCCTTCCTGGCCGTAATCTTGATCCAGGCTCGGCCCCCTTGACCAACGACATCCAGTAGTAACGTGCTCTCTGCACCGTACTCATCCAAGTAGTGGACCGGTCTCAGGACGCTGGTCACCCGGCCAAAGGACTCAGCCGTGTAGATGACCGCTTCCAGGTGGCTTAGATTGGTGCTTTTCAGGTGGTTTTCCTTGACCGGGATCTGTCCATGTTGAAGCTGCACGAGTGGATGACGAAATGAAATTATGAATTGTAATTTTTTTTTAAATGGGTATGTGGTAACAATACTATGTAACAATTGGATAAGGTGCTGTACCAGGTATTATGATCAATTTATAGGCTGGATTTGACTAAGGATACAATACATGAAACAGTACCAACTAAAAGACCAGGGATGTGCATATTTGTTGGAACCAATCAGCAACAGTTTAAAAGTGTTGTTCTATACGGAATAAATGCTAACCTCGTTATAGCATCATCCAAGTGGCACAGTTCTTTCCCATTGAAAAGCATGTCTAACAATTAAGCAGAGCTCTGTAGTGTAAAGCCCTGGCAGGGTGGGGATTTCTTGCATTTTCCAATAACCTCAATAGTCAATTAAATCCTAGGCAAAATACTAGGGGCAGTACTCATCAATTTAAATTTAATTATTTTGACATTTTTGAAACATTTTGTGAAAATTCACTTTTTCCAGACAATTCATAACTTACTGAACAGACTTTGTACCAGTATCGGACGATACTAGTACAGCCAAGAATCTGGGACCTAAAGTACACTTTTTCCAGACAGTTCATAACTTACAGATCGGATAAAAAGACTGCTCCGCCTGTATCTTCTTAATCAGTTTGTTGATGCCCTCTATGCCGTTGCCATGCTGACTGGACTTGTATCGGACGATACTAGTACAGCCAAGAATCTGGGACCTAAAGTACACTTTTTCCAAGACAATTCATAACTTACAGATCGGATAAAAGACTGCTCCGCCTGTATCTTCTTAATCAGTTTGTTGATGCCCTCTATGCCGTTGCCATGCTGACTTGACTTGTCCTTCAGCGCCTGAGCTCTCTCGTAAAGATTTGTCGCCCGACTGGCAAGCTTCTCCAGGCTATCCTCAAGTTCTTCTGGGTCTCTACCACAAGCCATGATGCAAAGACTTTATGGATTATGAGCTGTTTAACATGTCCTGTGTGTAAAGATTGTATGAAAAGTCTAATTTCAAAAGAAGGAAAAATATCTTGAAATTCATGTAATCCTGGGATCAACCCCTATAAACTTATTACTGGCAAAATGCAGCAATACATTGATCCCCGGTATGAAAAGAGCTTGACAGTTGAAACTAGAATCACAGTTTTTTTTTTGCAGATCAGTGGGTTTTATAAATGCAGGTAACATCTAGGAATACCAACCATTGAGGTAACCAAGTAACCATTGAGTCACAAGTCACCTAGGGGGTTAACCCCAAAAGCATGACATTTATCAAGTATTAACTTTTGAACTATACATTTTTGGAAGGGATCGGAAATGGGTTGGAGAATCCATTTTTGGTATCAAATTTCACTAAAAATTTTGACCAACAAATCACTTTTTTTGCCTCAAAATTTGCTGCAAACGTAGCAAAATCAGTTTTTGGTAAAAAAAATGCTGAAATTGCACCAAAATCATCTAAATAAAGACACTTCTCTAGGGGCATTTTTTAATTTTTGACATACATTTTTTTTAATTTAAATTTTGACCAAAAAGTGGCAATAAGTGATTTTTTGATGTAAACAATAACTTTTTGGACAAATTTACCACCCAAAAAACAATATCCGGAAGTATAAGACATAACTTTGGATGACCTATAGTTGACCCAAAATAACCCACATATTTAATTACCCCATGACTCCAGCCGTAGCAATGGTAATTCATAACTTAGGATCATATACTGAAGTATTTAAGAGGTAAATTTTGGTAGGGATGTGCCGCCAGCAAAATGAAAATTGACACAAACATTTACCAATTATCGGGGGAACATGGACCCATATGTTTACCGGAAACCCATAAATTTCCTATATATATTTGACAGATTTTGCTAAAATTCCGGCCAAAAATAGGAAAATTAAGGATTTTAGACCCATACATTTACCAAAAATGGCTTTGAAAAGGGGTCATCCATTTATACCAGAGGGTGAAAAATGGGACTCTAAATGGCAGCACATCCCTTAGACTCATCCACTAAGTAGCCCCCCCCCCCCCCCCACCCCCACCCCCACCCCACCAGATTTCTTATCAGGATGGTAACTTTTAATTAGAGGCTACCTGCCCAAACTGGAGTATTATAAATATCTTATAAGGTGCAGGATTGCTTCTTTTTTCACAATTCAATGGCAATTACATTTGCATTGGTTTTTTTTGAGAATGCAGCGATATATATTACTGCCAAGTGGCTACATGTAGTTCCAAAAATTATTCAATTATGTCCATGCCCTTGATCCGAAGTGGATGGTTTCCAAAAAAATGTTATGCACTTGTCATTTTTCGGTCCCAGCCCCCCGGGGAAACCTGGGCAACTACGGGGCACTCTGCGACAACTTGTTTCTTTGAGCTGACAAATCCCTCGCTAACCTCTGCTGACTTCCCCGCAGGGCAGGGCATCTTCAAGTGACAAGAACCTGACGGAGTCCCTGCCCCTTACCACGGGGGAAACTTGTCAAGTCTCGGCCTATCCCGATCAAATGCAGGTCATATCCCTGCCTACACTACTTCCGGACAAGTACATGACATTTCCCCCACCCAGTCACATGCAAGAGAGGTGTTGATTTGCCGGCTATGTGGGACGAGCTATGCACTGACTACCCTGACGGCATCCGCGCTCAGATCAACTTCCCAGCCGAAATGATCGCTGTCACGGCACGGCCACAATCACATACAAATTCCCCTGCTGGATGATGGGGAGTGTCTATTGTACACAAACCCCATCCCGACAAGTGCCTGTAGTTGCCCGGGCGCCGGCACTTTAAATGACAAGCGGATTATGATCCAGTCCGAGTTTAATAGCTGATCATTCCTATTCTTTTACAAAAGTGTTATCATCAATATCATCATCATCTTCCTACATACATTTACATTAGGGACAGGGATTTTGCGCTTTTTAAAAGCACTAAAAGTGCTGCTTGATTTTGGAAAAAGTGCTTTTGGGAGAAAAGGGTGCTTTTTTTTTAGTAAAAGGTGCTTTTATTCACCAAAATTATGCCATTAGCGTTTAAAATAAATCCAAAAGCGATAATATTCCATGTTTCCATGTTGATGTATTTCTTTTTTCGTTGTCAAAACCATCATTTTTCATTCAAAACTACATTCAAACTAAACTAAGTGTAGAATAAACACTTCCACATGTAACTTGTTGATTTTTAGGTAGATGGACATTATTTGTTAAATATTTAGACAATTTTGAACAAAAAAGTGGTGCATGATGAAAAAGTGCTTTTTTGAGCAAAAAGTGCTATTTTGGGCAAAAGGTGCTTTTTTTGGTGCTTTTGCGCTTTTGAGCATTTTCCCTACCCTTAATTTACATACTGTGCAGAAACCTCTGTTAAGGAGTATACTCGCACAAACTTCAGCTATATCTTCCCTGATAGCACACTGAAGTCGGCCCGACGTCAGGGAAAGGTCGGCGTCCTTACGTTGAAGTCGGCTGGACGTCGGGTGGACGGTTTGAAAACGACGTCCAAATTAAGACGTCATATGGACATTGAACCGACGTTGCAAAAACACCCTGAAAGTCTCGTCGGGGTACTAACGTTTTGCCGACGTCGGAACTACGTAAACCAATGATGGGTTAACGGGATACGTATTTTGTATATAAAGACAAATATTTAATGATTCAAAATTGTTATAATTTTTTCGCCTACATAATTAAGAAAGATAATTGTAAAAAATAATTTGCTGATGACTTAATTAATCATTGTTTTCATCTGCAACAATTTAAAGATCAAATTGATAATTGAATAAATATTAAAACTAACGAATACGCGTATCAAATCTACACACTAACTTTACCACACATTCATATTCATGCAGTGACATACAGTTAAGAATACGGACACTAAACACCCACTGAAACACCCATTCAATTTCCTATATCCCTTTATGTACAATTTCGGTGCTCCGTGTGTTGCGGTATTGCGTAAGCCAAAACTCAAGGCTACCGTGTTTGCACAGCAGCTGTACAGTTCTCCCCGACCTCAACGCAGTGAGCGGTGCACGGGGAGTGAGCCATGCAGTGGCAGTTCATAGTGCAGTCGCCATTGTATAGCGATGACCCACCTCGTGTTAGTGTTGTCAATGAATGGATTTTGATGAGGAAATAATGCGGCAGCATCGCAATATATTCAACGCTTGAATTGCATTTTACGATCGCATGTGATACCCGTAATTACCGTGTGTTAAGTTTGTAGATTCTATCGGAAATTACGGTGATTTCTTGTAAATCGTGAGTTTTCATCATACGTCAAGTTACACATGTTAGCCAGAACTTCACAATTCACGGTCACCTATGTCATTGGAATTGAAAATTGCATCATGTCATCATCAGATAATGAATCGTGAGGAATAGCTGGGAAGGAGATGAGATGATTTGTTTCGGTACGTTTTCTTCTTGCATCAAAATAGATTCCGAATAGCTGGGAATAATAATCCAAGGAGATACAATGTAAGATTTGTTTTGGTACGTTTTCTTTTGCATTAAAATATTAACCAGCATAGCGAAAGTCAGGGGGAAAGTCGGCCGAAAGTCGGCGATTAGTCGGAGAATGGTCCAACTGACTACGGCCCGACGTTGCTGATACACGGTCGAGTCGATGCTGCATTGCAGTCAGTCGGCCCGAGGTTGGCACAACTTCCATTGGACGTCGTCGGCCGGACGTCGGCCGCGTGAGCAGCCGACTGTCGAGCCAACGTCTGGCCGACTTCAACAGCCGACTAGATCGCGACGTCGGGCCGACTTCAGTGTGCTATCAGGGTTGTCTCACGTCCCGTACGGAATAACCCTGTGTATAGCTACAACGTATTTTAATTGGTTTGAGCATGCGCACTTGAGTTACAGGACATCTAGCAAGACATTGCCCAAACTGGCGTTGAGGTGCATTCAGCCTCAGGCTCAGGTTGGAATAGACAAAATATTGTTTTTGGAGTGACTTCATTTAAGACAACTTCGGGACAAGGGCAGAATTGATAGATAATTAGACATCGTTGAGTTATGAAGATCAGAGATGCCAGGCATTCATGTTTAGTCAAACATAAATTAATTAAGGCTGTTATTTTGTTGTTGACTAAACTAAACAGTAAACACTCCCACTGAACTGCCCTGGATAGCCTGCAATTTGCAATGCCTGGAAAACACATATCAATCATATCTTCCCTTGTCCCAAAATTTTTGGAGGGGCGCTAAGGACCTGAGGCTGTGAGACTTATTACCATTATACTTTCATGCTCAATTTGTAAACAATATCTGAAGTAAACATGATAACATTTCTTGCACAAATATATTTTGCTCAAAAATAAATATCGACTCGAGTTTGTTCATTTCCATTTTCATATAATTTATGGGAAATTACGCGCGTACGCCAAGCAAATTTCACTGACTTTTGAAAGCATATATCATAGTTCAGTTTCACACATTTTCTTGAAAAACAATTTGAGTGATATCTGTCAAATAATTGCAAATTACTCCTCACCAATTTCACCACATTCCGTAACAGCGCTTTTTCCAGGTGCTGTCCAACCTGAGAAATGTTTTTGTGGGATTTTAATTTGACCCTAGTTAGAAAAACGTCGTAGAGGACTCTCGTCAAGGTCATAAGGTCACAAGGTTATATGCAAATAAATAATTTCCTGAGAGTTTTTCCCGGCAAATTTCTTTGTGTGATCGCGTCAGATTTATACCATTATTCACCTTTCAGGACGTCTAAATCAACGTAAAAATGCCACGAGTTAAGAAACGAGATGTTGAGGATTTTGGCGATACCAGTTCCGCCAAGAAAAGAAGCAAGAATGGGTCACGCGGCCGTAAAAGCGCAACGTACATGGAAGAAGAAGTCCCAGATGCGCTCATTGAAAAGATCGTGAGTGCCGCATTTATTTGATCAACAACAATAGAAATGTTATTGTGTGCAATATAGTTATTACGATTATCGTTAATTAAAGGGCTACGTGTGTTTCGCTTATTGCTAGAAATGCTTATATAGTCTGGTTCGATTTTTTTTCAACCAAGTAGTCCTACATTGTATGATGGTTAATCTAAAAGATTTCATGCAATGCATTTGATTTATTACGTGACGAGACGAGAAAGCATCAATCACAAACAATGAAAGTAAACTAGACAAAGGTCACTGAACTGAAGGTCACAACAAGTTTAGATTGGAATTAGATCCATTCAATTCAAGATAAGAATTAAATGTGTAAACAAATAAATTGTTTAAAGTTCAATAAACATGGCCCATCATGGACATGGGCAGTAGTCCAGTAGTGCCAGTAGGCCTACACTGTACAGGCGCAATCCTCGTATTGTAGATATTCTTGGTATTTTGGGTATTCTTGCTATTATTATCAGAACGGCCTATATTATGAGGCTATAGTATATGACCTTCCTAAATACAAGTGAAGTTGACAGTATTTCATGAAATTTAGGAAATATCACGAATTCGTAGTATCATCAGAATGGTCCCATAGACTCCAATACTTACCAGCCATGATGTTGAAACTGCTAGCGTCACAGCGCTATGTAAATGTAGTATAGCATAGGGGAAAATACATGCGTGTTGTTTTCCCTATACTATAGCGCGAAAAATCAGTTACGAGTTTAGAAGAAAAAAAACGGGCAGACATGTGGTATTTAATTCCTATCTAAAAAACGAAACAAACAATGTAATAATTTAAGTTTTGATCATTCCTTCATTAAAACTTGACCACTACTTGTTCTTACAATTAATTTGTATTGGAAAATCAATGCACAAATGATAATTTACATCACTGATTTACATCCAACTTTTGTTTCTGTCGGTAGAAAATTATTTCTTTCGGTGACCTAGGGGGTCTCACTGTAAGGAATCCAACTAGCTGCGTGCAAAATCCCGGAAGTATACGGTAGAGACTATAGCCAGCTCACATGTTTTTATAAAAAAATTCCGGCAACGGCAAGAATTTCAGACAATAGTCTGAGAAAAAAAATCTGTTAATACTACGAATTCGTAGTATTTCACGAATATCTAAATATTTTTTAAAGATTTATTGAACACAGTTCAAGACAATTTGCGATTCACCTATTAGTGTGTGATAATATTGGTTGTTAACTCGCCATTTAAAAATATTTCCGAGAGTCAAATCAATCACTGTAAAACATCTTTGGTAAGACAAATAATGTATCTTCAAAGCCATGTTGTTGTTTTTTGCAAATAAACGACTTAAAATACATAAATTATGACTTCAACACGATCGACAGTGTGGGACCCCACGTTGGTGACCTAGTGGACAAAATAGAATCCATCCAGCGCAGAGGCGCACGTTTTGTCTACAAGGACTACGACAGGACGAGCAGTGTAACAAGTTACAACTATGCTAACCAACCTGGGATGGGCACCACTTCAAGACCGAAGGTAGATACAGTAGCACGTCTAACCATGCTCCAGAAGATACGACAGGGTCAGGTAGCCATCCCGGCACAAAAGTTCTTACATCCGGCCTCATCACGCCGCTCATCAGCTCGCACAAACACAGCTACATCAAACTAACAGGCAGAAGTGACTACTACCTGAAGTCCTTCTTTCCGAACACAATTTCTGACTGGAACTCTCTCCCTGAACACATCATCAACATCGAAACAGTACAACCATTCAAAGCAGCAGTGACAGCCCACATCCAACCAGGCACTGCTACATTTTTTGTACAAGCAACCAACAAAAAGACTAAACAAACCCATGCGCACACCCAACCTTCTCGTTTGGCTTCAATCAGGAAGCGTTGAGAATATCTTCCAGATCCAGATCCAGATCATTCTAAAACACCAACCAATCCATGCGCACACCCAACCTTCTCGTTTGGCTTCAATCAGGAAGCGTTGAGAATATCTTCCAGATCCAGATCCAGATCATTCTAAAACACCAACCAATACATCAACTTCGGGAAATCCCCATTGCGCGACTTATGCTCTATGCTCCAACTCAAAATAAACACATGTTACTTGTTCAGAAAACTACATATTTTCATTTAATAACGGTTTCATGGGTTTCATAGCCTTCTTATACCTTTAATTGATCTATTTTGACAAAGAAAATCAAGTAAAATTTACCATAATTTGACATCTACAGTACAGCTCGAAATAGAATGGACAATGTCAACGCACTTCATTGCAATGTCAACGCAATGTCATTGCAATGTCAGTGCAATGACATTGCAATGACTGCACTAATCTGGTTACATCTCAAGGCATCATTGCAATCGTCAGTGCAATATCATTGCAATGTCATGCAATGTCATTGCAATGTCAGTGTCCATTCTATTTCGAGCTGTACTATAAATTCAAGCTTATGAGGATTTTTTTCCCTGTAACGAATGCTATCGTGTTTGGTATCAGCGGATAGATAATTTTTTTACCTTTAAAATGACGTCATTCATGAAATAGATTGTCTTGGAACTACTTTCTAAAGCAGGCATTCTCAAATGGTGGCGCGTGCGCCACTTGTGGCGCATCAAGGCATCCTAAGTGGCGCGAGAGTGGTTAAAATTTGTTTAAAAAAAATAAATCATATCATTATCATGATAATACAGCCAAATTCCATAGGCATATCACAGTCAGATGTATAAATACAACAATTTTTCTCGCGCTACGCGCGTATGTGCCCTCAAAACAGTAATACAATGTATTAGTTAATATGCTGCCTACATATGTTAAAATATTTTGAAATTAATGTTATAAAGGGAATTTTGCCATTGTAAATTCTAAAAAATAAGAACAAGTGGAGCTTCAACAAGTTGGTTACTAAAATGTGGCGCATCAGTAAATCTAGTTGAGAAAGCCTGTTCTAAAGCATCAAATAAACAATGTGATCTCTCGCGAGAAATTGAAAAATTCAAAATGGCGCCGCCCACTACGCATGCTACATTAGTAAAGAGATCGCGTTGGTGTCATATTTTATGTATTTAATTTTGGTCTTTAAGTTGTTTCTTTGCGGGAAAAAAATACATGACTTGGAAGCAGCCCGCGAATTAACCGAAGGCACCGAAGGCAACTGCCGTCGGTGCCCCACCTAGTTGCCTTGATGCCCTCAACTTCTGGCTGTTTTTACTCCATTGAAAATTACATAATTGCCTTGTGCCCCTTTCAAATTGCCTGAAATTGCCATGCCCTTTTCATTTCTAAATTTGAGGGCTGCTTGGAAGATACATTATTTGTCTTACCTAAGATTTTTTACAGTGCTTGATTTGACTCTCGGAGACACTTTTAAATGGTGAGTTACCAACCAATATTTTCACACACTAACAGATAGGAATAGCGAATCGCGAATTTGTGTTGATCTCCCTACTATAAGATTAAGAATATTACTAGGCTAGCTCTGAGACTGAGACACACATTGACTAGTCCCAATCGGTACCGTGGCATAGTGCAAGTGTATCTTCGATATATACGGTACCACCAGCCTCCATAGACTCACGACGTCACGAAATTCACGTTGATTGTAGTGTCAGCACTGCCGATTTTTCACCTCAATGTTTTCCCAAACATGAGGATGCTTGATCAACATTAATGAACTCAATGTATTTACTATAAATGAGTTCTAGGAATAACATGTGAGTGCATTTTGATAGATGTTGGTTACTACTTATATTTCATGTGCAAATGATGATTTAAAAATGTAATTTTCAGATGTCAATGAGAGGTGGTGTGGCTTTTAGTACTGTATAGTAAAGCATGAACAATAGTATTAGTAAAGCAGGCCTTCATGTTTGAGGCGTGCGAGTGCGATCGCACGCCATCGCACGCCTGAAATGGTTTCGAGAAGAGCGATTTATTGCACGCCTACAATTTTGTTTTTAAATTTAAAAAAAAAAAAAAAAAAAAAAAAAAAAAAAAAATTGTCTTCTTTTTCTTAAGTCAAAAATAGGACCTCAGACGACTCGTATTTGACCATTAATAACCCACATAATACCCCTTGACCCACACCATTAGGGATAATAACTCCTAACCTAAGATCTTATACTAAATTATTCTTACCAAATGATTTTTTCAACTCTGAAAATGAAAGTGTATACATACATTAACATACAGGTTTACTTGCCCCAGGAATGGCAAATCTACCTTATTTTGTTGTTGATTAATGTAGATTAATTACCCAGGACTCGCTCCCAACCTTACGCCATGTGCAGTTTGTTTGATTCCACGATCCCGATTTGGTCATAAAACAGCACACCTAATTTTTTTGAGGAGTGCAATTTATGGCACACCTACAGCACACCTCAATGTTTTGAGGAGTGCGATTTAAAGCACACCTTCAATTTTCAAACGTGAAGGCCTGTAAAGCCACCATTACCATTGGGGTAGTCTACTATACCTTTTTCCTTTTCTTTGTCACGCTATGAACATGTACCGATAGAGGGCTCACTCCCCATGGACCGCTCCCCATCCTCTGATCTCACCCTCGGGAAAAAAGGTCTACTTGCATTGGATTGACCTTGTTGACCTCCGTATACTTTTACACTAGTGCTCGTCCAAAAATTGGATGCATACGTAATGAGCAATTTGTTATCGTGGGGTTCAAAATTGACCAATGGCAGACAGGATAAATACGAAAGTATATGAATATTTATACCGTCTTCGCAGAGAGAAGAATCTTGCTCACTTTGATAAATTCAAAATGTCGATTTTCTGGCACTGTATACATGTAGCCGCCGTTTCGGTCTAAAATCACACTTTAGGAGTTATCTTTGACATTGGTCCTCGCCCAAAATATGTTCCTCAGATATAGCTACATTTCCGCATATGGGCGATTCCATGAAAATGTGACGGAGCAAAAAAACTAAAAAATGCTCCAAAAGATTGAATTTTACATTCATGTTGTGCAAAGCCTATGCAAACGTTCAGGAAAAAATATTGCAACCATTGACCGTTGTTAACTATGATTTTTTAAAACTTTTCTTACTTCCAAAACGGTAACACGTGTTACCGAAGCAACACTTTTTTGAAAATATTTCCTAATTGATTTGATTTTAATTGATGCCACTTACAATTTTAATCCTACTAGTTAGGCCCTATTTAAAAATAGTAAACAATTTGATAAATTCATAACCACCACTCCACTATAAGCCATCAAAATGTTGTAACGCGTGTTACCGAACTCATATTCAGTAAAACGTGCTAAAACCTTAATTTATGGTTTATAATATGTTAGTTCCATTGTCAAAGTCAAACTTAATTTTAATTTAAAAATTAAATAAATAATATAAAGCTAGTAAATTATGGAATGACAAAATGTAACGCGTGTTACCGACTATTTTGCAATTTACAAAAAAGTGAGAACTTAAATTCTTGTTATTATTCTAGTATTATAAACCTTGGGTTGGTACTTGCTCACAGTAGTGACCAATTGATTGCAGGTAGGTTAGTTTAAATACACAAGCAAAACAAAGTTGGGATTTTTTTTAGTGCGTCTTTTTTCGTAACGTGTGTTACCGATATTCAGAGCGGTCTTACATTAACATGAGCTGATATTTCATATTGGTGTTAGCATGAGGATTTAGCCTTAAGTCTTGGGTATTACAATACAAAAGATGTAAACTTCATTCAGACTACTTTTAAAGTTATAGAGGGGAGAATAAAGAATGGCGCCCTAAAATGTAACGCGTGTTACCGTGGAATCGCCCATTATGTGACTATTTCCATGCTATTTCCTATCTTTCAATATCGTGTAATAAACAAGTTAAAACAACCTTTTTACGTTTAAACAGAGACAAATAATTTGATCATTTTTTACGATAACTAGAAACTCTTACACATCCACAGAAATACCACTTCACGTGTTTCTAGATGTACAAACAGCAAATTCAATATTAGCGCGTTATGAAGGGGTGTGATACTATCGTGACGCATAAAAAGCATCGTCCCTAGTAATCCCTAGTGTGCTTAAAGCACAGGCCTTTGGTAAATCCAATGCCAGTAGACCTTGTATTTGGTCGGTTCTTGGATGGGAAGTATCAGGGGGGGGGGTGTTGTTCGATTGTGTGACTGTGAAATTATACAAGGTATACTACAGTCGACTACCATTGGGGCTACATGTACACATTAGTACAGGAAACCCATACGTTGGTGTGTTTTTCTTCTTTCCCCTACTAACGTATGGGGAAATTGTATTGCGAGAAACTGTCAATTTGATTTGCTGTATAAAGTGAATGGTGTGGCTCTCGAATGAATGGTGGGGTGAATTACAGCAAAACTGCATTTCCGTTGATTTTCATACTAGCTACGCACCATCATAAAGTCCTCTTCATCCTTGTCAGCCACTTTTTAAAACATGAAAATCCTAAATTATTCGATATTTAATCACTGATTCTCCGCCGTGTAATGCAATGGTAGAATTTGTTTTAGTAGTTCCGATATCTTTGCTAACCCAACATGCAACGCGCGCAGTACAGGTCAGATCAGATCTAGTCTCATCCACCAGTCGTAAAATAGCATGCACGTCTACGTACCCCCACTGGTAGAAAAACGGCTATATAAATGTTTAAATTGGGTGTTGAAAACGACTTGAGTTTATCGCTAGGAACCGAGAACGTCCAAGTCCTTATCGGGGTAAGACATGTTTCTTGGTCGTCCAAAAAGCTTGGCCTAGGCAGCTAGGCCTACCGATCATTTGGCCGTTCGGAACTGCCTGTATCGTTTCAGATTGGATTTGCAAAATGACGATAACTCTTTTAATATTAATTCAGACATTAAAGCAGCGTTCACGTCATGTGTAGTGTAAAAGTCAGTCAAGGTGGATGAGTGTTTGCGATTTTAAAGACACAAAGCCGTGGCCGGGGTTGGCATGTATCATGGCCAATCCTACATTGTACCCGCAAAGGTGTGGCCAGTGTAAGATTTTCTCTGTAAGGAGAGCATTGTATGTTGAATAGGTTTTCTCTGTAAAGGGAGAGTCGCAAGCTAGGTCACTGTAATTTCACTTTTCTTAATTGGTTGTAAACATTATCTGCAATGCTAGTAGTGAATTGTCAGTTCAATCTGATGCAAGGATCGCTGTAAAGCGAATGCTCACTTTGAAATCTGTTGCTAAAGAAATATCCTAATTGTTTATTTTCATTCGTAGGCTTTCCAAAATCTAAGTGTTGTTTTGCACTTTTGGATGTACCATTTTTATCTGCCTGTGACGACTGAAAAAATAGGTCGGTGAAAATTAAAAGAGTGCAAGCGAACACCTAAAAATTGAGCGTGTACGCTCAGGTTGCGGCCATGAATTCTGAGAATTTTGACGAACAACATAGAGCATTGAATTAGGAATCAGAATTGTTATGCTTGATTTATAGGATAAGGCCACATTACTCGAGTCCATTTCAAATGTTTCAATCTGCGACATGAGCATGTTGAACCTGCCACATCCCAACAGTAAAAGAGGTCCAAGCCCTCAAATACCTGGAAGAAAACTGAACAACTTCAGTCTTGGAGTCGTTTAAAAGCCTTGACATCATGGACACAATTCTCAAGACATTGGAGCTGCTCAGATCTGTCGGTAGGTCGCAGGGTCAAATTCAGCTGAGAATTGTCTGCATAAATCATAGTCTCAACATTATATCTTCCAGAGGAGCAGTGTATAACGTAAAAATGAAAGGATCTGTTATCTGTATCCGCATACGGATCCTTGAGGGACCGCAGTCCAAACCATGGATCAGAAAATATCTACATCGATATTGCCAAATTTTGAAATTTTACACGATAAACATCAACTTAAATTACAATGTAGGTACATGTACTTGTAGATGCAAAAAAACCTTATTTCCAGGAAAATTGAGGGCGCACTCCCATACATATATCTCTCAGTGCTCCTTTAACCCAAGGCGAAAATTGAGGGCCCACTCCCATACATGTATCTCTCAGTGCTCCTTTAACCCAAGGCAATCTGGAGCATCTCTGTGTATGAGAGACCAAAACAAATGTTTTGTTATAATTCAACAAGTGAGTGTACAAATGTACTTTCATTTGTAAAGGGTCACATACCAATGCAAAGATTGAAAAGCTATTCTTATTTTTTCTTTAAATAGTTTGATTCAATTACAATACTGTTTGTGGTAATTTATGCGATACATTAAAATCACACTTGGCCAATTTTGAACCATTTTACTTTTGTATGATATGTTACAAAATTACTTAATTTTTGCACTGTTTTCTTTGTTTTTTCAGCAGGTTGCTTGAAGTGTGAAAATTAGTTCAGCGCAAAATTTTCCACATTAACACTTCTTTCTTCTTTCAAGTTCAATAGATATTTATGAAATCATTGACTAAAAGTGTAGGGTGTTTACAATGTACATGTAGTTCTTCCCTTCAGGGGTTCCACTAGGTGTTTTTTTAGCTGGTTCACTGGACCTCATATTTCTCAATTTTAAAAATATGAGGTCCAGCACAAAATTATCTGGTCCATAATTCCATACCAATCGCAAAGTATGAAAAAAGTTGTAAGAAGTAGTAGGCAAAAAAAAAAAAAGAGTTGTGTTGCTCTCAGCGACCCACCCTAAATTCGCAAAAATTAGTGTCGGCTTTTTTCTTCAAAATTGTTTTCATTTATAAATTTTAGATTTAAATTTGTCCTTGCAGTGTCTAAATGTTACTACTTCTTGCTTGAAATGAATAAGTTAGCTTACCCAAATGTTTTAGACTATTATCACACTAGAAACATTAGTTAAATTGACGTACGCGCCTATACCAATTTTTTTCTTAACATAAACCATATATTTTTCAGCCAAAAATAAATTAAAAAAACCTAAATCATTGGCCTAATGACCCGCGAAAAAGCTCTTTCCGAAACTCCGCTGTTGTACAACGTAGCATTGTATTATTGAGCTGAATAGCAAGCTATCAAGCACCAAGAAGCGACTGTATATTTATGTAAATTACAATGAAATCTGTTCATGGTCATAGACTCTAACAGCGTAAACAAACTCCTAGTGTCTTTCATGTAGGCCTTGAAATAAGAAATGAAAAGGGCGGGCAATTTAAGGCAATTTGAAAGGGGCACCAACTTTATCCAAGGCCATTATGTACTTTTGAATGGAGTAAAAACAGCCAGAAATTGAGGGCATCAAGGCAACTAGGTGGGGCATCGAAGGCAATGCCTTCGATGCCTTCAATTAATTCAAGCCCTGCTAAGTCTGTTACATTACACAACGTTAATACGTAAGAAAAAGAAACCATCAAGTCATTTGTGTTGCAATGTGACACGATGGAGCCAAGATTGCTATTGCTAGACTTCCCGAAAATCGCCACGGAGGGACAAACATATTTGTACGTTGTTTACGTTCGTGCGATAGAGCCTAATGTGGAACTCTGAACATCGGGATTTACAGTTTTCTGAATGATTTTCCTATTCTGTCGTTATGTTTACCTCGGACATACTGTACATGTAACTGTAGGTGTAAACCGGTCAAATCCCAAAATGTCCCTCTAATCCCAAAATGTCCCTCCAAATCCCAAAATGTCCCTCCAAATCCCAAAATGTCCCTCCAAATCCCAAAATGTTCCTCCAAATCCCAAAATGTCCCTCCAAATCCCAAAATGTTCCTCCAAATCCCAAAATGTCCCTCCACTATCCCAAAATGTCCCTCCAAATCCCAAAATGTCCCTCCACTATCCCAAAATGTCCCTCCAAATCCCAAAATGTCCCTCTAAATCCCAAAATGTCTCTCCAATCCCAAAATGTCCCTCCACTATCCTAAAATGTCCCTCTAAATCCCAAAATGTCCCTCCAAATCCCAAAATGTCCCTCCAAATCCCAAAATGTCCCTTCAAATCCCAACATGTCCACGGAATGAGCTTCCCAGATTCCCCATTTCCCCTCCATGGCCTTTACTATAGTATTAACTTATGTACCACTCCATGTAATTACAATATGTTTTTGGATGCACATTGAGGTTATGTTTACTCAAATCAATGTAATCTAAATATGACACAATGGTTTATCAAGGCAAACCTGTGAAACCTGTCCTTGCTCACGTCCAATTCATAATCGTGTGTCTGATCAATCTGATCAATCGGTACAGTATAGAATAAAATAACAAATTAGACAGGCACGAGTGAAACACGATTTTATGCGTGATCAGTGACAGTTCAACGAGTGTGTAAAGAAATAATTGGTGACATGTTCAGAAATCCACGATTATTAGTGGTTGGAGTGTAGGGGCTGGTGGGATCAATACAGGCTCACATATTTTGATACAAGGGCTGTACATGTACTTCACAATTTACCAAAGTAGCCCTTGTGTGTACATGTTACCATTGACTAGTATTTTGAGCTCTGGATCAATATCATGGTTTAACCCTAACCCCGGTCTAGGGTTTTTGACCGGGATCACAATTTTGGAAGAAAAAACACCAACTAAATGACCGGGATTCGTTCCGGGGACCATCCGGACTCCAGCCCCATGTCCCACCCACTAAGCCACGGCCCTCAGCAACTCCCGCAGTATACCACTCTCGCTTATAGGCTCGGTTGATTACGTCATTGAAAACCATCAACACAGGCACTTGGAGATGGACTTAAGATTAGCATTTGTTTAGCACTCAGGGGGTTAGGGTTATGGGAACATTTGTTTCAGGGTAATTTGGGATTTGGAGGGAAATTTTGGGGAATTGTGAGTGATAATACATTGTATGTAAAATATTGTGGGAAATTTGACTTGCTCCCCGGGAAATAAATATTTATTCAAACCCTGCATGTTCAATACCCATGATTAGTGGTTGAGGGAGGGGGGGGGGGGGGGGGGGGGGGGGGGGGTAGGGACAATGGGATGGAATCAATAGCAGGTTTTGTGAACATACTGTAGGCTTGGATTAACATGTTGGAGCTCTAGTGTCCAAATTTAAAAACAATATCCCACGTGTCATAAAAAGTTGGGACCACTTATTTCAGCTTCCAAAAACTGCATTAAATGGGATATATTTCAATTAATTTGTTTTTATTTTCATAGGATTTTTGTGCACGGTACACAATTCTTTTTTCTTTCCCCCTTCTTTTAGCACTGTCAAACAGCTTTTTGGAGGAAAAAAAAATGATAATCAAAATGATAATTTCAAACAGAAAGCCGAGGCAAAACGTTCTCCTTTTTCCCTATTGGATGGTTAACAAGCATCACATTTCATTTCAGCTACCTGAATTATGCCTAAAACCCCATGAGAATGTCACTACAACTGTTAATAGTTCCACACCATAAATTATGCACCATGAGGATAATGTGCTGGGAGGGGGACGGGGGGAGGTACTCATGTTTTGATTAGGGGGAGGTGCACTGTCAAGAAATTAGATGTGGTATACCCATGAATATCGTTAGAATAGAAATAAGAAAAATAAATTGGAGATTTTGGTTATCCGCCACAATTTTTAATTATCCATATTTTTTTTAGTTGTTCCCCAATCAAAGAATATCATATTTTAGGCGACGCTTCAAATATGGAGATGAAAATATATTTTCGGTGGTGGGGGGGGATATTTTGTTGAGCTCATTAACAAGAATGAGAATTTGTTTATAATTTGTTTTTGTGCGTGAATAGACAATTTCACTTTTTGATGTCAAAATCTTGGTTATCCGTCCATCTCGGATAATTGGCAAGGAAAACCTGGTTGGTTATCCGCTAGTAAATTTGGAGATTTCGGTTTCATGGATTGCCATACGGATTACTGCTATTTTAAATGCTGCGCATAAAGAAACCATATATTCTAGAACAAAAATTATTCACAGCAAAGACTTAATTTTAAATGAAATTTGAACAAATTAATTACATAATTGGTTTTGGCTAAATTTCATTGCGAATGGTTGGAAAACCAGATTTTGAATCATTGTGTAGAAATATGTAATATAATTGGAAGTTGAAAAATTGACATGTAAATTTATGCGAACACCAAATTTTACACATAAAAGGCAGATTTTTGAAATACCAAATGCAGGCATGAGAATTTTCAGACTTTTGCCTGAATTCAAATGTAAAAACCTGAATTCAGACATTTTGTCCTCAAAATTTCTCTACACACCCTTTCAAGTTTTCAGGCTTTTTCATGGAAATTGCCGTTTTTGGCAAACCATTGCATATGCATGAATGTCTGTACCTGCTTGCGTACTGAGAACTGTAAAAGCCAATATTTTCACGTAAAGATATTTTCGCGCATTTTGATATCATAGACATTTTGTGAATTGTTTTTTTCGCGGGCGACCTTCTGGATGCATTGCATGAATGTTGAAAACAGTATTTTTGCGTGTTATAATTTTCGCGGAAAAATATTTTGCACGAAAAGCGCGAAAATAAAACCACTATGAAAATGTCAGCTTTTACAGTACATGTATACTCATCCTCATGGTTGTAAAGATGATATCAGAATGTGTATGATGGCAACACGATGTGAATGGGGGGGGGGGGGGGGGGAAGAGGGTCCCATGATTTTTAACTCAACAAGAGTGCGTCATAATACTTGTACTTCAAAGCGCAAAATGTCAGAATGATTTCAAGTACGGTAGCTTACAAATCAATTGGTGCATTTTCTTACATCTAATTTAAACTTGGCAAATTCAGAGCCACGGTGCGAAAGCAATAGCATTTTATGATAACGATCTGTGTGCTAAAATTATCATCATTGATCGGCGATGTGAATAATATCCAGAGCTCTAAGGAGCACTTAAGATGTTTGAGGAAAACATGGCGGGTGGGGGGAGCATACAAATACTTTTGGTGGGTCACGTGGCAAATAATAATATTCAATAAGTCAACATTCACCTAACTGTTGATCAAGAACTTTCAGGGGTGAATTCTTTTCTGGAAACTTGAGCTACTAGTACATAGATTATATTCTTTATAAAAAAAACTTGAACAAAGGTTAAAGATCCAAATAGACCAGATGTTATACAGTGTACATGTATTTTACAAGTTTAATCAAGCATAAAAAAGTGTCAACAACTCTCAGCTCTAAGTCTAAACCCGAACATAATAATATTCTATTTTGTCTATCACGAGACAGTGACTTAACTGCGTCATTCACTAATTGCAGTATATAAACGCATGCGTCAAGTTGAAGCGCTGGCGTGCACACTCTCGTGTAGAAAGGGTGGAAGACAAAAATGCAACGTTGCATCTGAATAGTTGCGTCCACTGGCCGAAGGAAGGGAAAAAGAGTGTAGTCCACATATTTTCGAACAATGAGGTTCAATTCAATGAACAAGATGATAACCTCCAACCCCACTATGCAGCCCAGGATTTTGCCATTGTGTTTAGAATTTATCCAAAGGGGGCGGCGGGTTGGGGGGGGGGGGGTGATCTTTAATTCTCAAAATCTTTGCAAGCCAAATCTTGTAATCATCTACAGACAATAAAATCAGATATTTTGCGCTCAAATTAAATTTAGAAATCTTGGTGGAGAAAATCCCCTAACAAACTGGAATCTGGGGAAGGGGGAGGTGGGGGGGGGGGGGGGCAATGAAGAGACAGCCCTACTTTGCAACCCACTCCCTCATTAAAAAACCACCTGTAAGTACCCCTCCCCCGGGGAAGAAAATGTAATTCACTACTTTCATTTCATAAATGACAATTTGTCGTGTTCCCTCGCATTAATCGCTATCATGCCAGTGCAGTTCATGCATAAATCATGCGCGTGCCTCAATGCGCTGAATGGAGATCATGTTTCGTTGAATAAGCGGCGAGAGTAAAATACGAAGAAAATCCATATTTGATATTTTGTGTGTGTGTTGTGTGACTGATAGAAATAGTCATGACATAATTTTGAATAATTATGCTACTGGGTGCAATGCTATTGTATGCTGATTTATTAGACATCCCTGCTGGGGATGAGGCCAGAAATAAGTGAAGACTTGTTTGAAGTTCGTAAACTCCCTTTCTGAATGGACTGGAAGGTTTGAATATTTAGACATTATGATTGTGCACACAGGGCCTTTGCCAGGATTTGGAAGTTGGGTGTCAAAAGTGGGACCAAAATATAGTGGAGTGGACGCCCCTCTACTTATGCCTTGATTGTGCATATCTTTGATTTTTGGAAAAGGAATTTTATGGCTAAAGTAATTTTACTAAGTTTTAGGTGTTTTCTGGGAGGAATTTTTTCCCTCTACAGATTCTGAGATTTCTGGGATTAGAAAGTTTGATTTCCAGACTTTCCAGTAATCAAAACATTCGAAACAACATGTACTCAATTTCCTCACAAAAAAATTGGACCAACAATGCAACTCTTTTTGTTGCCGAGTTTAAATTAAGCCGTGTTTCTGATGTGTTCAAATGCACTGATCGTACAAAATGTAGATGTTATCACGCTTGTGATATGGATATAAACAGTATTGCCAAAATCTACAGCAGCTAGCCCAAAAAGCAGTGCTTTTAAGCACTTACTTAATAAAAGTATTACATGTATCTGTCTGGGCAAATTTGCCTATTTTTGTCTTATCCATAAAGTCTAAAAAACGTCGTCGGTTTAAAAAAAAATCTGAATCCTTTTGGGCTGCTTTCCTCTATAAATTGAGGACATTTTGCTACTTTCCGCCCTCCATGTCTATTTAAAAACTGATAGACCAATGAGTAAGAATATTTGAGCTAGTGTTTTCACTCGCCCTATACAAAGGGTGAAATACCCTTCACTTTTGATTGTCACCCTTCAAAATGTTTCTCATGAGGGGAAAATGTTGGAAATTCCATTGTTTTACAGCCTAAAAAACATTTTTTTTTTTTTTTCACCCTCGAGAATTTTACACAGTGAAATTGCTGTCAGGGCTACATTCTATTTCTACCACTGCGCATGCACAATTGACTACTCAAATGTACATACATAAATAAAATGTGTCATAACATGTACTTTGGGCTACTTTTCTCTCCCAAATTGGGCTACTTATAGTAATATTTGTCGGCAACACATGATAGCTTTCATTGTCACAATCGGTTTATCTGAAGGCCCTGTTTCTATTCTATTCTTCCCAAGCTAAGTAGTAAACTGCATACAGGAACAGCTTTTATCCTTGAGGCGAATTCAGTGAAATTATATCTTAATTTTCAATGATATAGAAAAAGAACCATCCACATTTTTTTAGAGAATAATTTTACGCTAGTATTTCACACTTACTTGTATTGTTATGATGAAGATGATGAACAAAATACAATGGAAATTAATTAAATATATAAATATATAAATCAATCATACATAATAAAGTAATTCAATTTTACATTTTGCAAAAATATATTGCCCACACTCCACAAACTTAACATAATAGTTATTCCCAATTTTGTAATTATAAAAATGTATGAACAGTGAATATTTTTGCACCAAGTAATGCAAATTCAATTAGTTCATGTTGTTTTGTTTTAAAGTGCATGTAAAGAAGTAGGGAATTAGTAATTAGTTGAAATTGCATGGGCAGTAAAAAAGGGGAACTCAGGAACTTTCCCGAGACATTTTGACTTTGGAGGACAATTTTGGGTATAAAAATATAGAAATACGTCAGAATTTGAAGGGGATATTTCTTCAGTTAATATAATTTGATTTGAATTTGTCTGCATATTTGTAGTTTGCAACACAAAATGAATTTTATTTTGTTAATTTATCAATTTGTTTGACTTTATCCTACAGATTTTCATGTGGCGGTTTCATATGTCATTTAAAAAAACACCTCAACGGCAAAGTTAATCTTTGAAAATGCCAAAATGGTGTTCAAAATTGAAAAGAAATGTGAAATTGTGGTTTTACACACTTTTCCGAAGGGGGGGGGGGGGGGGGGGGGGGGGCGATCTCAGTATTGAGGCATCCCGCCCACACATCAGTTTTCCCCTTAATGTCCCTACCCAAGTTCAGCAAATTCCCAAAACAAGGTTCTCTTTTAAGTGATAAACCAGGGGTAGAATTTCCCGTGAAGATTCGCGTAAAAACACTACAGCGTGAATCCACAACAACAACAATCCAAAACAGGACCTTAGATGACTGGTATTTGACCCGTAGTCAACAAAGATGCCAAATTTGGAAGTTGTGCAAGCTTATAGCCTTATTCTTGATATTATTTCCATTCATTTCGCAAAAATCCATGGATTCTCAAAATTTGCGAGAATCCGTTTGGATTCTCGCGGCTCATAACGAAATTCTACCCCTGTAAACTGTTTAACTCCACTGATATTTAAGTCATTACATAACTTTGTTCTTTGCAGAAACTCAAATCTTCCCCGTTTGTCGGAGAGTTGTTATTTTCCGGTGGTACGCACTGGGACATGATAGGCAGATCACGACCACCAAAGAATGCGGGTAATACACGTAAGTACACACGTTTGTCGGAGAGCTGTTACTTTCCGGTGGTACGCACTGGGACATGATAGGCAGATCACGACCACCAAAGAATGCGGGTAATACACGGGCAATTCCGTAGTTGCGGACGTACATTTCAGACACTTTGAGGGCTGGCAAAATCTAAACTATACCAGTTGCTTGATTTTTAACACCTGGGTTACAAGTACCTCTAGTAGGAGTACAAAACCTGAAAATTCCTTTGCTGTACCATTTTCGGTTTATGAGATATAGTGTGAAAACCCTCCGTTGCGGACGTACGCAGAGAAAGTGATTTTTTCAGTACACCTGTATTCCAATCAAAAAATCTCCGAAGTGTTCAGGTCTGTAATGAAAACTAATATTGTTTTGTTTGTAAGAGGGACAAACCTAAATAAAACCATCAGAGAAAATTATCAGAACCTTTATCTTGAAGTTAAAATTGACTGATGTTTAACCGTTGCGGACGTACATATTAGTGTTGCGGACGTACATCTCTGAAATAATTCCCAGATGTACGTCCGACACACTTCAAGAGCCCATGTATTAAACATGTAAACAGGTACAGAACAAAATAAGTTTTAAACATTAAGTATAAATCATCAGCTTTAGAAAAATACTTACCTCATTGGTTTCCAACATTGCCAAAGTATTGAACGGAGTGGTTAAAAGTAGCAGCTTTTGGGAGTGTACGTCCGACACAGAAGGTACCAAATTTAATCCAAAAAGTGTAATTCCTCTATATTTTGGTCATTTTAAGTAACTATTTTATATGATACATAACACATGTTCATTGTTGTATTGATTGTATCAATTTGTAATACTTGCCTTAGTTCATTCATGGAAATAATTGCACTTCAATGGTGCGATTTCTACTAAAAAACGCCCTGTACGTCCACAACAACCTCAACCTCAAAATCAGCCAAACCGAGAATGATAGGTCAAATTCCAAATTATATCATGTAACTACAACCTATTAACCTTCGATATGAGACATAAATTAGGTTATTTCGACGATTTTCAATTTTTTCAATTTTTTCAATTTGGGTTACCTAATTACGGAACTGCCCTTAAGATACGTAAGTACAAATGTCGGAGAGCTGTTATTTTCCGGTGGTACGCACTGGGACATGATAGGCAGATCACGACCACCAAAGAATGCGGGTAATACACATAAGTACACACGTTGGTCGTTTTGTTACAATCACGCACATTTTCTCAGACCTGGGGATGGCTATTGGCTAGTATCACCCCTGTGAGAACTACTTGCCTATTGGTTGTAAACAATGATGTATACTTTATTGAGCCAATCAGCAATATCGTATAAGAATGGTGGCAATTCAATGCTGAATAGCATTGATCTTAACACTTTCCACGCAGCTATTGGTTTTACCATACACAAAACATATTTTTCAGAAACCTTTCGTAACTTTCAAGGTCTATCTCAAGGATTACTGAACCAATATTAGTCGTCTTTGTAATCATTTTAATGCATTTCTCACAGTGATTCCAAATTTGGTAATGAAATTTAATAATTTTTATATATTTGAAACATTTTGTGAAATTTTAGAATGTCGTCTGCAGACGCCTGCCTCGTGTAAAGTGTTACGACGTTTAGATAAGCTCTATTCTAAATGGTTACTGAAATGCATGTCACATAATATAGACCAAATCAGAAACTCTCTTAGAAAAGAGAAGTGCCCAGGGGGGTTAAAGGTATATTATGTGATCTTTCCGGGGAACGCCCTCAACATCGACAAAAAAAAAATGAAAGCAGATTTTCTTGCAGATTTACATTTCTGATCATAAATCGTACATATACATTCCAAGTTACAGGGTGATACGATTCTTAATTACTTCAAAATCATGGTTTTAGAGTGAAAAATAAACTGTCGGAATAACACGACAGTTTATATTTTCACTCTAAATTTACTCTAAAACCATGATTTTGAGGTAATTAGAAATCGTATCGATATGTAACTTGGAATGTACGATTTATGATCAGAAATGTAAATCTGCAAGAAAATCTACTTTCTAAAAAAATCATGAATAGAGGGCGCTCTCTGGTAAAGATCACATAATATGCCTTTAATAAGTATCTGAAAACCCTGTTTAATGCCACAGGAAGTTTTTAGTTAACAGCTGAATTTCCAAAACCAACGGATTGTTTTCTCATGTAGATAAACCATTGACCTTTGTTAGGAATACCAATCTGTTTTCCTGGTGTAAACAAAACATTGTTGAATATGTTGTTATTATGTCTGGGGATTGTCATGGTCAGTGGCAGCACCAGCATCAAAACAAAACCTTTTTTTTTGGGGGGGGGGGGGGGGAGGGGGGAAGAAAATAATTGCCTGAAATTAGCTTAATTTGGTCTGAATAAGACATTTCAGACTAATTTTAAGTACTTGAGTTGGTGTGGGGGGGGGGGGGGGATGTGGAGCGGGTCGTGACTGGCCTCCCGTAGTGCCGCCACTGCTCATGGTTTTGAGAAAATCAAAATGCCTCTCCTAAACAGGGGTCAGAAATTACTGTTGATCAATCAAATCAGTTTTTTTATTTTTTTTTTAATATAGTCCGTCCATACAGACACACACTTCAACCCAAATGCTCTAATTTAAAAATCAGAATGCTTCTATATAAGTACTGTTAATCAATCAAATCAGTTTGATTTTGTTTGTTTATTATTTATATAGTCCGTCCATACAGACACACACTGCACACATTAACCCTCCTCTATTTAAAAATGAGAATGTTTCTATTTTAATTTCTTATTTGATATCCCAATGCAGCAAAACCAATGCAGGGTGGGCGTAACCTGTACGGACCACACCGATTGGGGGCGCTCAACGGAATCCGTGTGCGCGGCGTGTTTTCAGGACCAAACTCTTGCCACAGTATTATCGTCTCAGAGGAAGGCAAAGCCTACAGTTGGGGTAAGTAGTATATGGAACAGCTACTCCACCAATTTAGGGGACAAAAAACCCTGTTCCACGGGCCTGACCGCTCCATCATTCGTATTTCCCAAAAAAATCAGTGCTGTACATGGTCATGGATTCTGTATAACAAGTCTAGACCAGAGGTTGTTTCAATACAATCCCAGGAATCAGTGCAGCCATCAACTACAAGTTTTGAAAAATGATAACTTCAGTAGATATTTATAGCTTAGGCCAAAAACAAAAATTGTAATGTTGTCCTCAACCGTCCGCTCGTCAGATTTAGGGCCGCTCCGATTTTTATTTTTCCAGATTTTTTCCAGATTTTTTTTCCAGATCTTTAACAGTTTAAATGGCATGGCATTGAATGTTAAATTAAGTGTTTATAACATATATGTGCGACTCTTAGAGTGATAACAACTTCTTGTTGGCTGAACTTTGAGCTTCCGCTTGTATAATTTTTTATTTTATTTTTTAAATCCGCCCGCCCGCCCCTCTCTGAAAGCTGTGGAGGACAACATTACCTTCTTTTTTTAACCTTAGCTCATGTCGTAGGATGTGTCAACATTGCTAGACAGCAACATTTGTTGCTATACTTCGCTGGTTTCATTTATTTGTCTTCAATCTATAAGGTTTATAAAATGCTTGAAAGTCTTGACACAAACCTTTTGTTTCTTTGACAGGACGGAATAGTAACGAGCAGCTGGGACACGGTGACTCCTTACGTCGTGATGAACCCACATTGATTGAAGGGCTCAAAGAACATTTAATCGTCAACGCATCGTGTGGACGCAATCATACACTTTGTCTCACAGGTAAGGGGTTTCTTTTTGTATTTGTGTGCCTTTTTTAAGGGGGAGGGGGGTAAATGATGTATTAACCAGCTGGGTTTGAGATACCAGCTATAATTATTTGCGTATTAGGTCATGAGGGCAATTCTTTAAAAAAAAGTAAAGCGATTCTTATTTAAATTCAAGAATTTTGACAATTCGTAGAAGAAATAAAAACTAAACAGTTTTCTAAGAAGTTTCATTAAAATAAAAGGAACATTAAAAGAAAGGTTGCAAGAACCCCTTAAGATTCTTGTAAATAATTTTGTGATAATCAATCTGTTAAAAGTGTTGTTGTTGCACAGTTTCACTTTCAAGAATCAACTTAAATTCTCACAACTCTAATAATGGCAAGATTCCATGCGAGAAGGGATTCTAGGATTCATGTTAAATTTCATAGGTTGGTCAGTTGGCTTGTTAAAGGGGCATTGAGAGATGCGTATGGGAGTGCGCCCTCAATTATCCCGGAAATCAGTTTTTTTGCATCAAAGTAATACTTAGGCATATACTAACTATCATCTGAAACAGTTTACCAACATTCGCCGTTTATCATATAAAATTTCATGATTTTCTTAGTTTCGATATGATCATATCGAAACTAAGGTGCCAAATTTTCGGAAGTTATGCTAAGTTTTACTCACGGACTTTCACAGCAAATCTCAACCCGGAAGTGCCGTTATTTGCTTAGTTTGGCATGAAGGCGATGTCTGAATTGTATGATATTTTGGATTTGGACTATGTTGATGATTATCCTTACATTATTTGCTCATTTAGCATATCGATACATCTCTCAATGCCCCTTTAAAACAGGCTTATTTTTTCCATTGTGTATATTTCATCATAGTCTAATATATTAAATCTTTCTACCAACCACATTAATTTGTCCATTATCCAGAGACCGGTACAGTGTACTCTTTTGGTGACAACAAATTTGGTCAGTTGGGTCTTGGCCATCAGACGGCCTCCATTGCGAGCCCATGTAAGGTAAGTGTTTAGGTAGGGTTGGTGATTTTTTTTTATTCAACTGATTAAATCTGACATAAAAAAATATATAAGTTATATCAGGGTTTTATTTCAGTTTTAAATTTTTAGTAGAATAGTTATTTGTCGAAGACACCTCACAAAATTGCCTGTCGAGCGAAGTGAGTTAGGAGGCCAAGTGGAGCGAAGCATCTTTGCACAAATATCTATTCTACTATGTAAGCATTATGTTTCTATCAATCAATGTTGTCATTGTAATACACTCCGCCTAATTCTATTGATGACAACGTTTAAAGATAGCGCTTGATATCGATGACATCACCCGATAAATCATGTCATCATTATCAACCAATCAGCAAGCGCAATTTTCTTCCGTAAAACAGCATCAAACATAGCACAAAGATTTTTTTTGCTGAAAGGAGTTTTATTATTACAGAGGGTGCTCCCACTTTTGTTAGGTGCTCAAACATACTAGCACAACCTACAATGCACGTCTTGATGAAAGGCTAGTAAAATTAGGAGCAAAATCTCTTGAATTAAGTACCTTCATGATCAATCTACTACCAATAGAAGAAAAAATCATTTCCCAATGGTGGGCATGTGACTGGCATAAAAAAAAGCTTCAACTAAATTTGAATTTATTTAACCTCTGCCTGGTATCTCACAACGTTTTCAGCTGCAATACAAAGGTCAACCAATCGTGAAAGTAGCGTGCGGCGGAGACTTCAGTATAATACTGGATTGCAAGGGTAATCTTCACTCATTCGGATGTCCGGAGTACAGCCAACTTGGTAAGTAGACTGGGTCCCTACGTCCCTCTATATGGCAGCCATTTTTAAAAATGATGTACCAAAAGTAGGGACATGGCGAACATGGCAGAATTCAATGAGTATTTAGCATATATGAATATGCAAACCAATACCGAGCATGCGCATTTGTACACAGCAACAACAGAAAAACAACATGATTGATCCAAATCAAAGGCAGTACATCAACGATCGTCACGCTGCGCCACGAAAAGAATATTGTGCGCCCTATCGAGTCATGCGGTGTACAGTCATGAATACACTGCATAAAACTACTGGTGTGATGGTGCATGGATAAGCTCATGTATATTCAGCAGTTTATCAGTGCACAGTTTTGGAACTGAATTACTTCCAATATCCACATTTGAGCACCCTCCCATGGGCCGTGTGTAAAATAAGGAAGACATGAAGGATCAAGTCTACTCAGTAAGATAGAGATTGATCAGGGAGTTTATAATAATGGGAGAGGAAATTAAAATCGCTAAACAAGACCTTCCCGCAATGGGCATATACGCACAATGTGCCTCTTAGTATCGGTCGAGAGTGGCGCTATTCTTGTTGTTAATGCATCGTCATGCAAAATAATTGACAGCTCAACGTGCGCGCCATCACCTTAGTAAAGGCGTGATGTGACTCTTGACAAATTTGTTAATTTGAGGTCTTTGGCACACTGGAAGCTTTGTTATGGGTAGTAACAACGAATGTGTTGTGGCATGGAGCTGGATGAATATGGCTCGGTAGTGTTAAATATTGTAGTATTCAAACTTGGTTATTAATTAAGGACTGATGATTGCTTCTCACCGCCCTGTTTTTTTCAACGGCCACTTCACTACCGCTTTGAAATTTTAATCCGACTTCATCTAACAGAAATAAAAGATACCTGTTTCAGTGGAAAAATTTAAATTACTTTTAATAACAGGGCCTGTGCCTAATAATAACCAATAGCTTAGAAGCAAATGCCATAATAGCTTAAAGGCAAATGCCATAATTGTAAAGGTTATCAATCCAAAATTTAATTTTCAACCAATCGTCTGTCTTGGAGTAATTTATTCAATTCTAATTTAGTTTTCACTTATTTAGAGAACAAAAACAAGCAAAATTGTTCAAAATGTGTAAAGCCCGAAAAATCACACGCACACAAATTTTCACTTTTACAGTACCTCCTGGTCCATGCACACTTATTTGGGAGGCTCGGTTGTTGGTGTTGTTGTTTTCAAGAAATGAGAAAAATATATAATTTTTACCTCTTTGTGAATAATAATTTGATATTTATTGTCATTCTGCAGGTCACAACAGCACAGGGCAATATTTTGTCTCCTCCAGTAAACTCTCGTTTGACTGCATCACAACTCCACGCAGGATACCGCTCTTCATTGAGAAAACCGGGCGCGACACATCGGCAGTGCCCAACGTGGTCATAAAGGATGTCGTATGCGGCACCAACCATGCGGTAAGAGTTTGGCAAAACAGCGCCCTCTTTAGTTCATTGCCTTCAAAACGTTTGTTTAGTTCTGCGATCAAAATTAACAAATTCTTATCAGAATTAGCAAATTTTGTATGGTGCCAGGGATAGCACTGGATCAAAAATGTGAGAGGTCCCATGACATTTTTCAGGACCCCGTGGGACTTCAAAAAACAAATTTAAGGGGTCCCCCAAGAAATTGAGGGGTCCTGAAATTTGGGTATTTGAAAATTTTACTTTTTTACAGGCAGTTTTAATGAATTTATATTGTGAGCAAAGGATGGATATGTAATTTACAGAATTTCTTACGGTTTCCATTTCCATACATCGTCAAATGTAAGGGGTCCCTTCAATTTTTATCGGGACCCGCAAGTCTTTCCAATTTGAAACCTGACGCGTCACTATTAGAAAGTGAGAGGTCTAGGACGCGCAGACGCGTCAGAATGCGACCCCTGTATGGTGCCCCAGAGCTTACCATATGTGACCTGGCCTGAAATAGTCGATTTGACAAGGGGAGGCCGAAAATGAGATAGTGTCATTTTCGGAAAGATTAACTATTTTATGTATCACATTCCGAAGTATTAAGAAAATATTTTGGGTATAATTTTAGATACGGCATTTTATTCTTACATCTCAAGAAATGAACGCAAAGAGAGGAAAAATTGTCTCGAAATGTATCGAAATTACCTTGTTTTTCATCGTCATTTCCACAGGTTTAAAATAGTATCCCTTTGGCAAATTTGGTATGGTCTTAAAGGTCAGTGCTTTCCGGAGCTTTTAATAGTAGTTTGAACCCTGTAAATTTCCAAATGAACCAATGACAGGCCGTTTAATAAGAGGTCTTTGGCATAGACAATCTTTCGATTAAGTTTTGACAGAATATTTTGGAGAGCCAAGTGACGATAAGCTTCACTGACTTTGAAGGCCTTTTTCTCCAATTCAATAAGTCAGCGGTGATTAACTTCAATTTATCATAATTTCACTTTGGAATGGTCTATTATAACAACTTTGGTGTCATTTTAAACCGGAGGACATCTACTTTCTGAAAATGTGAAGTAAAAAAATGATTTTTTATTTTATTTTTTATTTGCAATGCAACAATTTACAGAAAATCTCATTTGGAATGGACAATCGAATTGATTGTCCAAAGATGTGAGCAAATACAATTGAAAACGAAAGAAATGTTATCGTTTGTTTGGTTATAACTCAAAATCATTATTTGCGACTTGCGACTTATTATGCTTGATAAAATCACATATTTGAACAAATTGTTTTAAAATCTAAATTAACAGTAGGGTAAAGTCCCCAGTTTTCGGTCAGCGCCTATTTTCGGTCACTTGGCCAAAATCGTGTAATTGCATCGGTCGTCGCCATTTTAAAGCAATACGTGTCATTTTCATTACACGATTTGGGCGAAGTGACCGAAAATAGGCGCTGACCGAAAACTGGCGACTTTACCCTATATCTTATTTTTATTTGACCTGGACTCCGATATATTTGATGGCAATTTGAATTTTTAAAAAAGATTCTGGTACTATCGCCATCTCAATTTTTTTTTTTTTTAAACCCATCTTTCAAAAAGTTTTTTTTTTTTATCGTTCAAATTTTAAATGCCAGAGTGCTGAGCTTCCGAATAAACAGAAGTGACTGTAATTGTTTATGTCGCACTGGCAATGGTATACAAGTTTAGGGTTGATCATTTAATGTATCTATTTTATAAAGATATGTTTTCCCCTTATTTTCAATTATTTTGTATAAAAATAATTTATACTTTATTTCTTTAAAAAAAACAGGTTGCCATGGATATGCAGAAGCGCGTTTTCACCTGGGGCTTTGGCGGTTACGGTAGACTGGGTCACAATGAGCCAAAGGATGAGCCGGTACCTCGGAGCATCAAGATCTTTGACATACCTAACAGGGGCGCAGCCAAGATATGGGCTGGAGCTACCTACTCTATGGCTCACAGTGAACAAGGTAAGCTGGCTGTCTGTGCACCCCCCCTTAAGCTTATTACGTCCATGGCTGGTAAGATCTTGATCTCTCGTGTCATCAAGATCTTTGACATACCCAACAGGGGCGCGGCCAAGATATGGGCTGGAGCTACCTACTCTATGGCTCACAGTGAACAAGGTAAGCTGGCTGTCTGTGCACCCCCCTGGACTCCCCCCAAACCAACTGTCTACACTTCCTTTCATGGTCTTAAAGAAAGTGTCCAGCAAGCACAACAGTGTGCATTATATGTTAGTAAAATAATTATCGAGCCCAAATCGCGTAATTATATAGAACAAAACATCATACTTATCTTAAAAACCGAATAAACACTGCCATCTCTCAACATGCCATTTTTAAAATTTGCGGTGATCGAAAGTCCTGGGATCAATGACGTCATGGTTATTGGTGCACAAATTTACGCAAGTGCATTGTGTAACTATGACTTCATTGATGCTGGGACTTTCGATAGCCGCGAATTTTAAAAATTGCATGTCGAGATATGGCAGTGTTTATTCGGTTTTTAAGATAAGAATGATGTTTTGTTCTATATTACTACGTGATTTGGACGCGATAATTCTTTTTCTTACATATAATGCACAATGTTTTGCTTGCCGGACACCTTCTTTAAATAAAATTATGATGTTACTAAAATTAATTTTGGTACGCTAAGAGGTTATTAACACTTACCACGCGGCAGGCCTCCTGTAAGCTGGAAAAACCTAGTAAGTCAAATTTTGGTGAAAATTGAGTTAGACCCATATTTGGATTAATAGGTTTTTCCCCTTCAGTTTATCAAGGATTCAAGTGTTTGAAACTCTTCTGTTGGCAGTTTTTCATCTGAAACTTGATAAACTGAAGAGGAAAACTTAGCAAGTCCAAATATGAAACAGTTTTCCTTTGTTTTCTCAAATTTGCGTTCAACAGACTCACTAGGTTTTTCCAGATTACAGGAGAGGCGTCTGCAGACGACATTCCAACATTTTGTGAAATGTTTCAAAAATGTCAAAATTATTGAATTTAATTACCATATTCGGAATCACCATGAGAAATTCATTAAAATAATCACAAACATGCCTAGTATTTGTTCTGTAATTCTTGAGATAGATTTTGAAAGTTGGGAAAGGTTTCTGAAAAATCCGTTTTGTATTGGTAACACTATTAGCCATGTGGGAAATGTTAAAGATGGTGTCCAAAATGGCCATCAAAAATGATCAAATTTCATCAAATTACAACCATATTGTATTTTTTTGTATATTAAAGAGCAAATGTGATCAATAGCCCAACAGACATTTACAGGGTTAATGAACCAAGTGATTAGAAATAAAACTGGTAACTCTCTACAAAGAGTTCTGAAAGGCCATACAAGACTGTAGTTGCTGCGACCTGTCGCCTGTGAAGCAGGCTGTTGTTGTTGATTTGTGACAGAGCAGAAGTCTCATGAGCTCCAATGATTTTGAGTGCGGCCTAGTCAGCTTAAGAAGAAAGTATAGTTTTAACAATGGGATGTATTAGACCACTACTAGCTCATATCCAGTATTTTTGCTTCGTTAAGATACTTTAATAATAATAGTAATAAGGCTATATTTAAAAATAGTTTGTCTCAAAGCTCCTGCGCGCATTTGTTAATTTATTTTTTTTCAACAACAAAAAAATCCCAAAGTTTCACAGATTTTTCAGATTTTCATTGATCACATAATTTTAAATACAAAAGGTAACTTTTACAAGGATTTCAATATTTTATATTTATAAAAAAAAGTTTAAAAAAACGCATTCCGCATTAGGTTTTTAAAAACTGAAGACCTTTGAGACAAAAGATTTTTTTAATATAGCTTAATATATTACATTTGTAAAACACAAAGTTTAAAAGTTTCAATGCGCTGTACAATACAAATATTGAAAAGCACACAAATATTTACATTTCAGCAAACACATCCAAGATGACCGCCAAAATGGCCACCGTATATAGTGGCCAAAATGAACACCGTAAACATTAAGATAATATGATTATGTATATTGCATTACATTCTTCATTTATGTTCTAAACTGCTAAGCTAATGCTTTTAGATATACAGTTTTGATTATTTATCACTTTCCAAAATGGCTACTAGATAGTTGAAGTTGATGTTATTAAGGGCGCACACAAATAATTCAGTCTAGAAATCCACTTCCGGCAAAAAATTGAGTACAGCAATAGTTCCTATCAAGCACAAAAGTGTGCGAGATCGACACATTAGCTGGTGCTGTCCTCTAGACTGTTGCATTTATGTTTTGTGTGGAATATGTATGTCAAGTTTGTAAAAAAACGGGATGATTTGAGCTTTATTATAATTTTATCAGCCGATTTACCGCCACTGTTCATCCTAGCCTAAGGACTGAAAATTAGGTGATGAAATTAATACGTTGCGATTCAGCGGCATTTACTGAAAAATGTAATCGGAAAACTTGCCTTGATATTCAGATATGTTATCAAAAAATGTTGATGGCATACGATTGCAAATTTTCATAAAAATTGACTGAAGGATTTTTGAAATAGAGCGGTTTTAATAGGCTGACATTTGTGTGTAAAGCCTATTGGGAGCGAATTAGTTGCCTGCTCCTTTAAAGGTAGATGACCCGATCACATTTTCGTAACACATAATTATTTCAAACATACGGAGATTTTCATATCGTATTTTTCTCATCATACTGAAATTTGACTGCCTAATTCGGTATAATGACAGAGAAATCGACGAAATAGCGTTGAATTACCGCGAATGGTGGTTACCACCGATATATTTTGTGTACTACTCAATGGGTACAGTTCACAGCATCTTGTGCGTCTAAAATAAGAACCATAATAGCTATGCATCTCAAATTTTGGGACACGACGTTTTTAAGGATGACCTTTCATGTAGAATAGAAAACTTGAAGTTGAAAATCGGAACATCTACCTTTAAATGACCTAAAATAGTTGTTTTGCATAACTAACTGGTTTTTTATTTTTTGTCATACACAGGGTCATTATTACTGTGGGGTCAGACCAAGAGGACAGGAGAGGCCGGCATGTACCCGAAACCAGTCACAGATTTAGCAGGATGGAATGTCCGTGCCGTCGCATGCAGGTAACGTTGTACATGAAAATGTAGACAACCAGGATAAGGCTAAACAAAATAAATTAATGTGCCAACAATCTTGAGGTTTTTTTGTTTTTTTTGCTGAAAAACTGACTGTCGTGGTTCATGTCAAGACAAAATTGGTCAATGTCAATTTTATTAATGTTTCTAGTGTGAAAATAGTTTAAAAACAATTTAGCCAAACAAACTTATTCATCCAAAGCAGAAAATAGTAATATTTTGGAAATATGGGGGAAAGGCAGGGGAGGGGATTGATTTTCCATGAATTATTTGATGTTAATATTCCCCTGAACCAAAATACCATTGTTATAAACCTTGATTGTGGCTAAAACAGTCCATCTTTGTACTAAAGAAAGAGAGTTTTGATTATTCTTTTAAAGTTGTAAGCTCTACTCAAGATTAAAATATTGAAAATGCATAGTTCCTGATGTACACGTTCTGTTTTGGGCCTTCAATAAACATGTTTCTACATTCTCTTTTTGAGTTCAGTTTGTACAAACATTGATTTTGCGGTGAATAAATCCCTAAATTAAGTAGCAGGAAAAGGCCAAACGAGTCCTAGACCGAGTTCATGAAAATCGGGACTCGAGACCGAGACGGACTGCCAGTGGTGCAATGAAAATAAACCCTTGAACCACCATTGATTTGCGTGAGGCGAGAAGTTGTGTTGTATGAGTGCCTCGCTAAACACCACTGCAAGCGGTGACTAAAGTAGAACCAATGAATGATTAAAACAACATTTCATGTGAATTCATTTTGTTATGTTGAACCCCGTAAGTAATGCAATGTTCTGTTTTGTTTTTGTTGATACAGCAATACATCTATAGTTGTTGCCGCTGATGATAGTATCATCGCGTGGGGTCCATCTCCCACCTATGGTGAGCTATGCTACGGTGAGAGTTCCTCCAAGTCGTCCACCGTTCCAAAAGAATCTAAACCTCTCGAGGGCACATACATCACCACCGTCATGTGCGGCATGGGACACACCATGATGATAGCGCGGGACGAGACGGAGGAGGAGAGAAAGAAGATCGCGAGTTACCCGGCGTTCGGCCCTCTTCGTGAGATTCCGGAGAGCGAAAAATTGGCCAAGCAAGAGAAGCTTGAGGCCGAGAGACGAGCAGCATCTGCCGATGAGGAGGATGAGGTTGAGGATATGACGCCAGTGTCCGCGGCAGCTGCTGCTGCAGCCGCCGCAGCGGAGAGGGCAGCAGCTGCAGCGCCCGAGGAGGAGGAGGAGGAGGAAGAAGAAGAGGAATCCCCAACTCGTGTGCCGTTCACCGTCCAAGAAGGCAAATCTGAAAAAGCAAAATCATCGGAAGAAACCGAACCTGAATCCGCAACTGCTCCAGCTCCAGAGGCGGCAGCGTCGACGCCATCCTCGGAAGAGGTCACACCCGTGAACGGCTCCTCAAAGGTGGAAGAGACTTCGGCAACACCCGATGAAGAAGCAAAAGAAGAAGACAAGTCATCCGAAGAAGAAGAAGAAGATGCTGCAGCCGACAAACCGGAAGAGACTTCTTGAACGGCCTTTTTTTGCAAGAAGAAACTTGACACTTTACAAAGAACATTTTGGAGTATTTTCTTAACATTCCCCCTTTTTTGTACAGATTTGGTTAAGTCCCCCCTTGCCCGGCCTTCCCTCTTGTTGCTATCCCCCTTCTTCTTGACCCCCTACCCTCCCCTGCCCCTTTCACAGTCCATATGTCTCCTTTGTTTGTTGTAAAGCTGATAGACTCAGTGATGGTCACTGTGTGACCTCTATCTTGCAGATTAAAGCTACATTGCGCTAATATTTTAAAATGACGATATCTACAGGTTTTTTGTCACTATGAAGCCAAAGAAACACAAACATGGATACCTATAATTGACGTGGCTATTTGTTTTACCATCACAAAACAGATTTTTCAGAAACCTTTCCCAACTTTCAAGGTCCATCTCAAGGATTACTGATCCAATACTAGGCATGTTAGTACTTATTGTAATGCATTTCTCATGGTGATTCCAAATATGGTAATGAAATTCATTAATTCTGAAATGTTTGAAACATTTTGTGAACATTTTCATGTCGTTTGCAGACACCTGCCGCATGGAAAGCGTTAAAAATAGCTGCTCTGTAATATTTATTTATTTATTTATGAAACTCTTTGTTGGGCTGTTGAACGAAAACTAAAATGTAACACAGAGCAGCCATCGCTAATAGGGCATTATGGCACTAAATATCTCTAAGAATAACCTTTGACCTATCCTTGCAAAAACAGGCAAAAGTGGGGGTTTTGTGTGTGTTTTACCTGGTATAGTTTGATCAGGTCCAAATTGGCGAGCCTCCTTACATCAAATTAATACAAAAGGGTGTAGGGCGAAGGCGCACATCGCAACGAGGGCAGTGCATCAAATGCATGACGCACACATTTGGCCAAAATCGTGTGCGTTCATTTTGATTACTTTTGCGCGCGGAGAGATAAAAACTTCATATTTTTCTCGCCAATTTTGAATTGATTGAACTATAGATCATCATTGTCCAGCAAACAACAGTGGATAGTGATTTGTCAATCTCATCTCATTACTAATATACGCACAAGCCTAATATACAGGGTGACCCAATAAAAAGTGAACCCATTTTTGGACGCATTTTTGGACGCCATCTTTTTTAAAGATCTTTTCACCGGTTAAGTTAGACTACCTATAGTTTAGTAATATTACGAGAAAACCGAAAATTACCTTCTGGAAGTATGTCAAAATGGCGGCCAAAAATGGGTTCACTTTTTATTGGGTCACTCTGTATTCTGCACCATTTGAAAACACAAGGTCAACAGTTACTGTCAATACTAATGCAAAAAAATAGTACTTTATACAATAGAGTTGAAAAATGGTTTCGGAATAAAATAATTGAATTTTTGACATTATATGTTATATACACAAAGAATTAAGTTAAGCACCCCCCCCGTTTTTTTACAACCTCGCACATTACAAGTTTGTTGTCGTCAAAACAGTGTAGTATACCCATGATATTGCTATATTTTCTGGAGAAGTGATATTATGGTCACATAAAAACATAACAATCATGCCGTTTTCAATATTTTATTCTGAATAATTTAAGGTGACATTTTTTGGGAATTTTAGGCATATTTTCACCTCAATTTAAGTATGGAGCTATAGGTCCATCACGGACAGTGTGGATGACGTTTATGTTTTCTAACGTACAGTCATTGTTCTGAGAAGACCTCTAGCGATCTTTGCGTCAATAACGTGTGTAGGACCCACGTGATCGGATCACTGACTCAACCCTACGTCTCATAGACCCTGTAAGCCGTCGTATGCGTTGCTGTGGCAGGTTGTTCCATTCCCGATGTAATGCACGTTCCAATTCATCCAGATTGGCTATTGGCCAATCTGGATGAATTGGAACGTGCATTACATCGGGAATGGAACAACCTGCCACAGCAACGCATACGACGGCTTACAGGGTCTATGAGACGTAGGGTTGAGTCAGTGATCCGATCACGTGGGTCCTACACACGTTATTGACGCAAAGATCGCTAGAGGTCTTCTCAGAACAATGACTGTACGTTAGAAAACATAAACGTCATCCACACTGTCCGTGATGGACCTATAGCTCCATACTTAAATTGAGGTGAAAATATGCCTAAAATTCCCAAAAAATGTCACCTTAAATTATTCAGAATAAAATATTGAAAACGGCATGATTGTTATGTTTTTATGTGACCATAATATCACTTCTCCAGAAAATATAGCAATATCATGGGTATACTACACTGTTTTGACGACAACAAACTTGTAATGTGCGAGGTTGTAAAAAAACGGGGGGGTGCTTAACTTAATTCTTTGTGTATATTTGGATTTATTTGGATTATATTATTATATAGATGATTATTTATAAACATAATGTTTTTGAAATCCATGATTATTATTATGTTGAATGCTCATTTGCCGAGTAGGTTTTTTAAGTCTTATTTCCATTTAAGAAAACAACTCATGGGATGGATATGACATGGTTTTCACATGGATATCACATGGGTGTCACATGGATATCACATGGACAATATGTAACGAACGAGCATTCAATAATTTATGCAAGTAGTTGCCAGCGTATTCCGACTTTAAAACCAGATTTTTCAAGATAAGCTGTCCAAGGATGCATATTCGTTTCAAAATTGAAGCAATTTTGTTGAAAAGATATAAAAACATTGTCTTTTCCATTAAAAAAAAAGTATATTTCAGTTTACATGCTCAGTAGCTCAAAGATACCACGATCAATGTATGTATATCAGCAATATCAAGAATATCTTTGCGTTGGACTTCAGACTTGGGTTGGCTCACATATTGTTCATGTGATATTGATGAGACATGTTTGTTGCTATGTTTTTGTTGGGTAGAGTGGGCCTAGTAGCACTCACATATCAACCTTATGCCCATGCGATATGTGAATGGTAGTTGGGCTAACTTTGATCAGACATGAAACAAATTGTTTCCCCAGGTTTTGTTAGATTTGGTTCTTATATCCTGTTGATAAGGCAAACAATTTTTTGTTTGATTGTCCTCGTCCGCTCAACCGTCGAAATCCTTCCTACCCCAAAAAAATCTTTCTTTTTCTTGAAAATTTCATTATTTTTTTTACCCATTTTAGTCGAAAATCACATTTTTTTAAAAAGTGTTTAGAAAATAGAAATACTCGTTAAAATATTACAGATTTTGTTTTCATTTTGGTTACCACATCAAGTACATTTCATTTTACTTTTGGTACTGGAAAACAAGGGCAAAGGAGAAAAAAAATTCTAGACCGAACCGACTTTTGAAAGTGATCTATGGACAATCAAACAATTTATTTATTTGTATTGGCCTAACCATGTGACACTCATATGAAACCAGCATGTTTCAACAGTAGGTGGGATAACTTGCGCTCTGAAAGTAACGGAAGTATGACATGTTCCAGGTTTTTGTAGATTGTAACACAAATACAAGGGGCGTAAAAAATGTTCTACCTCCTTTCTTGCAAGGGTGATTTTAGTGAAACCAGATCCAATGAAACACTGTGAGAGTAGTGGCTCCTGGTTCACAGGACATTTTGAGTGAACCAGGAGCCATTTTTAAAAAGTTTAAAAAACCCTCATAATTTGACATTACCGGTCAAATATTATTGTGATTCCTGCCAGATTCAGGCGGCATTTTTGGTCAAAATCAGCGACGATTTAATCAGAACTTCTCCCAGACATTGTTTACCTGCCGAAAAAATCACACTTGCCCCCTAGCTAACATTTAATGTATTAGCCGTGGTTATGGCAGAGTAGCAGGGCTTGAAATAAGCAGGAACAGGGAGCAAATTTACCTCCACTAAACCTCAAATTGCCCCTGGTTCATATGTGAATTGTGTCACCATAAGCAATTTTTCCATTGATTGAGACTTGTCCATGGTTATTCCTTTGCACTCATCTTCAGGATGACATGTGTGTGGGTTTACTCTTTAACACTTTCCATGCGGCAGGCGTCTGCAGACGACATTCAAAAATGTCACAAAATGTCTTAAAAAATGTCAACAACATTAAATTTCATTACCATATTTGGATCACCATGAGAAATGCATGGACATAAGTGCCTAGTATAACATGCCTAGTATTGGTTTAGTAATCCTTGAGATAGGCCTTGAAAGCTGGGAAAGGTTTCTGAAAAATATATTATATATATGCTAAAACCAATAGCTGCGTGGAAAGTGTTAATAGCCTGGTGTGTGACTAATTACCCCTGGTCCTGAAGAAAAATCTGTGAACCAGGTGCAAATTTGTGTGTTAATAGTAGGTCTTGGTTCTTTATTTTGTATTTCAAGCCCTGTCTGAGAGGAGTAGAATGATTTTCGTAAGCTTAAGCTTTTCAAAAGTTTCAAAACCAAAATATTGGCGCAGTGTAGCTGTAAGTCAAAGAAGATTTCTTGTGCCGTCCAGCATGCTTAGCACCGCTAGTACAGAACCAGCAGGGGATTTCCCTCTGAATAAATAGTGGGAACAGCTGTAGCTTGTCCGACTTCCACTTTCTAATCCAGGCTTGAGATAGGCATAACTTGGCCACACGTATGAAAAAGAAGTTGAATCCCAGCTAAAACTTACATGTGTTATTCAAAACAAAATAAACAGAGGACTGAATTGACAGAAAATGGTGGTCATGTGATGAAAGTGAAGCATGCTGGGACTGCTCAAGAAATCTTCTTTGGTTGTAAGTAGTGTACGTATCATCTGTACAGAATCTCGGATCGTACTGTTCTTTGTAGTATAGTTGTTTAGAAAAGTCAACACAAAATATTGTATGCTTGTCCTTAGCAGCAGACTATCACAGATATTGAGAAGATATCAGATCAGAGAGGTTTTCTCTGTGTAATAGTATACTGCCAGTGAATTGGTCTTTTTCTTCTTTTCGAACAAAATAATAATTACATTTAAGGTATATTATGTGATCTTTTCCAGGGGACGCCCTCAATCCTCGAGAGAAAAAATTGGAAGCAGATTTTCTTGCAGATTTACATTTCTGATCATAAATCATGAATATATTCTGAGTTTCAGAGCGATACGATTCGTAATTACTTCAAAATCATGTTTTAGAGTGAAAATAGATTGTTCGCTAAAAACATGATTTTGAAGTAATTAGGAATCGTATCGCCCTGTAACTCAGGATAGATTTATGATCAGAAATGTTAATCTGCAAAAAAATCTAAAAAATCATGGATAGAGGGCGCCCCCTGGAAAAGATCACATAATATATCTATTTTGATGCATTAGAACATCAGAAAACGTAATTTGCATCAATTTACAATTAGATATTTCTTACGTGAATTGTCGGTTTAAAAAAAAATTAAAGATAAAGACTGACCGCTGCCACATAGTGGATAATGACAAGCAAACAATTATTTGTTTTTGGCCAAATGTACTATACATTTGTATAATATTTGTTAATTTCTCAAAAGGTCACACAATAAAAAAAAAATGGGCTGGGTCCTCACTAATGTAGAAAGAATAACAAATTATGTTGGAGTTGTCTTTTTTGGTGTCATTTTGGTTATAAGGTAATTGTTCTTATTGCTGGCCCGATTTTCAACTTGAGGTTTTCTTTCCTACATGAAGGGTCATCCTTAAAATGGTTGTAATCCAAAATTTGAGTTGCATAACTCTGATGGTTCTTATTTTAGAAGCACACGATGACAAGAAATGTGCCCATTGAGTAGTGGAGTACACAAATTGGCCACATGGTTAACCACCTTTGGCAGTAATTCGCTGCATTTTGGCCTATATTTTCGAAATGGAACATTGTGCGCCAAACATTTTACAGAAATAATGAGATGGGGTTTCTTCTGATATCAAAATTGTTGATGGGCAAAAAAAAAGCAAAAGTGATTGGAACATCCATTCCGTTTTGATTCTTAAGTTCTGTCTATTCAGTCAAAATCTGAGATACTATAGTTCAGTCAATTCCAAATTAGCGAACCTTCGTACGAATTAATACAGAAGAGCGTGTAAAATACACACATAACGCAATATGGTACACTGTGAATCGTATTAGGGACGCATGTGTATGCCGAATAGTGTGTTACACTTGGATTACTTTTGCGCAGAGAGATGAAAAAAGCATATTACTAGCCAATTTGGAACTGATAAACTATAAGCCTTTTCACAATAATCTAACAATGGCTTCATCTTTTCATATTAGTGTCAACACAGTCATGGTGCAGTGAGGGTCAATGGCACCAGGGGCAAGGTTTGATTCCATGCCCCCCTTTTGAAAATTCACAAGATCTAAGAAACAAACAAACCAAAAAAGGAGGGATTGTGCTGCCCCCAACATGGTTTGCGGAGGGGTACAGCCCCATATGTTGTGGCATGCTCTCACTCAATGACCTCATCTTTTTTGGAGAAAAAAATGAAACCACACTCGTCCAATGACCCCATATTTTTTTGAAAATTTAAACACTCGCCCCCAAAATTCTCATGCTTAGACCCCCTTCTTTAGAATTTTTTGCAAAATTGTTACCTAAAGACCCCCTTTCTGTTTTTATAATTTTACTATTTTTTGGCAACATGTCACCCAATGGCCTATTATATGGTCGTTCTCTCTCTCGCCCAAGTGTCAGCCTTACACCCATATCCATTTAATATTTTGAGTGCTCCCCCTTGTGCCCCCACCCCCTGTATCTCCCCTCCCCCTCCCCACCTACTGGCTATTCCACGGGAATGAATATCAAGCAATTTAACTTCCTATTTCAACTATGACTTTGAATAGTTACCTAAAATGTTAATATCGTTGCTTCTCTTGCATCTCCATCTGGCCCTTCAGCATGTATATGGTAATACTGCCCATAGGAAGTGTTATAAAGTGTTGCTTTAGACATGTTCAGGGGGCAAGAACACTTCACAAGTTGCTGACAGCTATATTTTGATCGCTTGAACATGTTTAAAGTAGACTGCCCAAAGGTTATACGTAGAGAAAGTATTACTTTATGCATGCTGAAGGCCATATGGAGATACAGGGATTTTACAGAACAGTGGCAATAACAGAGTCCAATATCCACTTCATGCTGCTAATGTCATGCCTGTTATTTAGTGCAGGCATTTTAAAGCAATAAGTCATTTGTGTAATTTCATTGGCATACTCTGTACAAGTTATAAAACAGTTTTAGAACAGAATGCTGCTGGACCAATCTGCCTCTAAGTAATTGCTGGACTACATTATTTTTGTGAACCAAGAATTTGTTATGAAAATGGAGGGGGGGGGACATAACTTCCTATTATTAAGGTTAAACAAAACCAAGCAAAATCGTTCTACAGATTTTGGGACCTCTCTGGTAGCATAGGGCCAGGGTGCGAATTTATTAACCGTAAACAACATTTGGCCAAAGACTACATGTATTATCAGTCTTATCATGTATACTATACGCTTTATTCCATCAAGGTATCAAATGTTGTTTTCGGTAAATAATATCGCAGCCAGGGTTGGTTGGTCAATTTTTTAATTTAAAAACAAACGTTTACAAATTTCCAAGAATTTGTGAAAACTTTTGAAAATTTCCCCCCAATTTCAAAAAATTTGAAATAAAAAATATCATTATTTTGCAAATTGAAAAAATTTGGTCGACCAGCCTAATGGAGGATGTTGTTAAGAATTACAAAAATCATACTAAAACTGAGTGCATTTTGTCAGTCTTATAATGTTAAAATAAAATTCCACATTTTTAAATATTGTAGTAAATATTTCAAAAAAACATGAGGAAATTATTTGTGTTATTTGGAGTTGCGGACAAGGTAGTCGGGCGAGTTTGTTGGAAGGAAAAAGGTATTTACTTTATTCTGCATGTACAAGTGCATGTAGGATTGATAGTAACGTGCTCAACAAAAGAAAGTCATACACTATGTTTAGGCTAAATAAAAAAAATCACTTGTCTCAAAGCTCCCGCGCGCGTTAGTTTATTGATGCGCATTAGAAAAAGAAGAAAAAAATCCTCAAATTTCACAGAATTTTCAGATTTTTATTGATCACATCATTTTAAATACAAAAGGTCACTTATACAAGGATATCAATATTTTATATTTAAAAAAACACACACAAAAAACTTTCCGCATTTGGTTTTGAAAAACTTTGAGACAAAAGATTTTTTAATATAGCCTTATGTCCCACAGAGTAACTTCAGATTATTTTTTGACCAAGCAGGCTGGTTAGATATTTGGGTGAATCTTTTAGGCACAATCTGATACCAAACTTGCCAACAAGCAACAAAGATAAGCCATCATTAGCACCATTTAATGACAATCTGTGCCGTTTCCAAATTCACATTTTCAACAAACTACGCGGGAGAAAAGATACATGTTACCTGTTCACAATCAAATATTCCGCTCGCTCAGGCACAAACCAACGCAGTTTCACTGTGTGATCAATATCCCTTTCATTCCTGGCCATTCAAGTGCCACACACAGCATTTTCTCGCCGCTTGCGTGCATTGAAAATGCGAATTTGGAAACGTCACAGATTTTTATTAAGGGCAGTGTCAACCCGGCACTTATTTCAAAAATTGAATTTCATATTTCTCTATTATTTTATACTTTTATATGTATTCTATCATTACCATCATAAGTTACTAATCGGAAGCTATTATTTCCCGTTCTTTTGGGTGATTTTAATTGTTGTTTTGGTAAGTTTGAGTCAGGAAAAGGCGCATAGTTTATTTGGCGGGAATTTAAGCGGAGTTCCGCGCTTTTCAAATGCTGCGACAGCTGTTCGATCATTGCGTCGCGCGCTGAAACTTCCCGCGCGTAATACTAGACGCGCCGCTTAATATCCGCGACGTAGACGCGAAAAACAAAAGAGCGCAAAACAATGTCTAAAATGTAAACAAAGGCCAATCTTACGATCATTTAAATTTCAGGTTTCTTCCAATTTCTTCACATTGTGACAATATAAATTAAATCTGATAGTTTATTATGAGTGTTCATAATAGTATACTCGCTTTTTAGGTCACGCGCCCGTGTGTTCCGTGAACATTTAGCTTTAAATGGTGGAAAATGTCAATATTTTTACTAAATCGATGTTTTCTAGAAGTTCAAATTTGAAGGAATTTTACGAATTTTCAGACAACATAACTAAAAATATATCAAACTATCAGGTAAGCTTTTACTACCATTGTGTAGAGGACTTTCAGCGCTAGGAGGCAATTTTTTATTTTTTCGATTATGGATTTTAAACTCGAGATATGCATCAATTTCTAGCGAAATGTACGCAAAAAAACACGACTTTTACACTTTTCCGATGTTTTTAGCAATATTTCCAAAACCAAGCTTTATTTTGGAAAAAGAAAAAATTGCCTCCTAGACAAAATTGTTTTGTTTACAAAAACGTATATTAGAACAAATTACCATTTTTTATTTTATAGTTATGCTGTCTGAAAAATTTGGGGTAAAAAAATGGCTTTTTGGTTCATTTCTCAAAATTTAGTTTATTTGGTATCACATTGATATCACCATCGGCTTCCTTATCAAATTTCCTTTCTAAAAATGTATACTTTTATGTACTTTTATTCAATATTCTCAAACTTAGAAGCAAAAGTTGATCATCAAAATAATAGGGTTGACACTTCCCTTAAATGGTGTTAATAATGGTTTATCGTTGTTGTTTTGGGGCATGTTTGGTACCAAATTGTTCCGAAAAACATTTAATCTAAATGTCTATCTATCCTCTTTGGACAACAAATAATTGGAAGACACTCTATAGGACATGAACAAAGTGTATGACTTTCTTTTTGTTGAACACTTTATTATTATAACAAGCAGTTAACTTCTTTACATTTTTGTAGCATTTTTATTTGGTAGAAACTATATTTTGGTTAAACTGACAGTTATTTTGCAAGAAAACTAATGAATAAGGTGACAAAAAAAAGAAACCCTGTTTTTACGGGCCCGACCCAAATATTTTGTTTTGCTTGTCAAAATACAGCAAAATCTGTACAGATTCTCTTGTTATTTTTACGGTCATTTTCAAGAGAAAATACGAAGAAAAAAAAGAGAGGAAAAGCCTGACCGAAATGGACCTGAGAGGTCCATTTGCCCGTACAACAGGGTTTCTTTTTTTCGTGGCCTAAAAAGGAGGGAATTTAGACTTGGTTCCCTTTATCTGATTGTAAATTTATGTAATATAGAAACACTTGATAGTGTTTCTGGGCAGTCTTTGTCATAAGTCTTTGTGAGATAGCTGAATAAAGTTCTCTAATTAAACAATTAGTTTGTCACATATTTATTTACTTTTCTCAAATGTCTTCTCCTGTGTGCCGAAAAAATCAGGCTATACAAATTAAATCGTGGGGTGGGGTGGGAACCCGGGGGGTGGGAACCCGGGGGTGGGGGGTCAGTGAACATACGAAGCGGGTACACATGCGCGTCCAAGCACCTCTGAAATGGACCCTAAATGGTGTGAACCCAGCAGAACACTATTTTGATACCCCTAAGTGGCGTAACACATACAAACCCTACCCCTAAACGGCGTTACCAACATTCAACAATGCACCCCTAAATGGCGTTTTATAGTAATGCTCAAAATAATCTTAATTCATAATCATGCGACATTCATACAGGATGCATGTGAATGCATGATGTAGCAATTAAAGTAGGGAAATATTGAAGATTTTTTCAACATTTTACATGTTTATTGAAAAGTCACACATACAACAATTAGTACCCCTAAACGTCGATATCTCGATGCTGTAATGGATACCCTAAAGTGCGATGCCCCCTAAAAGTACCCCTTTTTTCAGAAAGACGTCGACGACGTCGTGTGGGTGAAATTTGGACCCCTTTCAACGTTTTTTATGGCCGCGGATGCGTACCCGCTTGGTATGTTCACTGACCCCCCCGGGGTGGGAAAGGGTCTTTGGTTGTTCAAATAGTTTGGGTCTTTGGTTGAGAGGATGCCAAACCCCCTCCCCTTCCCCCCCCCCCCCAAAAAAAAACCAACAACCCCTACACAAAACCAACCCACACACCCTTGTGGAGGGTTATCAGGTTATAGGAAGCAGTTTATTGAATGTCAAATATTGTTTGTGATTTTTTCTGTTTGTCATGATAATGGCTTCTTCAAGGGAATGTGACTACATGTAGTAAATTGTCATGGCCATCTTCAGGAACGTGGGCCAAGTGACAACACTTTTTGATCCGCCCTTGTCTGAGACTAGTATACCGTCTACAGTCTATTGTTATTCGCTATCGATTGTTTTCTTGGTTTACCACCGGCTACAGCAGTTCTCAACGCTAGCGGTGCTGTCGGCATACGGGGATAGAATTCTAAAATGTTAAATTGTTAGAATTATGGCATTTCAGACAAGTATGCCAATTAAAACCTACTAGTGTAAGGTCCGAAGTTTACCGCGTTGCGGAATTTCCGCGAAAATCGCGGAATTGAGGTTAAACGCGGGAAAACAACATTTTGATGAAAAGAAGACAAAAAATGCAAAAAAAAATATGTCCAAAAACACACAATTTATAAATAGTCTTGAATAAAATAATATAAATATTAAAAAACTGATACGTAATAAAACAAAACAAACGATAAAAATGATGTGTTTTTCTGTAAAGTTTGTTTATTTTGGTTTTATAGATCGTAAATTTTAAGCTTCCTTGGGGCAAATTACATCACAGAAAAATGCAAAATTTACAAAGCGGAAAAACGCGGAATTCGACAGTTACAAAGCTGTAAACTTCGAACCTTATACTAGTGCCATACTTTCACGCATAAACAATGTTATGATGATATTCAAAGTTCATGGTTTGTGTTTTCAATTTAGAATTAATGTGAGTTAAAACACATATTTTTATGCATGCACAGATAGTTTATCAGCGCAACCACATCTGAATATTTGTTTTTAAATTCATATTAAATCTAAACACAAACCATGAACTTTGAATATCATAATACATTGTTTATGTGTTAAAGTATGTCACTAGTAGGTTTTAATTGGCATACTATTCTGAAATCCCATAATTCTAACAATTTAAATGCGTAATCATTTAAGAAATCAAGTCTGTATGTCGGTAAACCTTTCCATACTACAGTGTGTTCAGATTGTTTAGAAGATTGTAACACACATGTGGATGACACTAAATTTGAAATAGCACTGTAACTCACATAATGAGGTTGTGCTACAAATTAAACTGAATGATGATAATCGATTGGCCATCAACTAATACAATACCGTAAAGTCTGGGTTAGACCTGGATTGCTGCACATTATAGGAATGAATAGTGCTTCTTATCTCTTACGGTATTCTAGTCTCAGCCCTTGTAGCGTGGATTCCAGTTGTTGAAAAGGAACTTGTTCTCTGGAATCGGCTATTGTGGGACATGTGTTAGGCACACAAAAAAAGGTTTGTGTTACCGTCGAAAACCGGGAAGGTCGACTGCCGGATTTTTTTTTAGTATACCAAATCAACCATTTTATACCTATTATTTCAGTCAACATGTGTGAAGATACTAAGGAAAATGCATACTGGCTGTATTTTCTACCCAATGGTGAATATTGTACACATCCATGAAAAAATATTCACCCTTGATTCTATAACAGAAACTGCTTGAAAGTATGGAATATCCACATATTATATTGTATAATGAATTAAGACAACGATGGAGAGAATGAGACTATATATACTAGTTGCATTTCTTTCTCGTGCATGGAGTACAAACCCGAGCTTGTTGATTGTTTTCCTGGGTTTCGTTGGCTTTTACACACTTTTATCAATCGGAAGATAGGTAAAAATAGTG
>CM069446.1:52765229-52847774 GCA_035610835.1 Ophiura sarsii
GCAGGAAATGGTGCAGTCATGCAAATGAATTTTATAGAAAACATCCTCCCCATTATGTTAAAAAAGGTCATGGTTTGTTTGATCTATTCCATCAAATTATCTTAAAATTCTCTTATTATTTAAAAAACATATATTTCTCAATTTGAAAGACTTTTCACTTTGGTCACAACAAATGTTGTCTGCGAAATGTGTAATTTGAGAATTAATACGAAGCCTTTTGGATGTCATGATCTTTTGAAAAATAGCTGTTACCTTATATTAAAAAAAGAAAAGAAAAACCTACCTGTTCTGGGATGGCAGACTGATATTTTTTACTTACCTTTTTAAAAAACAATTCTTGGGGGGGGGGGGGGCTCAAAACATGTGTTATATAAATCTGCAAGAAAATCTGCTTCCCCAAATAAGTATATTATGCGATCTTTTCCAGGGAACGCCCTCAATCCTCAATTTACCCCTAGGTAAAAATAAACTGTCGGGTTAACCCGACAGTTTCTATTTTCACTCTAAATTCACTCTAAAACCAAGAGGGGGAAAAGGCTGTGACTAAATACCCTCCCCCTCCCCCTTAAGGGGCATACCCAACCTTTTTGGTTAATATACATGTACATAGAGGTAGTCATTTCATTGGGGTGGGGGGCAACCTTCTGACAAGGGGGAAATGCCCCTCCTTTCCCCTCTAATAACGCCCCTGCATCAGGGGCCCTACATAAGGCAAGCCCCTGGACACTCCATGAGGACCCTTGTTAATGCTCAGCATAGGTCACATATTGCAACCCTGTGTAAATATATCCTGGATACACCGCCCCTGCAGTCCATGGCAAGATCAGTTGATTTTGTATGGCATAGTGATGTATGATGTTAGGGTTTTTAGTCGATGAACATTTCTTTATAGTCTGCTATACACGACCATTAAAACTGCGCCAATAAAGTGTCTAAACACTTACAAATGGTCAGATTTATCTGAACTTGAAATATTATGCAAACAAATAATTAATTAATTTGATTCATAGTTATCTTCTGCGCATTTTGACACCTCTTCTGTTGCGCTACGATGTTGTTTGGCGTATTTATGGGCACTTGAGTGGCTTAAGGTCGAATTCAAAAGTTGCAAAAGCCCCTATTCGAGCAAGAGCGTTGTACTGTGACGAATATTAACCCTAACCCCCCTGAGTGCTAAAAAATGCTAATCCAAAGTCCCTCTCCAAACGCATGCGCCGTCGGTTTTCGATGACGTAGTCAACCGAGCCTATATAATGAGTGCAGTATACTGCACGAATGTGTAGCTGAGGGCCGTGGCTTAGTGTTAGGAAGGTGGGGCTCGAGAACGGAGGGTCCCCGGATCGAATCCCGGCAGGTTCCCGGAGATTTAGTTGGTGTTTTTTCCGCGAAAATTGTGATCCCGGTCAAAAATCCTAAACCGGGGTTAGGGTTATGGTAAAAAAAAAAAAGTTTTTTTTTTGTGTTCTATTAACCCTAACCCCCCTGAGTGCTAAAAAATGCTAATCCAAAGTCCCTCTCCAAACGCATGCGCCGTCGGTTTTCGATGACGTAGTCAACCGAGCCTATATAATGAGTGCAGTATACTGCACGAATGTGTAGCTGAGGGCCGTGGCTTAGTGTTAGGAAGGTGGGGGCTCGAGAACGGAGGGTCCCCGGATCGAATCCCGGCAGGTTCCCGGAGATTTAGTTGGTGTTTTTTCCTCGAAAATTGTGATCCCGGTCAAAAATCCTAAACCGGGGTTAGGGTTATAGATCAGCATTATTTTTGCTCGCCTTTTATAAATGATTTGTTTGTCGCTTGTTGGATAAATCTATTTCGATAAACATCAGCAATAATTGTCAATAACAAAACAAAAGGGTCAGAGATGGGAGGCATAAATCAATAATTAATCAATAATTAATTGTCATGGTTAAGTAAACAGAACAAATTGGTGTCTTTTGTCTTGATTTTGTCTGTGTGTGATGCTTGTGTGAGTTCCCTTCTGGAATTGGGGTGAATAGGAGCTTTTGCAACTTTTGAATTCGACCTTAAGCCACTCAAGTGCCCATAAATCCGCCAAACAACATTGTAGCGGAACAAAAGAGGTGTCAAAATGCACAGAAGATAACTGTGAATCAAATTAATTAAATATTTTTTTGCATACTATTTCAGGTTCCGATAAATCTGACCATTTGTAAGTGTTTAGATACTTTATTGGCGCAGTTTATAATTCAATGTTATACATAAAGCTAAGCCATTTGTGACGCAGCACATTAAAGGGGGACTTTGCAGGTTTTTGAGTTCATTATGTGTGTTTGTAGAGCATTTTCTAAGCTTTAAATTGACACCAAATTGATCAAGGCATTCAGATTTTATGAGTTGACAATGACTCTAAAAAGTCTTATTATTTTCTTGATTTGTTTCTGTCCGTTTTCATCTATATCTTGAAAAACGCTGCAACCACCTCCCCCCTTTAGATGTGCTGCATCACATTTTTGAAGAATTTGTTTTATTCCAGGTGTATTGTGATCCTTGGCATCTAGATTTAGCTCACACTCAAGATGGCCGAGGGTGGGGAACCCTTGTCTCCTGAGCCTACATCTTTTCCGCATTCGTTCACCTCGATCCACTGGGATCAACTGAAATTTGTCAAACACCTTGGAAGCGGGGGATTTGGAACGGTGGAGCTGCATAAACATACCAATTGGGGCAAAGTTGCTGTAAAACAAATTATTGACAAACAGTGAGTACATGATAGATGTCGTGCCCGGGAGATAAGGGGAGGGGTACAAGGGAAAGGTGCCTCGGGAATATGGAGCAATGTTTCTTCTTGAACTTTTCTTTTTTTTCTTCTGGAATTTGGTCTCATTAACCCTAATACCCTTGAGTACTACGAATTACAACAAATAACTACAAATTACTACGATTACTAGTTTTTTGATGAAATAATGGCCCCATGGTATATACTTGGCAAAGTATACTGAGCCAAGTAAAGTTGACCCCTGTCGTTTGTCTCTGAACCCAGAGGTCAGGGGTTCGAGCCCCAAGGGCGTGGGGGCGGGGCCTTTTTCCTCTCGCTTTTCGGCCTCGAATGTTGTTTCTTTGGAAAAGGTGCCTCTGGGATTAGGGTTCTGGTAAACGATTTCAGATGGTACAGTAGTTAGTATATGCCCAAGTATTACATTACATAATATTTTCATCATACCACAAACACTACAGGGTGACTCCTGAATTAAGAGAAACCATTCGCCGTGAAGCAGTCAAGATGTACCGAGCAGTCTCCTCAAAACACGTTGTCACCGTTATGGGCATGTTTGACTGCCCCAAGCAAGGCATGTGCATCGTTATGGAGTACATGGAATTAGGCAGCCTGCGACATTTCACCCCGCTCTATCTTGTTTCATCGACTGGTGATCGTGATACAGGGTTAGTAGTAAAAAAAGGTGTATACTCAACTTTGGGATTTTATATCTTAAAATCTGGGTGAACATTTCACAGATTTTCTTTTGAGGCAGATCTAGATGGGTTATCTCATTAGCTTTCTAAAGAATTTTAGTTGGTTTAAATTGGTTGTGGTAAAGATAATTTATGCTAATTTGCGTAAAAGTGAACATTTCATAAACCGAACAAGATTTGCGATTATTTTCTCTTATAAGATCTATTGAATTCCACTATTGAAAATGATCCACATGAGCCGAGTCTATTTGGCCATCACAAGACAGTGACATAACTCCGTATTCTACTTATTGCACTACACAACGCGCACGCCACTCGAGTTGTATGCACACAAGCATTGAAAAACGGAAGACACATACGCGTGCATAAAAGCTGCGCCTGTTAAATTACGTCACTGTTAAGAGCAGTGGCGTAACCAGAGGAGGGGATCCCCCGCCAATATTGACGTCATGTCGGTTGAGATTTGCCCTGTTTGTACATTTGACAAGAGGAATCATGGAATTATGATGGTCAAAGTACACCAATGAACATTTTTCGTGCGCTACGCACAGATATGTGTCCCCAAAATGCAATATTCTTTGGCACACAAGCTTGTTTAGAGCCAAAATATACCTCAATCGTGCCAAAAATAAGTGAATAGTCATAACAATGTTGTCGGTTGACTTTCATTTCTTGCCCCCCCCCCCCATATATCAATAACCTAGTTACGCCACTGGTCCAGAGGAAGCCAAATAGAGTATCACAAAAGCCAATTGTTTTGTTGGTATTGCTAAATTCATGTAATAATGATGAATTAATGAAACAATTACTGAGAATGTTTGATTTGTCTTTATAAGTTATCTATTGTGTACCATACAATGTACATGAATCCACTTGTTCATTAATATCAAGCATTATTCAATATTGTGTTCGGTTTCAAAATGCAGTAACTGATAGTGAATAAAATTTTTGATGTAGTGTTGTTTTTTATTTGATTTTTTAAAAAAAAATTTAAATGCATCTATTGCCGTATACATTGGTTGCCTTCATATTCTAATACAAATATTGTTAATAATTATTTTACTTTGAGTACAATTTTTTTTTACTCACCCTGTAGAGACAGTGGCGACTGGCAGGGCGACTGTTGGTCCATGAGGATGTTCATGATTTGTCAGATGATACTGGGGATGAATTACTTACACACACTGCAGCCACCTATTCTTCATAGAGATCTGAAGCTTGAGAATATATTCGTTGCTCAAGGGTACGTGATTAAGGTATGTATGCGATACCCCCTTAAACTATGGTGTCCCAAATGTTTCTATACCTTTTCAACGTTTAATATTTCCAGTAAATAATTTGCATTTCCCAACTGTAAAACTTTTTTCCAACTGTACGTTTGTAACATGCCCCAGCTTGAAAAACTACCCTAATTACGTGATTTCTTGGACATGCATGATACCCCTCTTGTAATGACCACTGAGCACCCCGGGAGTCCTTTTTATAGCATACCTTTTTTTTTGGCTTATACAATCAGCTGTTTACAGTTACGCACCCACGAGGGGGACTTGGATATTCTTTAGGTAGGAATGTGCCGCCTCCAAATTGAAAATTGACCCAAACAGTTACCAATTTTCGGGGGAAATGGATCCATATGTTTACCCGATACCCATAATTTCCTATATTTGACAGATTTTGTTAAAATTTCAGTGAAAAACAGCAAAATTAAGGATTTTAGACCCATAAATTTACAGAAAAAGGCTTTGAGAAGGGGTCATCCATTTATCTGAGGGTGAAAAATGGGGACCCTATTTGTTGGCACATGATCACATCCCTGATATCCACTAAGTACCGCCCCCACGCCCTGGGTTACGCACACCTGATGTCCTTCAAGTTGAACAATGTATAGGCCAAAAACAAAACAAAAGTTTGTCTCAAAGCTTGCGAAGGCTTCAATATCGGGCGACGCGCGCTGTTTTTTGTCTTCCATTTTTTATTTTTTTACATTTTTTTTATTTGTGTGGCAATTTTTACTCTAACTATTTGCAACCGTTGCCACTTTCTGATATTTGTTTTTTCTATTTGAAATGAATATTGTGATGTAGTTGTGTATAAGAACAATTGTGCAGCGTTTTTTGAAGAACTGAGTCATGTAAAAGTTTGAGAAAAGGAAAATCTGCCGATATTTTTAATAAAAACTCGAAATAAAAATTTGTAGGGAAAAAAAAAATTGATTTGACAATTTTCTGCATTTCAGACGCGGTATTTTGGCATTTCAAAACCAATGCGCGCGCAAGCTTTGAGACGAACCTTTTATTTTGTTTGGCCTAATGGTATTGTGAGTTATGTAACCAAACATTTCAGTCAAAAAAGGGTACAAGTTTGGTATAAAAATAATTCTACAAGTTTTCTCTATCCAAATATGTTACACTGCAAATTTATTTACCTGAGATTTAATAAGTTATCAACATTTTTGGGACACCTTGTTAATCCTTTATTAATTAAGATTTGATATCTATATCTCATTCCATACCTGAATTATGAATTGGATATCAGACCATTTATCCCAGAGAACAGTTTTGAAAATCAACCCCTCTCCTTTGTAAATCCATTTTTGTGTGCATAAAAGTATACTTTGATCAAGGGAGAAGAGGGGGAGTTGATATACGTGCCTGACTGACTGACTCGCAACTTTTAGATTTTGTTCTTTTAAATTTTCAATATTGCCAACATTTTTAAGAAGTTTAAAAACAACCTTACCTGAAATATAGGTACCAGATATAACAGGATTTGTTGTCATATAAGGTTTTTTTCTATACAATATCGTAGATTGGTGATCTTGGTCTGTCTGTTAGTCAGCAGTCTGCTGTACTGCAAGCTTTTAGAGTTGGCACTGTAACGCATATACCACCAGAGGTCCTCAGAGGAAAGGAGTTGAGAGCTACCAGGGCATGGGATTTGTACAGGTTAGTGTTGGGTTCAATCCCGAGGGCCCTTTCAGCCTTGCTCTCATCCAATGACACCACTGTGTTGTAAGCTTGTAGAGTGGGCACTATGATAACAATAACATTCATACCTCAGAGGAACAGAACACAGAAGCTACCAGCTTAGTGTTGGGTTCAATCCCGAGGGCGGGACACTCTCTATATTTGAAAACCGCTTTTTCAGCCATGTATTGCTCTCATCCAATGACCCCATATCTTTTGATAGTTTAACCACTGTTTTATTAAACGCCCTCTACTATTTAGAGCGGAAAAATTACTTTGGACAATTTTTTGAAAATTTCTCACCCACAAACCCCCGTTTTGGCCAATTTTAGGAAAGGCTTTCACCCGATGATCTACATTTTGCATGTTTTCTTCAAGAGTATACACCAGTGTTACGAACCTTGCACTCATTTATTTCATACCTAACTACAGGGCGAGTCAGAAAGACCAGGCGCTTTTTCACAAAAGCGTCACAAAAGATGTAGGCATGGATATTCCAAATCAATGTAGCGCTTTCAAGACCTACAATTTGGTTTTCATTCAAAAGAAGAATTTTAAAAATCGACCATTTCATTATCATTTTACACTAATTTTAGTAAAGCCCCCATATCGGAAGCAAATCCACGGAATGGTCAAATTATCAAGCCATTCCTAAAAGTATTCTTATGGGGTTTACCTCCTGAAACAGTAGATATGCCTCCTTTTACTTTTTGATTTCAGGCTTTTTATTACTCATAATTACACAGATCTATTTATTTCCAGTCATTTTAAGATCCAATATTCAGGTGCCTTTTCAGTTTTTCACTAGTTTCATTGATCAGCATCTCTGAATCAGGCAATCAACAATAATATGGCTTATTGCCATTCCATGGATTTGGCTTTAAAATACTGGGTTCTTCTCAAATGGTTGCAACTTTATGACGCAATGTTCAAATTCAAAAATCCTTTTTTTGAATGAAAGCCAAATATGTGTTCTTTGTAACACTATATTTGGTTTTGCATATGCAGGCCTAATATTTCTGTAGTGCTTATGCAAAAAAAGTGTCCGTTCTTTCCGACTCACCCTGTATATATAGTCACTGTCATGCTATGGACGAAATTCAAGATATTTCACGCGAGCAATTTTCGTTTCAAACAACTGTTCATGCTTGCGTGTGACGATTTCAGGATTGACCAATCAGGACGCGCGATCATTTTTGAAAGCGTCAGGCACGCACTTCCAGGTGTACACACACATTGTTGGAATCATTTTTTTCTTCTTTTTGTTGATGCCGGCGCACCAACTATTTATTTGTATTTGTCATACATAGTAGGAGCCCCAAGCCTCAAATTTAGGAGGTGACCCCTGACCTCCGAACATACTCTTACATTTACATTTTTATGACAGATACATATCTTATCTACCAGAATAAAGAGTCCTGCTCTAAAGATTCTCTTGCGAAATTATGCTATGGCGATAATCATATTCCCCATGTATTCACATAGCAGAAATGAAGTAATAGAATCTCTCGTAAGGGTTTTAGTAGTATAATGACCATAACACTGAAAGGAAGTCTAAAAACTACATAAAATCATGTTTATGAATTTAAAGAAAGAATTACTTGACACATTATATTAGCTTTTTCCATTTTAATGTCATTGATATCGGTCTAAAATGTTATGGAACAATTGAAAAAGTTAGAAAAATAAGCATTTTTGACCCTTTTCTGACTTTTTCCAATGTTTTATTTAGCTATGTTACCTGTAACATTGACATTTTAAATATAAATAGCTATCTCAACTTGTGAAGTAGTTCTTCCCCATAGATATGATATATAGTTATACATACTTTAACATTTATTTCAACTTGTTATGGCGATAATACTACCCCTACCCCTAACACGAGCTGTTTTATGCCATTTTGTCTATGTGAATATATAGGGAATACAGGTATTGCCAATAACATTAATTCGCAAGGGAATCTTAAGAGCAGGACAATTTATTCTTGTAAACAAGACATGAATCTATCATAAAAGTTATCCTTTTGGAGTATGTTCGGAGGTCAGGGGTCAAACCATTTTAAAGCCGAATTTAGAGCTCTGGGGCTCCTACTAACAGGAAACAATAATATGAACATATAGTTTTAATATTCTCTTAAATAATAAAGTACAGTATTTAATTATTGTCTTTCCACCTTTTATATAAACCCCATTTTTTATTGTGTTTATATAATCTTCCCTTTCTAATGGCAATATGATTTTCAACTTGTAACATAAAATGAATTAAGCCCTTAAACACTTGAAAAATCGGCCGTGAACCTGCACATCTTTTTCTATATACGTACAGTTTCCCTATAATATAATATAATTTAGTAAAGGGTCCGGATCAAAAATATTGTATCCAAACATTATTGAAAATTTTGTTAAACTGAGATCAATTCCAAAAATGATATTTAAAAAGATCTCAACACTAGTCCAAAAACGTTTAACATGTTCACACTCGTAAAACAGATGAATTAAACTTTCAACATTCCCATTACAAAACGTACAATTTGGTGAATCAATTAAACCAATTCTATGAACGAATTTATTCGTTGGCAACCGCCTATGTAACAACAAAAATTGAAATGATCTGGTAGGAATATCCAATGCACATTTTAATGCAATCGTAAAAAGATATGGCCACATTTCTTCATTAACTTGAATATCATTTTCCCACTTTTTAATTGTTTTTTCGGGACGTTCACACTTTTTCTTAATTATAACATCATAAACCATTTTCACAATTCTCTTAGCTTGAAATAATCTATCATTTACAGTATTTGTATCATCATTTAACAAACATACATTGTTTGTAAACATAAGTCTTTTCCAATTTTTAGGAATTGCCCTAATTAACCCATGGTAGTGTAAAATATTGCAATGAATATCATATTTAGTTTTGAAATTCTCGAAAGATAAAAAGCTATCATTACCTTCAGAAAACAAATCTTTTACATACCTCACATTTTTGTTTAGCCATTGTCTATATATACATAACAGGTTTTTTATCAACTTTTATAAACAAATTATTCCATATTCCTTGATTCGCACATGCATGAGCAGAATCGGGTTCTGAAAATGAATGAAAGTGCCATGCTTCGAAAATATTTCTTGAAAATAAAGGAACATTCTGACTTTTAATCCATTTTAAATTAAAATTGGAATTCCAAATATAATTTCCTCCAAACTTTTCAAGTTCAGATAAAGTATTTTTCTTCCAAAAACCTTCATTTTTATCATCGTTTAACCTTTTTATCCATGAAATTTTTAAAGCATGGCAAAAAGATCCATAATCAGTCATTTTTAATCCCCCATTTTCATACGAGTTATACAGTATTTCTTTTGATTTTATCTGGTTTTTTCTTCCAAATAAATCCAAACAACTCCCTTTCAACCTTTTTAATGAAATCTTTACTTGGATTTGGAAGAACTGTGGACACATATGTCAATTTTGGCAATGCCAGCATTTTAACTAATAGAATTTTACCTTGAATGGATAAATTCCTCATATACCATACTTTTAAACAGTTCTGAATTTGTTTCAGTTTGTCATTGTAATTAGAATGTACCATCTCTGTTAAATCAAGACTAAAAACTATACCAAGAGATTTAAAGTTACTTTCATTCCACTTCAGCTTTGTTTGAATTTCAAAATTATTTCTTATATTTTTCAGAATGCCTAATTTTATGACTTTGCAGATTTATCATAATTTATACTTAATCCCGAATACCTTTTATACCTATCAAGAATTTCTATAACCTTTAACAGAGACGTTTTTGACCCGTCTAAAAATATAAGTGTATCATCTGCATATTGACTTATTTTTGTTTCAATACCATTAATTTTGTAACCCTTTACACTATCTTCATTCCTTATAGCAGTACTCATTATTTCTGCTGCTAAAATAAACAGGTACGGACTTCAAGGATCTCCTTGTCTAACACCACACGAAAGTTTAAAATAATTGGAAGTAAAACCATTATGAATAATACAGCTCTCAATTTTGGTGTAAAAGAGCCTAATCCAATTACATATATCTTCTGGAAAGCCATAATATTTTAAAACTTTGACTATAAAATCACACTCAAGTTTATCAAAAGCCTTTTCAAAATCAATAGAAAAAATCATACCAGACATTTTATGACTTTCAGCATGTTCTATAATATCAATAGTTTTTCTAATATTTTCACCAATATAACGCCCTTTCATGAATCCTGTTTGGTCGCTATGAATAATTGAAGACAGTACCTCTTTAATACGATAAGCAATTGCCTTTGACGCTATTTTATAATCCGTGTTAAGTAATGTAATAGGACGCCAATTTTTCAACGAAAGAGGATCTTTGTTTTTTGGTAATAATATTATTATCCCTCGTCTTTGAGAAATAGACATTAAATTATTTTGGAAAGCAAAGTTAAAGGCTTCAATAAAATGTTTTTTAATATCTATCCAAAAGAATTTATAAAACTCTGCTGTAAGTCCGTCCGTTCCTTTGTTCCATTGTTGGAATCATGTCCATAGCTAAATGACGCTGACTATACCCCTCCCCCAGATTTCAATATCACTCAGTGCAAGAAGGACCTAAGCCCATGTTTGAAAGAAGTTACTGGTGGTGATCTTCATTGTTAAAGGTTGAAAAAGATTAGGATATCAGCTTATATTACATCTATAATTTGTGAATCCTATTTTATTTAGATGACATGGCCCAAAAATGACTGTTATTATAAGATCAATTAAATGTCGTATTCCAAAGTTTGAGTTGCATATCTCCAGTGGTTCTTAATTTAGAAGCTCAAGAGGAAATGAAATGTGCCACTTGCCGGGTGGTTGACCACATTTGACAGTAATTCACTGCATTTTGGCCTATAACGTCTCAATCAGGGCTCAAATTACATCGCGGCCATCGCGGCCATTGCCGCGATGCCCTCGCATCTGGCCGCGATGCCCTCGGATCAGTAAAAAATTCACGGCCATAATGGCCGTGCCCTATTTTTAACAGAGGCCGTGTGTGCCCTTGGTTTGGCCTTGGTGCCCCAGAACATGGCCTCGGTGCCCTTCGAAATGGTATATTCTTAAGGCCAAAGTGGCCGTGCCCCTAAAATGACGAAATTTGAGGCCTGGTCTCAATAGAACATATCTTGCGCCAAATATTTTACAGAAATACTGAGAAAAATATGGGGTTTCTTTTGATATCAAAAAATGTTGATGGGCAAAATAAAAAGCTAAAGTGATCGAGACATCCACCTTTAATTTGAATCAATATTCAAAACACTCTTAGTAGTTTGCCAACCAATCAGAAAGCACGCTGCACATGCGGGCATCACACACTCTATCTTGTTCCATTGTTCGGCTCGCTGATTTTCAGGGGGTGTTGTCAAACTTTGAAATTATATGAAAGAGAGTAAAAAAGTATGCATCAAATTGCAATTATTTATTGGTATGTGTATGATTTAGGATACATGTTTTGTTTCTTGGGAAATGAGAAAATCAATTCACTGGCACAAATATTATGCCCACAATAGCACTCCTCCCTCCCATGGGGTAGTGCCATTGTTCACGCATCAACATTAGGGTGTGTGCATTGATTATTTAAATTTCTCTCGAAACAGCACATACTCATGTATTGACCTTTAAAGATCACATACTCATGTATTGACCTTTAAAGATCACATGTATTGACCTTTAATGGTTACAACACATGTAGAGTTCTTGAATACTAATTGTTTTTGTGGTGGTTTTTTTTTTCAGTTTTGGGATTACACTTTATGAGTTCATTTCTCTGACGCCAGACAACGATGATGATATACCATGGCCAGGATGTAAGTCATCATAATTAAACTTGGTCCCCACGTCCCTTTATATGTTCGAGAAGAAAAAGAGGGACTGGGAAAAGAACACGGTGAAAAAGTGTGCCCTTATTTGACATACAAGGCTCAAGATAAGCGGGTGCTGGGGGATTTTTACCCCTCGGTCCTTCTGCCATAGCGCCCGGTAATGCTGAAAAATCAACAACCGAGCGCTGATATTTTGTCCAAACCAGCGCCCGTTGACGATCAGGAAGCTTGTCCAAGACAATGAATTTTGAGTTGACAATGCTGCCATGCTGGATTTAATACAAATTTAGCTCCCGGTAGACTGAAACTAGCTCCCAGTTCTCAATAAATCCCATGTTCCAGGCGCTACTTTTGAACAAAAAGTAGCTCCCGGTAAAAAAACTGTTATCTTGAGCCTTGTTCACATATACTGTAAAACCACTTAATTTCACGAGGGATGTGGATTCGTGAAACTGAAAATTTTGCACTGAATGTAACTGCAAAATGTCCAGATTCGTCTCTTTTTGTGAGGAGCACCAGGAAGTCAGACAGGCCCAGATGGCTTCTTGGAAGGAGAACGGTATACATGATATGATACACTTTCGTATGGGATGACCCTTGTCACGGAAGAGAAAATACATGTGTATCTTCTCTCATGTCTAAAACACCCCCCCCCCCCCCCTGTTCTACGGGCAAACGGACCTCTCAAAATTGGAAGTGTGAAAAAAGGGGTCAGCTTACAAAACCTGTCACATTCTGCTTATTTTTCAGTTCATTACTTTCATTTTTTCGAAAGATGAACTAGATTAAATACATTATAAACAAACAACAACAATTTCATAGTTCAATGCACAATTTATGGTTGGAGCACTGTTTAAACCATGTGCATATTTTATTATTTTTTATGGAAAAATAAAACTTTCCTAAACACTTTCCACACGGCTATTACTAGTTTAACCATTACAAATATTTGTCAGAAACCTTTCCCAACTTTAAAGGTCTATCTAAAGGATTACTGAACCAATGCTAGGCATGTGTGTACTTATTTCAATGCATTTCGCATGGTGATTCCAAATATGGTGAGGAAATTAAATAATGTTGACATTTTTGGAAACATTTTTGAAATTTTGGAATGTCATCTGTAGACTCCCGCCGCGTGGAAAGTATTAAAGCTTCATATCTGTAACAAGAAGTAAATTAACGGTACCATTATTATGTCCAAGATCTCAGCTTTCCCAATCAAGCGTTGGTTTTTCCATAATCATATTTTTATAACACTAAACATGGGTCTTCATACTTTCGGGACACCCTGTACCTTTGACTATCATTACCATATTAATTATATTTCAGTTGCCAATACGGACTTGATAGAAAACTGGGTAGTAAAATACAGCAATAGGCCTGATATGCGTAACATATTACCGAATACACCAAAGTTTGTGATCGAGACAATGAAAAAATGCTGGGATGTGGATCCACTAAAGAGGCCATCTTTTCAAAGTAAGCAAAAATAGTAATACATATTTATATACAAGGGTCATTCAATAAGTTCTACCTCCTCACTCATAACATCATTAATATGAATGTCAGCCTCATGACATTTGTCATAAGTATAGCTCTGAATCATAGCTACACATTGATAGTAAATGATAATTGATACCTGTTTCACTTTTGTTATGATGCGATCAAAGCCAGAGAGAGATTTTGGACAACGGACACGGACAACGGACACGGACACGGACAATTACCCTAAAGATAAATACATGTTTTTTCGTTTTCTCTCCTTATTGTATGATTAGATCTAACAGCCCGATTTGAATACTGAAAATAGAAAACAATGGATGATTTCTGAATATGATACTATCATGTATCAATCAGATTGTAGGCAATATTAACCTTTGTAGGCTTTCAAAAAGTATACTATCAACTCGAATGTATTGCTACGCATTTAGCATACGGGAATACTGCTATTCGGTCAAATTTTCGTTGTTACAAGTCAAGCCACAGTGATGCCTCTTGTAGAATATTTCATATTACGGGCTTATGTAATAGCAAAGTTATGAGGTCGGATGTAGAACTTATTGAATGACCCTTGTATATATAATAATGATAGGCCTTTTATATGAGTATGACATCATACTGAATAATATGCCAACATTTATGATTGATACTATGGGCAAATGCTGAGACGTGGATCCGCTGAAGAGGCCATCTTTTCAAGGTAGGCAATAATATGTATATAGTAAGGCTATATCAAAAAAATCATTTGTCTCAAAGCTCCCGCGCGCGTTAGTTAATTGGCGCGCGTTAGAAGAAAAAAATATGAAAAAAATATATATATATATATATATATATTTTTTTTTTCAAAATCCAAAAATTTCACAGATTTTTCAGATTTTCATTGTCCAAATACAAAAAAATTCCCAAAATTTCACAGATTTTTCAGATTTTCATTGATCACATCATTTTAAATACAAAAGTTCACTTTTACAAGGATTTCAATATTTTATATTTAAAAAAATAAAAAATAAAAAAATAAAAAATCGCATTCCGCATTAGGTTTTGAAAAACTGAAGAGCTTTGAGACAAAAGATTTTTTTAATATAGCCTAATACATATTTATATAATTATAGGCCTAAAAAGTGATATCATACTGAATTTCCAGAGGTGATCATTGGCCCCATTGTTTATTTTGACATTTAATGACCCATAAAACATTAGTTGACTGCTATTAGTCCCCCCCCCCCTTTAAAGGTCTGTCTCACATACATTTGGGAAAATAGTTATGTGACATGCATTTTCTTTCTTTTTTAGAAAAAATAGCTATGCTAAATGCAGATTCTTTCTTATCTTTTTTGGACAACTAAAAAAAAAGCGCCCAAAATTGGGCTCATTGCGTAGGGTTAGGCGGGAAAAGTGACTCCACATACCACATACTTATGCGTGCGGGATATGTGAGACAGATTTCCCCCACCCCTTGCCACTATATTAGACTTTGTTTGGTCCCATCTGATGTGTTATTGACCCCTGGTACTGGTACTGTCGCTCTAATTTTGTGAAGAAAGAGTGTCTTCCACAGTTAATCATTAAAATGTGTGTGATTTCGCAGAAAAAGATTTCTCACAAAATTAGAAATACTCTGAGATTTCAAGGGAAAAGGGTATTTTTTGACGCAAAAAAGGGGACGTTTTCAATTCTTTTACACAAGCATAGGTACCTGAGGGATTGACAATACTCGGCATTGCCTTTCATGATCAGGGTTATAGCTAAGCCAAATTGAGTGCCGGCTAATTTTACTGACGGCGAACAGAGTAAGTGTAGCGAACGAAGTGCAGTGGATCATGGCATGGGGTCCAGAGGCCTTAATGAATTTTAATGCACTTTGAGGGTTCCTGCCACATAATTTGTTTTTATTTTATGAAGCAGTTTAATGATTCTATCATTTTATTTTAAAATAATTTTGTCTTCTTTTTTAAATGCCGGTCGGCTAGTGTGAGTGCCAGAAATGCCGGTTGGCTAGCGTGAGTGCCAGCTACACCCGGCCAGCGACGACCGGCGTAGCTATAACTGGCCTGTTCATGATATTATTTTGAAGACAATTTTTTTGTAATCATTCCAATACAGATCTGAAAGAGGAGTTTACCAAAGTGTATGATGAGGAGTATGAAGGCTCCATCGACTCAGACAGGTCAATGATTATCTCAAGAAAAATACAGGTTAGTTTTACGACCCCTAGGATAAGGAGCCCCTGGGGAGCCATACACTGGGGAGTGCACTGCTGAAATACAATACTATAAAGTCACTATTATCTTTGAAAAGTACCCCTTTTTCATGAAAATTGTCCATTTTCGATCCCTCCATGTGTTAGACCAATTGATTGGCTTTTCAGAGCTCTTTGTCGAGAGTTACCAGTTTGATTCCTAATCACTCAGTTTATTAACCATGTTAATGTCTGTTGGGCTATTGCTCACATTTGCTCTTTATATACACAAAAAATGCACCCAATCAAAAACAAAACACTCCTTATTGCATTGTCTTGTGTGTGAATCATCCTATAGTATTATAGTTGACCCCCTGGGGTGTGAAACATTCTAATAGTATTATAGGTGACACATGTACAGCAATACACCTGAGTGGTGCCCCTACATGCCCCTACATGCCCCAACCACCAACATAAAACCTGTGGTCGGGTAACATTGGTCAAGACGTCTTGGTCATTTATCATATTTTTAATGGGGGTTTCATTTTCATTAACAGAGAACCAAGCCACCAACCAGTACAGTACATGCTCTACACACAGAATCATCATCAACAACACCGACATTGTCAAAGGAACCGGTTCAGGCGACGTCATCAACGGAAGCCCATCAGGAAGGCACCGATTCAATTACACCACGAGAAGATAATCTGCAATCACCATCGTCATTACCATCCAGGCCGGACTCTGTCCAACCGTCGAGTGCCACCGAAACAAAGGTCACCGCAGTGGTAGCGCAAGAAGTAGTCAATCAGGAAGCAGGGTCTGAGCATGGCACATCTGGAACAGCAGTGACAGATGTGACCAATCGGAGATCAGAGTCACATTCCACACCTGGAGTTGCTGGACAAGGATCCGCACAGCCATCAGAGCGCAGGAGAAGGGACATGACTATACCCTCCTTTTCGGAGGCTGCGTCAGAGTCCGGGGAAATCCCCAGGGAGATACCAGCACTTGTGTCCGATGATTGGCAGCTAATTCCTGACAGGGACCAACCAATGAAAAGTGAAGCTCAGCTTGACAGTAGAGTACACACTCAACCCGATTCAAGCCTACTAGGAGCAACTGGCTCGGTGCAAAACATCCCAGCAGCATCAGAGAAAGGGCGAGTGGCAATTCCACCGCTCATGTCAACAACCGACGGTCTGTTGCCTTCAGGTAGAACTCCAGCTCCTCCGTTACAAGGTGCCCCACAGCGGCTGAGGTTAATTGAGAGTGAAAAGCGGCAATCTTGTGATGAATCAGCCACACCGGAACAGGGGGATGATTTTGACGAAGCAGGAACTGGTACTATGGGAACACTGGGGATAAGGAATCCTGAAATGTCTCCTCCACATGCCACTGCCATATCACCAATAGTTGAAGGTATGATTCAGTATTAGGCTAAAATGTTTTCTGTAGGTGGCCTCAAAACTGACATGCAAAATGCGTTTTATATTTCATTCAATTTATTTTATTTTATGATAGTGAAATCAATTGATTTTTTTCTTCTTCCAAGGCTGAGATCTCACCCCCATCTCAGTTACAACCTTTGCCACCCAAGTCAGCTCAAGCCCTACCCCCACTTTGTCCCCCAAACAATAAAAAATGTTTAGAGTTTTAGTGTCAAAATTACTTAAAATTGGCTTAAAATTGGTCTGAAATGTCTAAATTCAAAACAAATTTAGCTATTTTCAGGCAATTTTTACAATAAAAGCCAAATATTTTGCACGCAAAATACCCCCAAAATTGTTTTTTCTTGCCCCCCACCCTAATTTTTTTCTTTCCCCTGTTATCCCCCACAAAATGTTGATGCTGGTGCCGCTACCGTCCATCAGTCCAGTATCCTTGTAGCTTATTCAACATTTCCTGTAATGCCAGCCGGTCTGTTCCAAATCTCACTGTTTTCAGCAACATTTCTAATATGATGATCATATTTAACTTTTTTTCTTCAGAACTTAGCAGACCTTTCCAAGATCTCAATCTAAATAGTAGCTCATCATCATCACCGGCAGCTGATACCCTTCATTCAAAACAAAATGGTAAGAGTATGTTATCAGCAATGATGGGGCACAAAGGGGGGGGGGGGGGGGGGTCACTTGGCATATGTGACGGCTTTGCATCCATCAGCCCTTTTATGGCAAAAAAATGTATCTTATATGTAGTTTTCTAACAGTATACTTCCTTTTAACATGATCAAAGTTAGCTTTTTTCTCCATAAATCATGTAGTGGTAAAAGGCAGTATATTACTTTTATTGTCTTTACAAGTTGCAACCTTTTCCCAAGTGAGTATTATTGAACCAAGTTAACACAATCCATGTTAAAAGGAAGTATATAATTAGGAAAGTACATATAAGATACATCCTTTTGCCATAATAGCCCGGGCTGCCATGTTCAAGAAAAACATCGAAAATGATCAAGAATTCAATTTTGTTGACGTTTAGGGTTAGTAATTGTATTGTGATATTTGGCTTGTTTTATTTTGTCAACACACAATTTGAATGTGCATTCAACAACTCCCCTAGACCAGAAGTGCAGGAGCAAAGTATTGATAATTTGAGATCAGTCACCATGCTATGGAAACCAGCACGCCGATCGAACTGCACCACGCGGATAATGTGTTTACGTGCTATGTTATGTCCTTATTATGAACATTATTAATGTTGTGCACAAATATTTATTTAATAAGTGAAAACCTTTTTTGAACAAAATCCAGGAACGCACGAGGAATACACTGCATGGGTTTACATTGACTTTAGTTACAGTGCGTCCATCAAATTGAACAATTTTATGGTATTGCGAGTTATGTGGCCAAACCTTTCAGTGTGTATAATAAGAAATTGTTGTTTTTTCGTCTTGACAAATCCAAAATTAGTTGAGGTATAATAATACCTCAGTGTGTGCTTCATAATGAGGGGCCATAAAAAGGAGTCATGCTTGGTACCGAAATGATTCTACAAGTTTTTTTCTTTACAAATATATTTTCAATTTGGTACTGCGACTTATTTTAAGAGAGATACAAATCTTTAAAATTGTTTCGAAACTTTTTGGGACACCCTGTAGTTTGAATGAATTGGTTAAAAATGAAATATGTTCGTATTTTGCTATTTATGAAATGCCATTAAATTCCTTGGAACAAAACATGCTGTTTGATTATTAAGATGAAACGTGTCTTTCAAAACCGTATTCAACAAAAGCATTTAGACATTTATCTTGAATGGAGAGTAGATTCCTCTACACATGATTCAATAGACTATACGCAAAAAACCTCTCCAATTCTATAATTTATTATATTCAGGGAGCTTGCAGCCAAACGGCCACCAACAATCACAAGATGCAAAGGACTTATCAGATGATTTGTCATTTGTGGATCTGAGCAAAGGAGATGGATTAGATGATTTTTCGTATGTGGATCTGAGCAAAGTCGATGGAGCTGGATCCATCAAAAAAGGGCCCGTCCCGATATCAATGAGTCCAATTGTATCCTCTGGTGGCTCTGATACTCATCGTCCGTCAATGGGTACCTCTTCAGGGTTAGCACCTCACCAGGAGAAATCAAGAGGTAAATTGTTATATCGTCAGCCTGCTTCGATAATTGCCTAACTCATTTTTTCTAGTTGTTAGAAAACAACAAAAGTATGAAACCTGTTACCTGTGTACCTGTTACTCATTTTGCTTTATTGATGGATGGATATTCATTATGTGGAATGAGGCTTGTATTGTTGATGTGAGGCTTGTATTGTTTGTTGATGTGACTTGGATTAGTGCATCCATGCACGCCAATTGAGGATTGGCGTGCATGGATGCACTAATCCAAGTCTTTAGAAACGATGAACACAGCCATACAATAATTTGATTAATTCCATGGATTTGTCAATGCAAATTCAATAATGCAAAATGAGTAACATGTTGGAATGGTCTGGTGGCCCTTTTGCAACAAAGCTCTTCATTTATCAACACTTTTGATTGGTCAATGACTTAGGTATTATAACAGCATGTGCATATGTAATGAAGTCATGATTTATGCAAAAAACTCAATTTTGCTGAAAAGTGAGTTAGGCAATTATCGAAGCAGGCTGACGATATGTGACCTGCTCCTACAAAATGATTGAAAGTAGCGGCGGAGATGTTGCTGAATTGAGCTAGGATAGCATGTTATTGATTTTTGCCTTTTGTTGTTAGATGGACCAAGCCCTTGTATTTATAGTGGGATTATAAAATAAATAGCCTGGCGTGGCTGGTAATACTCTTAAAATAAGTATACATGCTGTCATTTAAGAATTCCCCTATAATAGAAGGGACCATGGGTCCATACCAACAACAATTTAAACGGCAAATCAATAACATGCTATGCTGCCTCAATTCAGCAACATCTTCGCCTCGACTTTACGCTCATTTTGTGGGAGCAGGTCACATATGGGACAGATCATATCAAAACAGACCAGTTGTCTCCAGAAATGACAATTGATAATTGAATTTCACGTAACAAAGCTATTTTCAGATTCACAATGACACCTTAATTGAAATTAAACATGGAACACAGAATTAGCGAAGCTTTAGGGATTACATATTGTTTTTCTTTAGTTTTTTCTTAGGCCAAAAACAAAATTGTTTGATTGTCCTCGTCCGCCCGACCCTCTTAATCATTCCGACCCCAATTTTTTTTTAATTTTTTTTTTTTAAATTTAAATTAAAAAAAAAAAAAAAAAAAAAAAATCATTTTTTGTTGAAATTTTTTCATTTTTTTACAAATATTAGTCGAAAATCAAAATTTTAATTTTTTAATTTTTTTTTTTAAGTGTTGAGAATATAAAAATACTCATCAAAATATTAAAGGTTTTGGTTACCACAACAAGTACATCTCATTTTACTTTTGGTTCCTGAAAAAAGGGCAAGTGAGAAAAAAACCAAAAAACCAAAAAAAGGTTTTCCCGACCGACCTACCCACCTTTTAAAAGTGATCTATGGACAATTAAACAAAAAAAATGTTGGGCCTTATCTTCATTTTGTTTTATTTTTGGGAAATAGTGTATTTTAAGTTCCATGCATCAAGTTTTTTAACGGCTATAGAGCATCAACGAGGTGTGTCTGTAATGTACACTTTCCACTCCCTGCGTGCCCTGAGGACAAAAAATGTTGTTGTTTTTATTTAAAAAATTATATTGAGCTACAGTGAATAAAAAGATGGGCACTTATTAGGTGTTAATATTTGATAGTCATTGGGAAAAAGAGGAGAGGGGTGGGACTTATAAGGGCATGGGCGCTTAATAGGGATAATATGGTATATGTGAACCTAGACTGAATGGCTCTGTCACACTATTGCGAATAGAGCTAAAGTGTGCCTAACGTTCTGGCCAGATACATCCAACCCATCTGTTTGTTTTGATCGAACAGCTGATGAAAAAGCAACCTACACCCAACGTACGAAACGTTCACACAGTGAATACTCACACGTATACATAAAGTATTGATCACTATGTTGTCACCCGCTCAAAATTTTGAGCAGGTTAAAAAAATCCTAGACCCTAGCCCATGGCTACAAACCAACTTATGCCAGTGTGGCCAGTCACATGACATGTCTCCGCTGACCCATAAATATTGAGCGAATAGTCTGGCCGTTGCCAAATTTGGAGGAAAAAATTCAGTACGCTAGGCATAAAGGTAGCTCGATTCACTATTATTTGTTAAGGTGTTAAGCTAACAGGTTGATTTACAGGTGATCAAAACGAACAATGATCGTACAGCAGAGGAACACAAATGAATGACAACTAGGACAACTAGGACATAGTTGTTTAGTCCAAAACAGCCCGAAAAAATGCCTTACACAATGGGAAAGGGGAGTTTTCGGAAAATAGGGGGGGGGTGTTTTCACCAAAAAAAAGGTACATTAGTACCAAAAAAAAGTACATTGGTACGGGTCTGGTGACATGTGCAGTAAGTCTAATGATATCAAATCATATTTTATCTTTAAGATCCAGCCACAACAACATCACAGCATATAGGAATAACGTCATCATCTTCGGGTAACGCTTGCGGTGGTGATACAGCATCTATAAGACCTACAGCAGCTGGTGGGCGGCCTGTATACAAAATGCAGCAACAGCATCCTCAGCAACAGTATCCTCAGCAGCAGTATCATCAGCAACAGCACCGTCAGCCGCTAAACCGTCAGACACCACAACAGTTTCATCCAAAGCAAACCCGTCCGCCTTACGGTAACCACCCTAGGGTAACACCTCCAAGACCCACAGGGTCTCCCAGGCCCCCTTCAAGTAAGTTTCATAAGATTACGCTATGGTTTATTCATTATTTATGGAATTCAACATATTAAGCCTACATATCCCGCATTATTTATATACAGCGTATCCCCAAAAGAATCTGGTCCATAAAAGTAGGGGAGCCAATAATGTTGTAAATAGTTTTGATTTTTATTGGCATAGATAGTATATGTATTTTGTTCTTTTACTTTTAGTCTCGTAGCAATCCACAGCTTAGTTATATGGGAAATTCCACCCATGTGGTTCCACACCACCAATTAAATTGACTTACAATTTACATGCATAAGAGAGATCAAATTAAAGTATTTAATTTTTTTTATAACATTTCCGCTATCGAGCGACTGGTTTGTTCAAATCCTTGTTTTCTTTGAAGATACTGATGTCTTCCATCAAAAGAACACCCATTTTGGTGGGGTTGACCTTCATTTTTTTCTGCAACGGGACGTCGAATAATAATACACTCTCTAAATTGCTGTCTGCTAGCTATATTCGGTGCATTTGTTCTAGAAGAGGTGAAAAGAGAAAAGTTTTGTCAAATCTTACTATTACAGAAAATACCAGGGTTCTTTGGTTAAGTATTAAGTTTATAGTCTACAAATCACAAATAACACAAATTTCTTTCATATTAAGAGCATTGTATACCTTTTCTGTACATTTAAATTAAAGGTTAGAGGTGGGAGCCTTCTTGAATTAAAAACACAGGCTAGTGTTGGGCGCTAGCACACATTTATTTGGAGGTGTGGAATCATGTGATGTATTTACTGTTGAGCTTAAACCCCTTGAGAACTCCCTGCCGATTGGTCAGAACAATGGATACATCATTTACATTGTACCAATCAGAGTCAGTGTGAAAATAATTGTATCCCCAGTGAAAATTGGAGGAAAATATTTTTTTAACAGTCTTTTCATTGGTAGTTCAAATGAGTATATCTTGAAATTAACCAATCAGAAGCACGGTTACATAAGCAAGTAGTGTGCATGTGGTTAAGTAGGGAGTGTATTCTGTTGAAGGGCTATAAAATGCTGAAAACCAGTATGATATCAAGAAAACCGGTATGATATCAAGAAAACCGGTATGATATCAAGAAAACCGGTATGATATCAAGAAAACCGGTATGATATCAAGAAAACTGGTATAATATCAAGAAAACCGGTATGATATCAAGAAAACCGGTATGATATCAAGAAAACCAGTATGATATCAAGAAAACCGGTATGATATCAAGAAAACCGGTATGATATCAAGAAAACCGGTATGATATCAAGAAAACCGGTATGATATCAAGAAAACCGGTATGATATCAAGAAAACTGGTATAATATCAAGAAAACCGGTATGATATGAAGAAAACCGGTATAATATCAAGAAAACCAATAATATATCATGAAAACCAGTATGATATCAAGAAAACCGGTATAATATCAAGAAAACCGGTAAAATATCAAGAAAACCAGTATGATATCAAGAAAACCGGTATAATATCAAGAAAACCAGTATAATATCAAGAAAACCGGTATAATATCAAGAAAACCGGTATTATATCAAGAAAACCAGTATAATATCAAGAAAACCGGTATAATATCAAGAAAACCGGTTTAATATCAATCCAAATAATTGTTTTGGTTAGTTAGTCATTATATTGCACATCAGCTTGCACCGGGCACGGTTGAGGAATCATTCAAGGCATACAATTGGTGCATAAGGCATACTAGTTATGTGATCTTTTCCAGGGGATGCCCTCATTCCTCAAAACAAAAATTGTATGCACATTTTCTTACAGATTTACTTTTCTGATCATAAATCATAAATGTATTCGAAGTTACAGAGCGATACGATTCCTAATTACCTTAAAATCATGGTTTTAGCATGAATTTAGACTAAAATTTGAAAAATAAGATTGTACCCAAGCGGTACAATCTATTTTCAAACCATGATTTTTAAGTAATTAGGAATTGTATCGATCTGTAACTTGGCAGATCTTTATGATTTATGATCAAAAATGCAAATCTGCAAGAAAATCTGCTTTCATAGTAAAAATCAATGATAGAGGGCGCTACTTGGAAAAGATCACATAATAATGTGCCTTTAAACGTGCGTTAAACTACCCCCATACCCACACCCGGTATCTGTTCACTATTAATCAAATCAACCAGTATATGAAATTATTGATGCAATTCCTGTGAAAATACTTCTTTTTAAATTAATTTAAATAAATCTATTATACTTATGACAGACGCCGACTATCAGATTAAACAGCAACACATCATGAAAATCGCGAAGTACATTGGTAAGAGTTCTAGCAAACTGGGTCGTCACCTGGGCCTTGACGATGCAGAGATAGACACGATCAAACATGATTATGAACGTGACAGTTTGGAAGAAGTCAACCATCAGATCTTGAGAAAATGGACTGGAAGACGAGGGTCCCAGGCTCGGAAGAGTGTTCTTGTTGCAGCTCTAAAGAAAGCAGACCTAGCCGATCTTATTAACAAACTTTGACAAGTCTCCTGGTCTGAGCCCTTGGATTAGTAGACGAGGGAGCCAGGCTCGGAAGAGTGTTCTTGTTGCAACTCTAAAAAAGGCAGACCTTGCCAATCTCGTCAACAAACTTTGATAGGTGTCTTGATCTTATAGGCCAAAAAAAAAGGTCTGTCTCACATACATTTGAGAAAATAGCTATGCGATATTCAATTATTATTATTTATTTTTTTAATAGAAAAAAAAGCTATTCTAAATGCTCATTTTTTATTGTGTTGGTTAGGCCCATTTTTTTTTGTAATGTTGTCCTCGACCGCCCGCTCGTCAGATTTAGGGCCGCTCCGAATTTTTTTCCCCAGATTTTTTCCAGATTTTTTTTTCTTCAGATTTTTTTATTTTTAACAGTTTAAATGGCATTAAATATTAAATAAAGTGTTTGTAACATATATGTGCGACTCTTAGAGTGATTTCAACTTCTTGTTGGTTGAACTTTGAGCTTCCGCTGGTAAAAGAAAATAAATTTAAAAAAATAAATATTAAAAAAATCCGCCTTCCCGCCCCTCCTCGCTGAAAGTTGTGGAGGACAACATAACAACAACAAAAATTGGCCTTAGAGTGATTACAACTTCTTGTTGGCTGAACTTTGAGCTTCCGCTGGTATAAGAAAAGAAAAAATAATAATAAAAAAAAAATCCGCCCCTCCTCTCTGAAAGCTGTGCTGTGGAGGACAACATTAAAAATGTCTTTCTTTTTTTTGCCTTATGCGGCAAAAGTTACTCCATATACTTCTGTGAGACCGATCTTCTTTTTACATGGCCTGAGGCGACGAAAATAAGAAACCCTGTTCTACAGGACCAGCTGATGGTTTTAGAAATTGGTAAAAAAATGTTCACATGCAAATTAATGAATACTGACCAGCCAACAATTTTTTGCTTGTCAAAAAATGGTAGAATGTTTACAGTTTTTTGGGACTTTTGAGGGGAAAAAAAAGAAAGAAACATAGCTAGCTCGCCTGACACAACCTGAGAGGTCTGTTTGCCTGTCGTAGAACAGGGTGGTGGGTTTTTTTCGTCGCCGTAGCTCTTTGTAATCCAGACCACCTAGCCAATATTGTGAATAAGCTTTGACTTAACCATATCTTGATCGCAGCGCTTCCTACCACAGACCTGAAGCAAATCTTGTTAACAAGCATTGATTGTTGTTCTTATCTTAGCTCTACAACTAACAGCATACCTAAACTGCTCACAAAAAGTATCGAAACACTTAGAAATAATCCAATATATAACGGCTCGAAAGGGTATGCATAAATCGAAGCAAATAACCAAATGCATAATTTTGTTCTGTGTATTTTGACACCTCGATCGATGAGATACGATGTTGCGGAGCGGAGTTATTGTCATTTCAATGGTCGTGGGTCCAGTTTCAAAAATGACAATCACCCTATAGAAAGAGGTTTGCATTACTGTTTAGAATGATCAGATTCGTGATTTTCAATAGGGATGAGTGTCACCTTGGAAACTGGACCCACGATCATTGAAATGACAATAACTCCGCTCCGCAGCATCGTATCTCAACGATTGAGGTGTCAAAATACGCAGAACAAAATTATGCACTTGGTTATTTGCTTCGATTAATGCATACCCTTTCGAGCCGTTATATATTGGATCATTTCTAAGTGTTTCGATACTTTTTGTGAGCAGCTTAGGTACACACTAGCAAAAATCCCATCCCTTGGTTCGATGAAGCGCTAATGAAGATTAACTAATAAAGGTGCATAGTGTGCATGCTCCGCCTTTCATTGAACGAAGATTAAATCAGCTTCATTCGACGAAGATGCATGTTAATTCGATGAAGCAAATGGGAGTAATTCTGTTATACCCTTCACAGCGATATTCATAGTGCATGCTTTTTAAGAACGACGCATACTACCGATGGAGGTGTGTAGGGTATAACAGAATTATGCCAGCAAATGTGTTATGTGTATGCTCGCTTCATCGAATGAAGGGAGTCATGCGTAACGAAGGACATACAAGGATTCAATTCCGGTATTGTGTGGCGTACAACCTTAATTCGATCTTCGTTAATATTTACTAATGTGTACGCATCTCGATCTTCGTTTTTTCGTTGTTAGTTGTAATGTGTCGCTCTCTTAATTAATTAATGAAGATCAACTATTATTCATTGAATGAAGCGATTTTGTAGTGTGTACTGGTCCTAGCCAACATATGAAATCGGTCCTGATTGCAGTTCTATTCTACTTCTATGCCAGGTAGACCTATACAATCTTAGTCGAGAATGTCTTGACGAGAATGTCTTGATCGGAACTTTTTGCGAGGCAATTTTGCCAATCTTTTCAGAAAGCTTTAACATGAACATTAACATCTTGATCGCAGCTGAATGTATGCAACAATCAAGGAAAAAAAGGTTGGCACACTTTGTCCCAATTAAGGAAAAAAGTGCCCCTCTCCCCTGAGGCAATGTTGATCCGAGCCACATGTCATCAGAAGCTTTGGCAGCTCTCTCAACATTGATTGATGGGGGTGGGGAAGGATGAGAGAGAGAGGGAGACCTCTGCGTGCTATAAAAGAGTGCTATGTCCCAAGTCGGTTCTCTATTGTGAGCACAGGGATAGTTGTATTAAATTGTGTCAAGTGTGCCAACTATTATTTTCCTTGATTGAAGGTAAACCTTTTCACCTTTTTGCCAGTATTACCCCACCAGCAGGGTTTGTAAACTGTGTAGAGTATAATCCCATACACCCCTCCTTTTACTTGTAAGTTATGCCCGAACGACACGAACATCTTATTTTTTTAATATTTTTATTTGTCTCTTATTTTATTTTGAGTGGCCAGGGGGTATACAGGTCGCTTTTTCCCAGAAATTCCCGAAACATGGGGTATGATTTGTTCCGTAAAATCCTTAAAATGGGTATCAAATCCCAAAAAATCTCAAACGTAGGCAAAAAAACCTAGTCAAATCAGCCATTTTTTGAAGGTTAAAAAAACCTGTAATGGGTTAGGATTTCAACCCCCTCCCCAGCGGCACATCCCCGTCAACAAAAATAAAATAATAATAAACCGTTGGGCAGTTTTACTTTATACATGCTGAATGGCAGGAAAAACATATGCAAATTAAGTACCTCATCTGCATAATTTATGCACAATATATTGAATCAATTGACATGTCAAGTCATTTAAATAACCTCAAAACACAAGAAATGATTTACAGTAAGGCAAGGTTTTTTTCTCAAATCATGTAAAATCAGCCGTTGTTTGCCGAAAATCTGGCGAAATTTTTTTTCCACAAATATTTACAAAAAATCCTGATTTTTGCAGATTTTGGTGATATTTTATAGTTTGTTTTTTTTAAATTGAAGAAATAAAACACCCTAGCCGACTGACCTACCTGTTTTTTTCGCCGCCTTATAGTAGATTGACAGACTTTGGCCAATGTACCGTTTCAGTATAGGTAATATCTTGCAGCTGAGGGGGGTGGTGGTAGTGAATTGAAATATAAAATAGTAATGGTTCTATGCTTCCCTGTGTCTTGAATCACATCATCGTGATCATCAGGTAATTCATATCCAGAATAGTAACACAGTTTTCTCGCGCCATTGTCCAAATTGATTTTTGTTAAAATTTACCCGGGGCTCGGTCAACTTATTACACTGTAAGCATGGTGACCAACAAGAAAATTTGTGAGGTTAACAAAAAAGTTTGTCTCAGAAAAAAACCCTGAAAAAATTGTATGCAAAATGCGATTTAAAAAATCTTGTTTCAGTAAAAAATGCTATGCGAAATGCGGTATTTTTTAAAATTTATTTTTTACATAGACGTGCTCTGTGAAGCAAGAAAATGAAGCTGGTAATGGTATGGTACTTCCCATAAAATTATGCACTGAGTTATTTGCTTTGATTAATCTACACCCTTTTGGGCCATTCATTATTGGCTCATTTTTAAGTGTCCCGATACTTTTTATGAGGAGTTTATATTAACAAAACATAGTCAGTTATGCCCCCCCCCCCCCCCTGATCACAGGCCTGTCATCCTACCCCCTCATGCCCCCAAAATTGAAGACCTATTTACGCCACTGCAAATTGGGCTGCCATCCTAAGATCATGGTAGTAATGCGATGAAAACAATGTTGAAAATAAAGCTGAAATAAAAATGTGTCAAAGAAAAGTATTCATAAATCAGAAATATTATAAACTGATTTAACCAATTTAGAGTATCATTATTTTAACCCCCTGAGAACTACCTGCCGATTGGTCAGAAAGATGGATACATCATATATTGCACCATCCAGAGACATTGTTAGAAGAAGAAAAAATACCTGATAGAGATTAGAGTGAAATATTTTTGAAGCAGTATTTCAATTGGTCATTCAAATGAGTATATTTTGTAATTAACCAATCAAAAACACTGTTAGATAAGCAGGTAGTACCCAGGGGGTTAAATACCCCTTCCACCATATGACCAGGATATTGCTAAATAGAATAAAAAATGTCTTCAGAAGAAATCCAACTCTTAAAAAGTGTACTTTTGTAACCGTTTTGTTTACCATTTTTATGCAATGTATTGTGTATTGTTGAATTAATTATTTTATATATAATGTAATCAGAGATGTGAATTTTGTTATGTATTTTTGTACATTTTAACAATTAATGTATGGTGGATGGATTGAAAAGTATATAATACTCAATTAAATTGTTTTTGTTCAATCATTTAAAAATCCATGTTGTTTCATCATATTTGTCTCGTTCCCCCCCCCCCCCCCCCCCCCCCCCACTTTTGAAATCAGTTGGGGGAAATTACTGCCAGTCTAGGGAAACTACTGCCAGTCGGGGGCAGGGCCGTCGCTAGATAGAGGGGTGTGTGTGACCCAAATAGTCTGCAAATGTATGCAGCAGTCGGCAAAATAAAGGAAAATGTTATAGGGAAAGCTGATGAAAACCTGGAGGATTGGCCATTAGTTGTTGACTCTACTGTTTTTTGGACTGCGATTTATATTAAAGGCATATTATGTGATCTTTTTCAGAGAGCGCCCTCTATTCATTATTTTTTTTAGAAAGTAGATTTTCTTGCGGATTTACATTTCTGATCATAAATCGTACATACATTCCAAGTTACAGAGCGATATGATTCCTAGTTATCTCAAAATCATGGTTTTAGAGTGAATTTAGAGTGAAAATATAAACTGTCGTGTTAACCCGACAGTTTATTTTCACTCTAAAACAATGATTTTGAAGTAATTAAGAATCGTATCGCCCTGTAACTTGGAATGTATGTACGATTTATGATCAGAAATGTAAATCTGCAAGAAAATCTGCTTTCAATTTTTCATTCGATGTTGAGGGGGTTCCCTGGAAAGATCACATAATATACCTTTAACCGTGCGAAATCCAGTCCCACAATGCAATGAGCGTAGCATACAAAAAAGCCAGTCAATTAGCTTTTGGCCCATTGTGATGTACCAGACACGGAGTTGTACTGAAACCCAGTCCCACAACCCGTCCCACAATGCAATCAGGGCTGATGAATTAACCTTTGACTCGTAATCATTACAATGCATAATGTTCTAAATTGGCTCGTGTTGCGAGCATTTATTTCAATGTTTGAATACAATTGTCACTTGCGGGCTAGGAAGGTTTTTCTAGTTCTGGACCATATAACAATGGAAATGTTTTTTTCTACATGTTCCAACCCCGGGGTTCCAAAATTATACAAAATTAGGGCTTGGCCGCCGCCGCCTATTTTTTTGCCTTTGCATTCGTGTAAAAATCTGGTTGACTCCATCTGTCTAAAGTCGGAACTGAGATGTTAATACTAATTACACCTCCCTGGTCGGAAGATGGATGGCGGCCACATTTCTGGCACTAGGCCATGCGTCATGCAAAAAACTAAAATACACGTATATTGTACTGTTTAACCCCAACACACCGTAAAACATCAATACAAATCACTGGAGTGTGATGGATAGCGCATAAAGAAAATACGCGCCCCGGATAGCGCGCGGGATTGTGTGGAGAATATTTAGGCAAATCGTGTTCATCATCTGGCCAAACTTTTTTTTAATAGCGCCATCTTGTGATTCTTTACATTATGTGGCTACATGTAGCCTATAAACCAGGGCCCTGAGGGCCTAACCATAAATACTGGATAAAACAGACGATGCCGGACACGGGCGTATTACTAGTATATGGCAGAAGACGGTGGCCACGCGAAACCTAAATTTTGAATTCGTATTGGAATCTTATCATTTTGAAAAATTCATAATAATTAGAAGAATTTGTTTTCAATCCAAAACCGTTGGAGTTGGCTAACCAACTCCATTGTAAATGATGCTATTTTTAAAATTATTTTCACCGACTGTTAAAAATATTTCATAAAATGGTGCACTCCCGTTGCCATATTGGGTCGTCCGAGACGCGTGGCCAGCGTCGTCTGTAATATGGTAAAACATACACCACCCACTAGTAGTATGCTTCGTATACCGCGTATTTCACTGTGACACAATCGAACAACACCCTCTGATACTTCGCCTTGCGAAAACCGCTCACATCCGAGAAGTATCAGAGGGTGTTGTTCGATTGTGTGACAGTGAAATTATACAAGGTATACACAGTTGACTACCCCCCCCCCCCCCCCCCCCCCCCCCATTAGTGGACATAAAGCGGGTAGTGGTTTTCCTATTATGCTTATATATATATAGTTAGTGCATTTTATAAAGCGACTGGATTGTCAACTTTGAATTTTCCTTAAATTTGATGATGTGATCATTGAAGTACAAACATTACAGGTAAAACAAAGAGAAATTTCGAAAAAATAAAGTGACTCAAAACATAGCTATAGGCGTACGAAACAGACTAAAATCTTTGCAGACGTAGATATAACTCCAAAATCAAAATTTCAACTGAAATCGAGAACAGTAGAATAAAAGTACCTTTTATTATAGGGTCTGTATGTGATTAGTAGTTTGGTTTATACTTTTAGTAGGATGACTAATTGAATTTTAACGGTGCATGTGATTTTGAGGATTTTTGTGATGCCTATTATAATTATATGCCTATAATAACGTTCTAGACCGACACGAAATGGGCTATTCCATAACCCAGAACCACATGGAAGACATTCCCGATAGGGGGAGTGTATTTTACATGGGGTTACTTTTGTGGGTGACTCCATTTGAACTTGTGTGGACCATTGGGCTATTCCAGTTAATAATGTCGGAATTCCATGACTCCCTCTATGAAAAGTCATATGGAATTCCAGATCAAACTTCAAAAAAGTATGGAATTCCAGATAAACTTCAAAAAAAGTATGGAATTCCAGATCAAACTTCGAATTCCGGCCGATGTCATCTATTCATATGTCATTATTATCTGGAATAGCCCATTTTAAGGTCATATCTTTGAATTGTATTGTTTGTAGACATAATATTCAGATTTCTTTGTGAGTCAAATCCAAAAGAAGTGAACGATGTTACTCACTGTTTAATGACGTTTCACTACCACGCTGGTATAGCTTTATCAGACTCAGCTACTTTGATTTGAAGGGGAAAAGTTACAGTTAGCTATAAAACCCCAGTGAGCAGGAATCAGAGTTGCCAGTCTGATGAAGCTACTACCAGCGTAGTGAAACGGCATTAAATAGTGAGTACCATCTTTCAGTCAGTCACTGCTTTTAGATTGGTACACAAAGAAATCTCAATATTACGAGGGGTGTATATATGAATTATAAATGGAAGCCCAATGGAGGAGATTTTGGGCAAATCGAGTCCACCATATCGTTACATAAAGGTAGTTTTGAGGTAGGCTTTTACGACGAGTATTCATAATACTGATAGGTTAAGAGATTTTAACACTGTCAAGTTTTCGTCATGATTAGCTCTGACTTCTTTATAATATTGAGCAAAATATAGAGATTGCCACTTCTCTATTTTTTTTCATTTGGGCTGCCCCTTGCCCGATGATTTTAGAGTAGGTGCCCCTTTCCTAAAAGATTGGTGATGGAATACCCCTTGTCCACTGAACAGAGATGAAAAGAGCTCTAATATAGGTTGCCGCTAGCCTACTTCTAGTTTGGCTCAATTAAATCATAGAACCTATTCCAAAGGACTGCCCCTTGAGTCTTGACCAATGGAATAACGTGGACTGCCCCTTGTCTGCTACAGATACAAAAAGTCTTGCACATCAGGTATAGTGTGGTCACTGATTTAACAAAGATCGTTTGACGCTGTTACGAATTTGAGCAGACCCGTTAAACTCTTAACCTATAAATGTTTGGATACAATTTTGATTTCATAAATCAATCAAAATACATATTTTCAAGTAATGATGATGATGAATACATTTTGTCTCCCCGCTGATTTCAGCTCGTCTCGCGCTACTCTCGGCTCGGCCCCGAGGATCCCGTCCAAGCATTTGATAAATGTGTAGAAAAATCCTTAGGATGTTTTGTGAAATAACAGTTTTAGGTTATTCTCATTCGTTCTCACGAGCGCACATTCTAATTGCTATAATAAACTGTGTTGCAGCTTATGATTCACATTTGAAGTATCTTAGGAATTTTTGATGAAGAAGAATCCATAGGGCCATATTCTTTAGTTTATACAGGGGGGTGAAAAGAAAAGTGCCAACAGTTCTGAAAAGGGGTCATTTCCAGTATATTTCACACTTCTGTTTATTCACATCCCTGCTAATAACAAAAAGTGAAAAAAGTTAGAGAAAATAGTCCGATTTAAGGAAAAGAATTTTCCAAGTACTTCAACGATGCTTAAACCAATAAAACACTCAAAATAACCGGGCTAGTCAATAGACTTTAAGCAGGCGAACAAACTATTTTGCCTTAAGCACCCACGAGTATAGTTGATCAGGTCTTAACCGGGGATCAACCCCCTTAACATTGCTTAACACGACGGTCTGTTTTTGTAAAAATCGCTGAACACACAGATAAACATGAATATGGCGCCGCCTACCAGCGTAGCGTCAACCTGTATTTGCTCGGTAAAACATTTATTGATATAAGGTACAAACAAATCTTTAGAAAATCGAGAGACATTTTGTAATCCAAGTTTGTTAGCTATAATAGTGCCCTAAAGGACTTTCTTATTGCAAGAAAATCGCTGTCATTTACGGATTTGTACCTCTGGGTATTTTTACCTTGACGTGCGTGGCAGCGTGCGTTTTGCTATTGGGAAGATACTATTCAAGTTTACTTGTATCCCCGTGGTCTTATTAGTCGAGGTGGCCCAAATTGAAGTTCCTTTTCAAACAATCCACGTACTACAAATCTTGGAATTAGTTCTCTTCTATTCTTCAATAGATCGAGTAGGTTGTTCAGAACCTTCGTCTACGGGTAACTATATATAGAGGGAGAGCAGGGGGCCATTCCCCCTCCCCTGCCAGAGGAAGGCTCGCCCCCTGATGTCTCCCCCATGTAATGTCAAACTCCGATGTATATTAGCGCGCTAAAATAGCATCTCTCTTCCTGATCACATACCTGTTCCCTCATGCCCCTCCCCCTAATTGAAGACCACATTACGCTAAACCGTCGACAGATAGCCAGGTTTTGCTCCCTAACTCCAATCCAAAACTTTGCTACCGAACCGATTGTCTTTGCGATGGAAACTTATGTTGAAGACATTGCAAACCTGACTCCACCCGCACCACCTGCCTCCCAAGTATCACGAAACTTGCCCCCCCCCCCTCACCCCCTCCCGTTAGCTAAAAAAAGCTATAATTATGAGCAATTTTGTGACGTTACACTCTTAGAAAAAATGGTTCGTTTAAGAACCCTTTTTTGTCCCGCGGGGAGCACCTTTTGGCCTAAAAGGTTCTAAAAAGAACCTTAGAATGGTTCTTTGAAGAACTTTCAAATTTTAAATAAGACCTAAAGGTATATTTACTTTTTTTGTTTTTATGTAATATGCAAATTCAAGAGAAATGTAAACAAATTTAATCCTTTTCAACTGTTAAAAATCATTTCTTCTTGGCTAAAAACATTTTTTACCGTTTTACCAAGAACCATTGAGGGTTCTCCATAATTTTTTCCCAAAAGGTTCTTGAAGCTTGAGGAACCATTTTCTTGGCTAAAGAACCCTTTTAGAACCTTTTTTGGTTCTAAAAGGAACCCTATAGAAATTTCATTGGGTTCCTTTTAGAACCAAAAAAGGTTCTAAAAGGGTTCTTTAGCCAAGAAAATGGTTCCTCAAGCTTCAAGAACCTTTTGGGGAAAAATTATGGAGAACCCTCAATGGTTCTTGGTAAAACGGTAAAAAATGTTTTTAGCCAAGAAGAAATGATTTTTAACAGTTGAAAAGGACTAAATTTGTTTACATTTCTCTTGAATTTGCATATTACATAAAAACAAAAAAGTAAATATACCTTTAGGTCTTATTTAAAATTTGAAAGTTCTTCAAAGAACCATTCTAAGGTTCTTTTTAGAACCTTTTAGGCCAAAAGGTGTTCCCCTCGGGACAAAAAAGGGTTCCTAAACGAATCATTTTTTCTAAGAGTGTAAAAGGTACATTTTCGCGCGTTTCACGCGCATCTTGCCCGCACTTGTTCTCTTTTCCCCAGCTTAGCTCTTTGGCTTTAATAGTAGCTCTGGCTTTAATAGTTTGATTTTCTTCTGTCGCATGCCATGTTGATACTACTAGTATGCATTGAGGATGTAGACCTATATTGTCATAATGGAGCCATGATTCTCTGTACATTTATTGTATGCAGGTATATGGAACAGAGTGTGTGGATTTTACCGAGGAATTTTGAATGTCTATATCCATCGAAACCACACCACCTTCGGGTTATGTCGTGATAGCTTAACACTTTCCACGTGGCAGGTTTCTGCAGACGACATTCCAAAATGTCATAAAATGTTTCAAAAATGTCAACATTTTTGAATTGTATTACCATATTTGGAATCACCTTGTGAAATGCATTGAAATAAGTACAAATATGCCTTGTATTGGTTCAGTAAATCTTGAAATATAGACTTTGAAAGTTGGGAAAGGTTTTCTGAAAATCTGTTTTGTATAATGGTAACGTAAATTATAGCCGCGTGGAAAGTGTTATGCTTGACATTGTCCGTCAATCTCTCCTCCGCCTCCCCTCACAACAAGATAACATAGTATTATAGAAATCCCCTATGTAAAGCCATTGAAACCTGTCACAATACGACATGGGCAATACTGTGACGAGCGTAAGTTTGACGAAAAAAGTTTTCGTCAGTCCGGCGTCAAGACGCAGATCGTCAGACGTCGGGGGTGTTAGGGCGCTGCTGTAGAAATACCCTGGAAATATTAGTCCAGTATTTTAGTTAGGATTAAAAACGGATTTCTCAAATTCTCGATGTATATTAAACCGGTCAATAATATTATAAGCGTGCCCCGAGGAGACGTGTCAAAACACGGCTTTAGCCGGGAATTCACACGTCTAATGACAAGTTAGAAAGCGTCAATCTTAAACTGATGGCTTTAGAAAAAAGGTTTTTAAATTCGGCTGTAAATTGATTTACATGTTAAAATATAGGGTTAGGCTCTATACAGGGTGTTGATACAAATTCGAGGATTGAAGTAAAATAGTTTCTGCGACGGAAAACCAATTGTATAAACGGCGGTCTGCATTGGTAAAAAGAGCTACAAATGCGAAGTCAGTTTGACTACGACGAATGGGGCCAAGGCAAAGAAGATTTCTTGTTCAGTCCAGCATGCTTTGCATCACTACAGTGCCAACAGGGCATTTTTCCCAAAAAAATAAAAAAATGTTAAAAAACGTGTTAAAGTGTACTTCTAATGGTATAACAGATATTAAAGAATCCCTCTATTAACATGATTAAAACGTGCATATTGTGTTATTCAAAAAATAAAGGGTTCTTAATTATGACTTGGTAAATGAAATGGACCATATAAGTGCGGACGATTTGATTATGGACGGTGTGGGTCAGTGGCGTCAGGGCGAGTTGATAATGGGATTGGACGAGTAGGTAAACGGTCGGTCAGAAGACGGTCCGTGTAAAGATCGGGATAGTGGCGTAAAGCTAGTTTCATATTTGAGGGGGAAGAAATAAAAGTGAACCGACAAGACTTTACCGACTAAACAAATGCGCGTGTAGCGCGCAAAAACGTGCGATTTGCCATGATCGAGGTACATTTTGGCTCAGAAACGAGCACGTGCGCGCGTATTATCTTTGTACTACCAATTTGACCGTCATAATTCCATAATTCCCCTTGCCCTTGTCAAATGAACCGACAGTGCCAATCTCAACCGACACACTCAATTGGTGGGGCGATCACCCTCCTTACCCCCTCCCCAGGCTCTGGCAACGCCACGGGTGAACATATAGGGCCTTTATAGGCAATACAAAATACAAATGCGCCGGGAAATGCGAAAGCACCTCTGTCTCCACCATACTGTATTTGAGCGCCGTGACCACAAAGGCCTATGGTTTGCAATGGAGCATACGTGGATCGAGTAAAGTTAGGCCCTATTGGTAAAGACATTATGGTTGAGGGTGATTTGGAAATGAGTGATACGGGAGCACAATATGTATCCGTTATGTTTATAGTTGAGGAAGATTTGTGAATGAACAATATGAATTAGGATTTAGAACGACTTAGTAATGGTCGATGCTAAGGGGACAGTGGTATATGGACGGTATGGTTAAGGGTGAAATCTTGGGGACGACTTGGTACGCCAGCCCTACTGGAGTGGAGATATTATTAATTGTTATGAGCATGCGTACATCAGTTACGGGACGTCTAGCAACTAAGACATTGCCGATTGGTGGAGTGATGTGCATTGATATAGACAATTGAGACGTGTGGTGAGCTTCGAACAGATCGGCCATATGGACGATTTGTGTATGGACGAATTGGTAATTGGCTATATGGGTGGGGACGCCATTAAAGGGGTACTAATATCTGAGACTAGAATACCATACTAGTCTCAGCTAATACATGTAATATAAGAGATGTTTAAGTGGCTTTTTTTTTACAAAATGTAGAAATCCCGGTTTTTATCCTTATTGAGGGCGCAGCCTTCAACATGTTCAACCGGGCCTTCAACACATCTCATAGTACCTCTTTAAGACAAAGAGACGTGTGGCGAGCTTCGAACAGATCGGCCATGGACGATGTGCGTATCAGCGTATGGACGAATTAGTAATATGGGTTGGGACGTCATTAGACCATAGATCGGTGAAGATATCTTCACCGTCTAAGATTATACATTATTTGTTATTTGCTAAAAGCCTAATTATAATGGGTGAGGACTTCATTGAAGCTTCCAATTTTGAATCTGTGACAATTAATTAATCATTGTAGATAAACACTGATAAAAGAAATGGGCAAAACAAAATGTATACCACTACCTACACTGCAAAAACTGCAGAACGTGTTCAAATGTAGCAGATATAGAACATGTTCTGAACATGTTCTGAACACGTTCAGAACATGTTCTAAATCTGTTACATTTTTAACATGTTCTGGAACACCTGGAGAACACACCGTGAACATGTTCTGAACGCGTCATGTGTTCTGCACTTTTTGCAGTGTACTAGGCCTACACTACATCCTTTTCATGCGAACAAATGCTGTGTCATCAACCTCTATGAGACTGGGAACACCATGTGTTCTAGAACGCGTGTGAACACCAGACGCGAGCTTTGTTTAACACCAACTACCGACAACGTGAGTGTTCAACATAGAACATGTTAAATTTGCAGTTGTTGATGTTTTTTAAATATATGTGAAAATAGGATACTGTTAAAAGAAGAGAAAACTGAAAATATGTGTAAATATTTTCAATACAAAAGTTAAAAAATCATAGTGTTGAGATGTCCAATTCTTACCGTCTGGGCCTCTTCCGTATTGTCCATTGCCAACTCGTCCTCACCCGTCTCGTCCTTATCGGTATTTTCCAATACCGAATCGCCCTCAACAGCAGCAGTCATTTTTAACTCGCCGTCATCACTTATATTGCAATGTCTAAACTGAGTAACATGCCGGGGAATCGTCGTCACCTGCATTGAGTATTACGATCTCGTCCTCAAACCTATCGTGCATTTGCAACTCCTCCTCAGCATTCAAATCCTCATTGGTTATTTTCATTAGTGTCAACTCGTCCTCATTAGTATCATCCATCAGCCCGTGTGGCAAATGAGATTGGATCAAGACTATTCTTTTCTCTTGTCCAAGGCTGACAGCAAAATTGTTAACTTTATTTGTTGGAAGTGGCTCTTTTCCCCCATGCTTTCAAGCATGGGGTATTAGTTTGGTTTTCGCTCAGTAGGGTGGTCTGATAAGGAAGATAAGGGCAAAGAAGATTTCTTGAGCAACACCAGCATGCATCATTTTCATCACATGACCCACTGATTTCTGCCACTAGTGTCTACTGGTTCCCATTGACATTACAGTACAATGAAAGGCATATAAATTATGGTCAAACGAGGGTCTTTAAGAAAATCCTTCTGGAAGTAATACAATTGATGTGACTTCAATTCAGTCCTCTCATGTGAGTGAAAACATATTTGTGTATGAAATAACACACCTCTTGTTAATTTCAGCAATTTAAGTGCAAAAAATGAAGAAAAGACAGTGCCAAAGTTGGTTTAGTTTCATGTTTGAATGGAGGAATTCCATTTAATATTACCAAAGTTATGATATTTAGTGAAAAAATAACATATTCTCATTTCTAATACAAGATATTGTACGCTCACCCAAGAGAGATTGTTAACCCTGATACTTGCTAAATAGATGGACTACCTTCTTCACCAAATAAGTAATTTTATTGAAAATATCTGAAGATTAAGATTTAAATGGTTATTTGGTCAAACTTGAACGCTATAGGTATACTGTCTTGGCTCATAACAAACCAAAAATGAGCATCAATTGCGAAAAAGATTTCTGTTTTTCCACACTGAACATGGCAGTAGGTTTTCCAGAAAAGAAAAAAAGGTCCAATCTTATATAAATATGTTTCGTGCAAAATCAAAAAATTGACATCATGAAATAAGAGGAATAAGAACATCAATTATCAGTAATGACAATTTTGTGTGCTTGGCATAATAAAAAGAGGTTTTTGTTTCATTTCAATTTTGGAATAGCTGGCAGTATGTAGTTTTGATTGCAATTAAAACTTCTTTTGAGCCAGGGATACACTTTAACCTTAGATAGCGTCGTCTCAGTTGGGGACCGTTCATTATTTATGGTGGAGGGGGGGTTGGGTAAAATATAGGGGGGGTCATGTAACTTTCATATGTTGAAATAGGGGGGGTTATGTAACTTTGTATTCTTAAACAGGGGGGGTTGTGTAACTTTTTTTACTATAAAGATGGTAGTGATTGGGGTGATTTTAGAGGCTATTTTGGAGTGTAAATGCCATTTTTTTCTGCGCTTCGCGCACATTTTCTTACGACTTTTCAACTTCAAAACATAGGCTACTTATGATGAGACTACTTTCGGACAGCAAATCTTTTTTGTGCACGCCCTGCTCGGACGATTGGAAAAACACCTAATCATCAATGGTTGAAAACATGTTAATTAGCCTATAGGCCTATGTTCCAAAATCCAACAATATGATTAAAAACGGTAATTTCTTGCATGCTTTTCACCTCGTCTCACTCTCAGCTCTGTACCAAAGCTCACAAAAGTAGAATATTTCATACGTTTTTGTCAGGATGTTCTAATTTTTTTCAGAGTTCCTTTAGTATACCCTACCACTACATGTCTTCAATGGGGACTTTTAAAGAACGACCCATACACTTACACAGTGAGGAATAAGAATGGTAGGGTATTCTAAAGCTTACCCTTTTTTGGGGTTATAAAGACTCACAAAACCACCCAAAATGTATAAATATGACAAATTTTCCGCCTCGCTACGCTCGCAATGTAGTTAGTCATTAAATTATTGGCCGTTCAGAGGGCACAACCAGCGAATCCATGGACACAAGAAAAATACATCCCCCAAGTTTGTGACAAGTTGATTTTGAGGGGGGGGGGGGGGTGTGTAAAAATATATTGGTTAGTAGGGGGGTCATGTAGGCCTAATTTTCAGTTTCAGCTGTAGGGGGGGGGGGGGGTTAGGTAATTTTGACATACGAGTCTCGAATTTGTCCCAACCCCCCCTCCACCATAAATAATGAACGGTCCCTTGTAGACATGGAATTAAACATCCAAAGCAGGGTCGGAATTGGATTAATCTGGAAATCAAGCTAAATATAATGTAGGCCAATGTATCCTTTAGGCTTGTAACCTTTTTTTCGCACCGAGTAATGACACCGTGAAAATAAGCTATAGGTATTTATCCTCCAACTTTGACCAATCTAAAGAGCAATTTCATCTTTAAAAAATGAAATGATTAAAATCGGTGCCTTCCATTTATTTTATTTTTTATCTTAATAAATGGAATCATCTTAGGCATGGGTTATCCCTTTTAAAGAGAATTTGTATTACTTCATTCTTTTCTTCCATCTTTTCTAACTTTCATTTCATTCAGCCAGCATGCTTATAATAGGCTTTTTAAGCCTGGCCTGAGCATTTTGCTTGAGCATGGTCCCTTCAGGACCCAAGCGTGTGTCCGTATGGACCGACCGTGTAAAAACTCGTCCTCATCCATGCCGCTTACCAAGTCGCCTTAACCCATATCGCCCATTTCATACTCGTCCTCACACATGTCGCTCGCTACACTCGCCGTACTCACTCACTCACATGTACATGTCACATGTCGTGTCCAAGGGATCGGAAGAATTGCATTTATCCCATTTCAAAACGTCAGCGCGGGAGGCGAAAGCAAATTAGTATAAACTAGAGCGGTCTTCGGGTTTCACGGTTCTCGGGGTTTAGGAACTTTGATCCCGGGGACTTTGATGTTGATGGTGTGAAGTCATTCGGGTGAGTGGGGGATGGGGATGCCTATAGCTCCCCCACCAGAGATTGGACACGCCACTATATCCATTAACAAACCGTCCTCATTCACACGGTCGTCTATTATCAAATCATCTTCCCGTCATATCGCCCATTACCAACTCGCCCATTATCATTATCAAACTTTCCAAACTGTACCTCATCCGTACGTCTAATACCAATTCGCCCATATAATTATCGTCCATTACCCGACCCCCTTCATCTGTATCGCATAGAACAAAAATCCTCATCCGAATGCCTATTACAAACTCGTCCTCATCGGTCATTACCAACTCGTCCACACTTATATCGTTCGAAACCAAATCGCCTTCAACCTCATCCATTTCCAAGACGAAGACGTCATCCATATGTATTACCTTGCCAAGTCGTCCACACCTATATCTTCCATTTCCAAGTCATCGTCCACACCCATATTGTCCATTTCGAACACCTCTCCACCTTTTGTTTTCTCAGTCTCACCCTCTGTTGCTGTTTTTGCCACGAGTCCTCGACCAATCTATATCATCTGGTGGTCCTCATCATCAGGACACGTCGCCTGTTTTAATAAGGCCAAACAATTGTTGTGTTGCCTCAGCGACTGACCCTAAATTCTCAAAAATCAAGGTCGCATTTTATTTTTAAGAATTACATTTTTACCCAATTTGTCAAGAAGTATTACTACTTTCTGCTTGAAATTGATAAGTTGCTTGAACAGATTGCTTTTACACTATTATCACACTATAGGTAAATTGATAATTGAACGAACACAACTAAGCAGCGTATCGCGTACATTGCGTGAAGCGCGCACAACCATTCGCGTGATAATTTCGGGCGCGATATCTTTTTACTGCGTTCGTGTTGTTCGTTCAATTATTAATTTACCTATAGAAACATTAGTCAAATTGACATTAACCAATTCTGTCTTGTCATGAACCACCGTCATTACGGTTTGTCAGTAATATTTGTCAGCAAAAAAAAAAAAAAGGAAAAAAGAAGAAAAAAAGAAGATTTTTAGCAACACAACATTTTTTTTTGGCCTAATAGCAATTTACCATGTTTTCTGTCACATAGTTTTTAGGGACGCACCATTTGATTTTCAGGGGGGGGGGTAGGAAGTTGGGTTGGGGGGTGAATTTTTTTTTTTTGGCCGCTTCAAGGGGTGAATTTTTTTTTTGCGCCGCCAAAGGCGGCGAATTTTTTTTTATAATGTATCCATTCATATTGAGTTGGGTGGGGGTAGAATTTTTTTTTTTTTTTTTTACTCATCAGGGGGTGAATTTTTTTTTTTTGGCCTGCATAGAGGGTGAATTTTTTTTCCCGAAAACTTCCTACCCCCCCCCCCCTGAAAATCTAATGGTGCGTCCCTTATCAAGTTGTTACAACCAAATCGTCACGTGACTCGACTATGTCGACCTGTCCTTCCACACACACGATCAAGGTGTCTATCCCAAGTAGTGTACATTTATCCCATATCCTCCTCAAAGAAACCAAAACTGGATGTATGCTATTAAATGAATCGTTCTCTTGCGTAGATAAGATTAAATTAAACCTGTGTTTTAAAAATGTTATGATTTTGATTCAGATTTGTTTCTCCTGAAAGTGATACAAGTAGTCTTGGCACGGGTTCTATGATTTGACGGTAAATGGTAGAATCATGTTCTATATAGTGTAATCAGTTCCAAATTGGCAAAAAAATCTATTTAAATTCTATTTATCTGCGGGTCCAAATGGAATGCATATACTTGCCCACCGCTCGTTGACACCTGCTTATGATGTGCAAAAAATACCGTACACACTCTTTCACCGATTATTTTTTGCGCACAAACAAATAATATTATAAGCCTCACATTTCTCGCCAATTTGGAACTGATTAGACTATAGTGTACTTATATTTTACTCTCATAGTCAAACCATATGACATGCTTTGGTTGGTCAAAAGAGGGCTCCAGCCTAGGGATCCACGCCATGATCAGCTCAACTGAACCAACCTGCAGGCTCCATGCACGCATATATATTTATCACCATGTGGGAGCGCGCGAGCCAGAACATTTAATAGAACTTGATAGCAGAGAATACAGGCCAAAACCAAAGTGTCAGAATTCGTGTGTATTTATAGGCATACTGCATAATTATTAGCACGGCGGACGAGTCAGTCAACCTGGCCTGCTCCATTCAGGCGCAAATCCCGTGTAATGCACCCATCAGTATATTTTCCCACCACTGCCACCGCTGCCTAGCTAGGCTCCATCCGTATATAATATTCTCATCAGATGGTGACCCGGCGCCGGGATGACTACCACGCCAGTCCATTATTGGCTGTTTTCTTGAAGAGGCGGTACGACGAGGGAGACGGAGGATTTATTTTATTCTTTACTTGATATAATTCCGTGGGATCATACTACGCCAAACCAGATCAAACTTCTCATTCTTCTTTCTTCTTTAGTATTTTGATGGACTGTGCTGTTTTCAAGGAAAAAACCTTTTTTGGAGTCTATCCAGATTTTTGTGTATTATGTGAATGTTGCGTTTTCAGTCGCATGGATTCAGATACAACTTGACAAACAGGCTGCAATGCCTCAGTGAAGTTGATTGAATAGCTTGGATAATATCATATTCTGGATCTGAAACTTTTCTACTTTTTCCTGATCATCTTGATATGAGAGGCTGATGGCGTCGCGATTACCCATACGATTCTAATTTGTAAGCTAATTGACAGCACTTCCTCTATCCATCCCCGCGAGATTAGACAGAGGATCAGGAGAGAGCTATAGTATGTAGCTGTGAATTACATAAACAATAGTGTTGGAATATAGCATTGTTTTTACAAATATCTGATTTTCTTTCATGATTTATAATATAAACGTACTGAACATAAAACGCATCGAGTCTTACTGTTGGAAAATTTACCAGAAGGAATCATTATTATTGTAAATACGAGCCATGGGATTTTCTTATGATCTCCTGCCACAATAGACGTATTGGAATCTGTGTACTTTCATGGTGTGGTGTATGATGATAAACAGCTCTAAACCTTGTGCTCTAACATAAATCGACTTTAATTCCTACTGTTTATTCTGTTACACATTTGATTAACTGCGTACACGTGTGTTACAACACCATGTTTCAGCTAATTTGACCTGGGGTGTAAGAAAGTTACCGAAAACGGCTCAGCAGCAGTAGTAAAATAGCGCCAGCAGGAGACAGACCCGGGAGACAGAGGGTCATCTTTCATCCTACTCACCGTTTATGTAACATCAAAAGCCCCTGGATCAAAAAGCCCGTGATTAGGGGGCCAATGGAATATACAATGACCTTCAACAGCTTTGCTTCACACCACGAGGTCATTGGCTACTATTCATGATTGGAATCCACTGTGTTTTTGTTCTTCTAGCTTTTAGCTTTTTACGAAGCGCCTTTCACTCTCTATACTTGAATCCCATTTTCTTATCATCTGATCATACCGATTGGTTAAACTTACAATAAACATTGATATCCACTCTCAAAACACTGCTGTATTGTTATGAATATCACAATATCACTGCTGCTTTAATATTTTGTAAGCTACCTTTGCTAATCAAACCAACCAAGCATACAGTGGTAGGCTTATAACAATCTGCAGATTCAGTTGAGGATCTAAGTGCATCATATCACAGACAAAATGGAAACTTGCATCCGAAGAACTCTCCGAGGACTGGGGTTCCAATCTTTACCCCACCGACAAATCACACTGACTCTAACATTGCTGGCTATGGTGATGTTACCCACACATCACATAGTGGAGGCTGAACCTCCGCCTCCACCTCAGCTACAGCACCGTCAACAGCAGCCACCAAATCATCAGCAGAGAGGGCACCATCAGCAACAGCATCAGCAGGATATTACGGGGTTTCTACAGCTGCATCCTAACGGATTTCCCGAGGGTGGTAATAATGAGGAGGAAGGGGTAGGGGATCAGGATTACAACAGCTTTTTATCAACATTAATGGTAAGTATTTATTTATAAAACCAAACCTTTATTTTAAATATGATCAGTAATGTCATGTTCAGGCATTTGTGATTTTAGTAGGCTTACAGGATAATAAAAACAAAATTTGACCACTCAACTGAAGGCAAGCTGAACAATGCTGAAGGTATAAAGATGAAAACAAGAATGCATATGAAATATTTTATAACTTCAGTTGCAAAGTTGCAATCATTGCCAGAAAAGAAATAACATAATTTTATTTTCCCCCATTTATTTTCATCCAATTATAAATTTACTACTTTGTAACCATGGTAACATAGATTTTATAATACAAAATGTTCAGGTTGTTAATTGCAACATACGAGAAGATTTACTAACATGAAATGTATCCGCAATTGCCATGTATAAAACTCACAAATATCGCTATATTATAGGCCTTTAGCCAAATCTACAATTCTGACAGTTAATATACATAGGCTACACAGGACACAAATCAATCATTATATCATATTGAACTTGCATATTAGTTTGTAAAAGTTTGTTAAAAAAGTATAAGGTAAATTTCTAAATTCGGTATAATGTCGTCAAGCCTGATAGCAATCTTAACAGACAGATTCATGTCACGGAAAATGAACTGATTATGAAGTTTCTTCACGCATTAATACATTGCCAATATGCAAATCATTATTTTGTTTATAGATATATTTTAGATGGTATTTCAATGGTCTAATGCATCGCTTAACATTGCTCTACTAAATATTACAGCGCATCCGGAACTGAAGTTTGGAGCGTGCGTCCAAAGTTTAGTCCTAAATATTTTAGAGGTTGTTAATATTCTCGATGGGCTACATTATATTTTCCACATGCTTAATTGTATAGCTAGATAAGAAATTGAATAGCAAATTAATCTTTTATTTCTAGTACTAGTTACAATGTTTAATAGGAGTCGCAATTTGAAACAAAAATGTGGCCACCCATTAACAACAATAATAATTATAGTCCTTGTAATTGAAACCCTTTGTACACAACAATCTAGAATATATTGTAGAAAACACCCCGCTAAGGGGGCTGGCATTTTCTTCGGAAGGGGGGCGGGGGTCCCAAAAATGTGGATAGACCCAGACAATTTTTTCATGACCCCCCCTATACAAGAGCTGCATATTTTTATGACCCCCCCTACCTTTTTTTTTCTTCACGCAAGCATGCTTTGATAAATTTGTGACCCCCCCCCCCCATTTTCAATGAAATAATTTTATGACCCCCCTGTTTTCATGTCAAAAAAACTATGACCCCCCAGTATATTTGGGACCCACCCCCTTCTGAAGAAAATGCCAGCCCCCTAATGAAGCATGCATATTAACGATGAGCAACAAACATGTCAAAAACGTATAACCATCACACCCAATTGCATAGGGCCTATACAGTAGCCTATAACGTTTTTGTTGAGCATGGAAACCCAAGTTATTCCTAAATTAATTAACACAATAATTATTTTTCACATAACTCAAGAGGAACCCAGGAACCATATTAAGACCTCATGCATAGAAAGTAAAGCCCAAGCCCATTATGTTTTACAGGTGCATTCATCCTCCATAGAATTCCTTTGGATCAGTAGCGTAACCATGGAAACTAGAGTCTTCAATCTTGCTTTTTTTTTGGGGGGGGGGGGGGGGGGGATGAGGGGGGACAGGTCTGTGATCGACTATTTTTTGTTAATAATAATATACATATGGGGGGGGGGGGGGCATTATGGGGGAAGACTTCTGACAGGAGAGGGGGAAATGCCCCCTCCCCCGCCCCTACGCCCCTGCTTTAGATATATTGGAATTCCACTAGCCTACTCTTCACACTTTTGGTGCTCTCTAAATGTAAACCGAGTGGAAAGAGTGGAAATTCACTCGAAAAGGAGTGACTGGAGTGAAACGCAGGAAAACCCGTTTTAGAGTGGAACATTTCCACTCTAAAATGAGTGTGAAAGTTAATTTCTCACTCTCAATAGAGTTGAACATTGTCATATAAAAATCCCCTTTCACTCCTTTTAGAGTGTTTTTCCACTACAAACGTGTTGTCCTGCTTTGAACTCCTTGAAAGAGTGGAAAACCACTCTTTTACATTTAGAGAGTGCATAACCTAACCCACTTTTTACCATAACAACAATTAATTCGCCTGAACTAATCAACGAGGCGTGTCAAATTAAAGGTGACCTAGTTCATCCTCTTGGGACGTAGTTAGAGTAAATGTTGCCACACGAATCATTATAAACAACATTCCGTTTAAATGTGAACGAAAGTAATATTGAAAATGACGTCTGCAAGCAAGGTTGTTGCCCTCTTGAAGTTGATTGTCTAAACCCGAAGGTCTACTGGCTTTAATATTGTTGTTGAGTATAAGGCCTAGTAAAAAAAAACATGTTTCCCGTCCCCGCCCGCCTCCGTTTTAGCCGCCGCCTCCTTTTTTTATTATTTACTATTTAAAAAAAAAAAAAAAAACCCGATTTTATTTTTTTATTTTTTTTATTTAAAAAAAAAATTTCAGAGCTTTAATTGATCACCTTAACAGCCTTATAATAAAGTACCCGCAAGAACTGTTATTATGCATGTTATGTTGAATAGCATTCAAAACCTATTTGCCATTTTATCCATTCATCCATAAATGAAACATCTTTCTTTACCAGATCACAGGCAGGCGTACAAACAACAATTATAATTTTGGAGTGTCCCCGACACAGTCAGTTGGTCACTTTCGACTTGTCGGCCATCTTGGAAAAAAATAGCAAAAAATTGGAAAATAGTAAATAGTAAGACCCTCCCTCCTCCTTTTTTTAAAAAGTCCGGACGGGAAACATGTTTGTTTTTTTACTATGCCTAAATACTTCTTTTTGGAGTTAATTTGAGATGCTATCACTCTTCACAAGTGAATTTTCATCACTCTTATTTTACCTGGAGTGATTGCTCAAAAAATTATATAGCCCTTTTTAACTCGCTATATACATTACATGTCTTTTCATTCTCTTCTCATCGATGTGGTCTAAGTTTTGATGGTTATGAATTAAAGGTATATTATGTGATCTTTCCAGGGAACGCCCTCAACATCGAAAAAAAATTAGAAAGCAGATTTTCTTGCAGATTTACATTTCTGATCATAAATCATGCATACATTCCAAGTTACAGGGCGATACGATTCTTAATTACTTCAAAATCATGGTTTTAGAGTGAAAATAAACTGTCGGAATTCCGACAGTTTATATTTTTTATGTATATGTATGATTTATGATCGGAAATGTAAATCTGCAAGAAAATCTACTTTCTAAATAAAATCATGAATAGAGGGCGCTCTCTGGAAAAGATCACATAATATGCCTTTAAATGAATGTATTTTAACATGTATAAAATGTCAAATCTTTTTCATGTTTGTTTTTGTCATGGAAGTTATACTTCCATGCTCTATATAGTTGCGCAAGTTTGTTCCATGTTGACTGTTAGTGAGTTTTTGCACATTTCAAGTATATAAAAACAAAGTGATAAAAATAACTTCAAGGTCTCTCCACATGGTCAAAAGTGTCATCATGTCGTGTAGTATCCCATCTGTGATTATTATATTTGGAATAATATGATAGTAGGCCTATCATAAATCATTCACATGTAGTATTTTAATCCATCATTCTCTTACATCATGCCTGGATTGCCTTGGATTCTATCTCCTCAGGGAGGGCATCTGATCACTAGCCGGAAGCAAACACACAACTATGAGGTCACTATAAAGATTTTTATTATTATCTGGTCCCCAGATCCTTTACGCGTAACGATTGCAAAGACATTGGTAATATTTGCGCATCTCGTACTCCACGATATACTACTATTGATACTACTACTAGATGTATACACCTCCTCCTGACCAGCCTAAGTAATAAATTGCTTAAATTAATATCTACGCCTGCCGCGTGGAAAGTGTTAACCTTATTTTTGGACGTAATTTGCCAATTTTTCGCTTGTAACAAAACATCTCCCAAGCCTATATTTTACAGGGCGCAGGAGTCATGAGAAAATCTAGGCTTTTCTTATTACCTAAATCTCAAAGTTAATGTGATCGGGTTATCCAACTTTAATATTGAAACGCTTTAGAACGTTGAACTAGTATTAGAGAGACAATGTGAATTATATAGGCCTAACATTTTGAAGCTATAAAATCTAAGAATGCTTGAAAAAATATTTAAATAATGTACCAATTTAATACTACTGTTATTGTTTGTATCAGTGTAAAATTGTAAAATTCCACTTCGCGCATCTACCCGAGCACAATATAGAACATTAGTTGTTCAAGTACCCTACATACACAACTTGTGAGTATTGAAACAGTTGTTTAAGCAGGGTACTTAAAAACAACGTAATTTGTTTAAAAGTTTTAAATCGCGTTTTTAAAGTGTTGTGTTTCCGAATATGCTGATTTCCCTCTTGAAATAGTAGCCCAGAATGATACAGAGGACGGTTAAATCCAAACAATTGATTTGAAGGGGTTTGAGGTGAAGGTAAATCTTAAGAGTGCTTGAAAAAATATTTAAATACTGTGTCAATTACTATTTATAGCAGAAGTATAGTAGTGTAAAAGTGTCAAAGGGTCAATGTACTGACAAGGAGCCAACGAAAAGGCATGATTGCCGCCTTGGTCTGGTCTGATTATGAATAGAATAGAATAGAATATTTTATTGACATTCACCAAACATTATGGTATAATCAAAGTAACGATACATAATAAACAAGAATAAAATACATGTAAGCACCATTTATATAATAAAGTGATATAATGCATGTGAGTAAATATTACAAATTACTCTCACGTGTTGCGAAGCATATATTAACATAGTCAATAACTATTTTGAGCACATCATAATCATTAGCACACATAATTAAAATAAACCTATTATAATCAGATAAGCTATCCAAACACAGAATTTCTTTTAAGTCTGAAAATAATTTAGTCCGATGATCATTGTAGAGACTGCATTCCATAATAAAATGGAATTCATCTTCAATGTTATTAAGATCACATTTTGTACAAAGTCTATTTTCAAGTGGTGTTTTAGGGGAAGTATGACGGCCTTTTTCAACCATAAGGGTGTGAGAGCTAATTCTAAGTTTACTAAATGCTACTCTAAAACTACGATTAAACATAATAACATAATTTTCTTTTGCAAATCTATCTTTGAATTGACAATATGTTCTAAGTTTTGGTTGTGAATTTGTAATACTATCTTTCCACTGAGTGTTATAAATATCTTCGAGGCCAGAAGTAACAATTGTTGAAATGTTGGATTTACAGCATGTGTTTGGTTTCTCCCATATATCAGACCTCTCAATAGTATCAAGGACTTTTTTAATACCATGAGACCAAGAGAAAATATGTCTACTGTTATTATAAAGTTTCCTATTATCTACAAGGGCATCAACAACCAACTTTTTTGATTGATCTCTTATACACATATCATTGAGATGCCACCAATATTTTACAGAAAGACTGAGTAAAATAATAAGTATTGGAAAACTACCTAAATCACCTCTAACAGCATTGTTTGTAGTTTTACGATGTACACCTAAAATAAGTTTACATACTTTAACATGTAAGGTTTCTCCAGGAAGTTTATCACATAAGTGGATAAAATTCTTATCATTTAAATTCTTTAGGATGTAAGGTGCCCAAATCTCACAACCATAGCCTATAATAGGTTGAATAAGTGAACGGAATAATTTTAAACTACATTTACTAGAAGTATTGTATAGATTTTCTCTTATTTTAAAGAATGCTTTGGAAGCCTTTTCTACCAGTTTCAACATAGATTTTGTGAATGAGCCAGAGGGTGTAAAAACAATACCAAGATAACTGTACTCTCCAGTTATCTTGAGCGTTATATCACCATATTGAAAGTTGCAGTTATTTAGAATATGACCACTCTTATTAAAAATCATTACTTTAGATTTATCAATGTTTACAATAAGTTTCCATTTTTTACAATAGTCATGGAGTCTATTAAGAGCACATTGTAAACCTTTAGCAGTTTCTGAAATAATAACCAGGTCATCGGCATACATCAAGCAGTTTAAATTAGAATTATTAAGTTGAACAGGATCACAAGTATTATCAAAAATATCAGGTAGATCACATAAATATATATTAAAAAACATTGGGCTAAGTATACAGCCTTGTTTTACACCAACAGTTGTTTGGAACTCATTTGTTATTTTATCATTGTATTTTATTGCGAAAGAAACATGTTCATACATATTGTGAATAATATTCATGAAATGACCATCAATACCTTTTTGATAAAGTTTATAAAATAAAGCATTACGCCAAATGGTATCAAAGGCTGATGAGAAATCAACAAAACAAATATATAAATATGACTTTTTAGCTTTGTTAATGTATTTATCAATGAGGGTTTTCAGAACCAGTATATGGTCACTTGTACGGGACCCTTTCCTGAAACCGATTTGGTTTGGAGGTACAATATCATGTAACTCGCAATAATTAACTAAACGGTTGTGTAAAATGGAACAAAACAATTTACTTAAATTACTTGAAACGGCAATACCTCTGTAATTTTTTACATTATCTTTGGCACCTTTTTTATGAATAACTGACAAAGTGCTGGTCCTCCAAGATGAAGGGAAAACACCTGTCTTATAGATAGTATTAAATAGACAAGTTAAAGCAGGTGCAAGCATGACAATACTGTTTTTTAGCATTTCATTTCGAATGCCATCTAAACCAGGAGCTTTGTTATTTTTTAAATTAAGTCCAGCTTTAATGACTTCAGATGTTGTTATGTCAAAATCAAGTTCATGATTAATTGGACTATGGTTATTCCAAAATGTATCAATTACAGTGTCTAAATTTCTATCAAACACAGGGAGTGTTCTATTCATAAGTGTCGAGAAGTGCTCCCACCACTGCTTAGCTGATATTGGGTTTTTATTAGAATTATTATCAATATCACAAAGATCATTATAAATGTCCCAAAAAGTTTTTGGATTATTTTGTTCAACCTTGTTAAGCCTATCAAATATCTTTTCTCTGAAATTCGTTCTCTTAACATTAAGCAGCTTTTTATATTTCTTTTTTAAAGTTTGATATTGATGTACTAAGTTCATGTTAAGAGGTGATTTTTTAATACACCTGGCTAGAGATTTCAATTTTTTGCATAAATTTGTACAATCATCATCAAACCACTTTTTATGTTTGGATTTTGTTTTACCTCTAGGCTTCTTTTTAGTAAGATTGGCCTGTTTACTAATTTCATTGAATAAATCATGAAATTTTGTAAGAGAGTAATCTATATCATTGTCAACAGTTTTAGGATCATTAATATAATCAGTAATAGCAGATTGTACACTGGGTGTGTTGAGAGCATTTTTCCAGGCTTCTGCACATTTTTCATTCCATATATACCTGTCTGGAACTTTGTTTAAAGGAAAGTCATCATCACTATTAACAATATCATTCAATACTTGCCACCCAATTTTTAGTTTACAAGAAATTAAACAGTGGATTGAGAATGGATTTAAGTCATGTACTTTGAAAAAGTCAATATCCTGAAATAAAGTTTGATGACATAACAAGTAATCAATAACACTAGGTAAACCACGATAATTATAGCAGGTAAAATTGCCTTGTAAATCTCCCCACTTCCGGCCATTTACTATACGCATATTACTGCTTTTACATAATTGTAAAAGTGCTTTCCCATGAACATCAATAGTTTTCTTGTCAGAATTTCGACGTGAAATAGGATCATCACTAACATAATATTGATTAAAGTTAACATATTTAGCACTATCATTTACAATATAGTCAGCCAGAGTGGAGGTTCTAGCATTAAAGTCTCCAAATATCATACATTTACCACACTTGGAATATTTAACAATGTCATTCTCAAGTAATTCAAAAATATCTGCTCTTTTAGAACTAAAAGAGGATGAAGCAGGACTTATGTAAACTGCACAAATATAAATGTCATCAGCAGTGCCAAAGAAAGACTTATTTAATTTAAACCACATAAGTTCAGAGTGTGTTGGTTTTATAAATGAAATACCTTTCATTAAGTGTAATTTGATGCCTACAGCCAAACCTCCAAATGGTCGTGGAGCATTTGCTGTTTTTGGTCTAAAATTTTGGACGATGTTATAACCATCAAGATTTAAAATATCTGACATTGAACAATGGGTCTCTGAAAGACAAAATATATCAAATTCACATAGTAATTTATTTACAGAATCAAGTTCAAGTTTAGAAGTACGAACATTGGCAATCCGTGTATGTAGACTGTCAATATTCCAAGCACCTATAATAAGAGAGGAGTTAGAAAAATTAGCCATTTTTAATTACTTTGAAAAATAAATGACAAAAGGCCGTGTACAAAACTAAGACCTGTAGTAACTACCTCTTCCTCTATACATATTTAACTCTACCTCTACCTTGCAACGAATGTTGTTGCATAACAAACGAGTACCATCATCTGATAGATGATAACCATCGTTAGCTATCAGATGTTTAGAGATGTGACCATTTCTAAGAAAGTTGCTGTTGTCACAAAAACTTACATTAGGTACTATATTAAGACTAATAGCGTGTTTTATAGTAGCATTCGTCATATCTACATGGAAGTTGAATTCATCTAGGCGTGGCAAGCCAAGTGAAATGATGAACTTTGTGGTGGGGAACCGAACAGCAAAGTCATTAGCCATGCAAGTCAGTTGATAAGCACAAAACGCTTTTGTCAACGATCGAAAATGAGTAATAATTCTCTTTGTCGAATTCATAATAATTTAATATCAGGCTATGAATTTATCCTGAACTGAATGAAAATGAGGGTAAAAGATTAGTTTGGAGACATGACCCCCTACAGTCTTGGCGTCGAATTGTATTACGGTTTATTTTGTTCCAATATTTGCCACTATTTTGGCACTATTTAGTATAGATTTTTGATGTTAAAGTGCCCTTTATATTTTTATTGAATTGGCAGTGCCTGCTCTTACTTTACTAGACGTCTTCGTATAGGCCGCGCCTGTGTGTAGGGCCAGGTATATAGGCCTACTTGAATTGACCCAGGCATATTTGAACTGACCTAGGCTTATTTGAAGTGTCCTAGGCCTATTTGAATTGTCCTAGGCCTATTTGAAATGACCTAGGCCCATTTGAATTGACCTAGGCCTATTTGAATTGACCCAGGCATATTTGAACTGACCTAGGCTTATTTGAATTGTCCTAGGCCTATTTGAATTGTCCTAGGCCTATTTGAAATGACCTAGGCCCATTTGAATTGACGTAGGCCTATTTGAATTGACCTAGGTCTATTTGAATTGTCCTAGGCCTATTTGAATTGTCTTAGGCCTATGTGAATTGACATAGGCTTATTTGAATTGACACTGGCCTATTTTAATTGACCTAGGCCTATTTGAATTGACCTAGGCCTAATTGAATTGACCTAGGCCTATTTGAATTGACCTAGGCCTATTTGAATTGACACTGGCCTATTTGAATTGACCTAGGCCTATTTGAATTGACCTAGGCCTATGTGAATTGCCATAGGCCTATTTGAATTGATCTAGGCCTATTTGAATTGACCTAGGCCTATTTGAATTGACCTAGGCCTATTTGATTTGACCTAGGCCTATTTTAATTGATCTAGGCCTATTTTAATTGACCTAGGCATTTTGAATTGACCTAGGCCTATTTGTTTTGACCTAGGCCTATTTTGATTGACCGAGGCCTATTTTAATTGACCTAGGCCTATTTTAATTGACCGAGGCCTATTTTAATTGACCTAGGCCTATTTTAATTGACCTACACTATTAGAAAAAGGGTGCTTCAAGGTTTCTTGGCCGTCCCGTATATGGAACCCTCGGGTTTAAAGGTTCTTTTATTTTAAAGAACCCCCAAAACCTCAGTAGAGAACCTTTAAAGATTCTAAAGACGCATTTTTCGTTCTTTTTTAACCGTTAAAAAGGTTCTGTTTGGAACCTTTAAAGGTACTATAAAGGGTTACATATACGGGACAGCCAAGAACCCCTGAAGCACCGATTTTTCCAAGAGTGTAGGCCTATATAGCTCTTTTATATGACGCCAAAAATGTTAGGTTTCCTAAAGGCCTATCGATATAAGCAGCAATTAAATACTCCCAATCAATGGCGGTACAAATTAGGGGGACAGGGACAAATTAAAAACACGACCTGTTCTATGTGTAATATATGCCAACACATTTGGGCTTGGCTTATTTTAGTGGGACGGTTCCGGACGAAGACATTTGGGGGGGGGGAAGGCGCGGATACAGGGGGGCACGACGCCCCCCCCCCCCCTCTACCAAAAAAAAGAAGGAAAAAAGAAGAAAAAAAAGGAAAAATAAAATTAAAAAAAAGGAAAGGAAAAAAAGAGAGGAAGAAATGGGGGGGGGGGGGGGGGGGGGGGGGGGGGCACATCACCCCTCAGACTACCCCTGTTCGAGCTTTTAAACAATCTATACTTAAATTAAGAAAAAAATCAGTAGGCCTAATATGCTCAACTTCTTTCGTGCATTGATAAAAAAACAAAATATTTATTGGAAATGAAGAGGTGGCTTTTCGATAAAATGTTGGTCAAAAGTATACACCAGATCGCACCAAATGAGTTCGAAAATTGAAAAATTTTCTACTTCTGAGGGGGGCACATCCCCCATCAAACACCCCTGTCCGAGCATAGCTCGGAGGGCGGTGCTGTGCACCGCTTGGATGGTACCGGCCCCCCCCCCCTAAAATTTTCCTGGATCCGCCACTGGGGGTGGGGGGGGGGGGGGGGGGGGGGGGGGGCACACTCCTCTCGACACATTCACTTCTGCTTCCGGCACCTACGTGCCTAATGATAATCTGGCCAGGCATATGCCACTAACTAGTGGGAGAGAGTACCTAAATCCTGCATGAAGTAAAACTTCTAGTCAAGGATTATAATAATTGACACACACCTATATGTTTTTAATCCAGGAATTACAAATCTGTCCACATACAAAAGGTCTTGTCACATATTTGACACTTAAATGACTAAAAAGCATGTCATCTCTATATGTGAAAAATAAAACTCTTACCACAATCCAAAATAGTATATTCAACACATTGAATAGCAGACCAAAATAATTAGCGGTCTTTGTGTGAAAATATTGTACCAAATCCTTAATTCTTTACAAATAGAAATCGTTTGCTATCTTGTAGAACTAAAACATGTAATAAGCAATGCATTTATTAGCTATAAGAAACGCGATAAGTCCGGAAAGCGAAATGTCTTTTTTTTAAAAAATATCTTCTAACCAAGTTGTCATACATGTAGGTCTAAATCTCACCAAAAAGACCTGTTCCAGCCGTTGTATAGTGTATAAGATATAAGGCCAAACAAATTTGTCTCGGCGGCCCGCATGCATTAGTTTAAAATGAGCTTTCACGCGCAGCGCTACGCGAGGCAGCCTTTTTAAAAATAAAAATAATATTATTTGGGGTTTTTTTAATTCATTTTTTAACTAGTTTGCTTCGGATCGGCGATATTCGGCAACGTTGTGAATGAGAACACACATTCAACTAAACTTTGTGAAGTTAAGAGATAAAGAGAACACAAGCGTTCAATGTGCATTGATCATATCTGATTATTTGCATTAAAGAGGCAAAAGCAAAACTATTGAATATACATGGATTTTTAAACATTTAAAAAAAAAAATCAAAATATTGCATAGGATAGGACATAGCTCTTTTTTGGTAAAAAAAAGAAAAGCACAGCACAAAACTTTTTAGCCAAAAGGTGCTAAGACAAAGTATTAAATTTGTTTGGCCTAAGCGATAAATGCATATTTTTTATAACGATTAAAAATGAAGAAATTGAATAAACAACTAATTTATAGTATCCTTCCCCACCCCCGTTCTTTCACCAAGTACCGGCGTGTGCCACCTTGAAAAATCACAAGCGCGTAAACTGAAAACAACAAATAAACCTTTCATAGATCGGAAATCGTTAACAATTACATTTATATATTGCTGGTATGTACTAGCGAACAAGACCTTGACTTTGAATTGTTCTATTGTGAGCGATAATTGCACAACTCCATTTAAACGCAACCCCAATTGTATTTAAACATATTTTTTTATAGTTTTTCGCAAAATAATACATTGTTAAGTTGTGACCCATTTTTTTTCAAACGATACATGCATTTTTGTCATTGTATTGTATATACATATAAAAATCGTGTCATTGGTTATGTCTTATTTCCCTACATTTGGATTAAATTAACAAGTGTTTTGGAGAAACCGAATTTGCCTATTATATTATAGAACGGCATACGAACTTCCGGTCTGTTAAATCACGTATGAACGTTTGAATTGCCAAATCATACCTAAACATCTTGTCGGAGGCCTATAATTTGCATCATGGTATGGAAGTTGCTTTATTGCTATCTTCTATCTATGCTATCAAAAGCCGTAATATCTGAGAAAAAATGCACCGCATGCACCGCATGTCAGATATAAAAAAAATCAAAGTCGTGTTAGCTATTACAATGTATATAGCTCAACGTTTTAGGCGGCAGTTCACAATCACATAAATTCCAAACAAAAATTCACATTTTTGGAGTAAGAATGGAGAGAAATTGAGACATGGAATGGAATGCATCATACACGGTTAATAACCATGGCAACGTAACGTATGAAGAATCGCATAATAATTCCAAACATTTCCACATTTTTGGAGTAAAAATAGAGAGAAATTGAGATATGGAATTCATCATGCACGATTTATAACCATGGCAACTTATGAAGCATCATCTGATTTGAAATTGAAACTGAGTCGAATCAGTGACAGTTATCGAATCAAGACATTTCGGCTTCGCCTGATAATATCGTTAATTTTTTTTTTTTTTTGGCACTATAAGATGCTAGAATTTGACTATCTGTGAATAAATCCAATGAAACAAGTTTGGCTTGACACCAGGGCAGAGGACACCAGGGTAAGGTCTATATTGGCCTCACAGCTTTTCACCCGGCGCCCCGCTGGATAATAGTCTAATTCGCATAAACCTCTAATGGGAATTGAGTGTCATAGCTACACACCCGTCAAGTCCTAAATCGACCCCGGGGAATGATAGCTGTCGACACGTTTATTTCAAGAGATTTCCATTATTTGCTCAAAATGTATACACGTAATAATAAATACCCTAGAACTTTTAAACGCTATATATACCTGCAACATGAATGTTTAGCAATTGTGAGGTACCATAAATGTATGAGTATAGTTGAGCCATTTCTATCCTCAAAGAATAGTAGTTCGTGGTTTAATATACAACGAGAAGGGCATAGTCTAATTATAATTATGACGCTAAACGGGCGTGGTGAACTCTACTTCCGTTACCGTGTTTCCGTACCCCTATACCTAACCTCAATCCCAACTCTACTCCAACCAGGATCCTAAAATCCAGACCCCACTCGAACTCCAACTTCAAATCTAAGTCCAGCTCCAGCCAGCCCCAACACCAATCCCAACTTAAACCCCAACCACAACCCACCCCAACCCCTACCCAACCCCAAACTTCTACCCCAACTCGAACCCCAAATCCCAACACCAACCCCAACGCCGACCCGAACCTATCCCCAAACCTTACACCCACCACCACCAAACTCTTAGTCTTATAGCACATCAATGATGACACCATGCACATCACAACGAAAGGTTTATAAAGTCCTGATAGAGCCCTTTGGACCGCAATGGGGACGGCCCGGGGGGGCCAGTCAAACATAATGGTGTACACAGGCGTGACCAAAAAAACGCGTAAAAAGGGGTGTTTTTTCAGTGTTGGACGCGTCACGCACGTGACGCGTTAAGGGTATCAAAAACGCTGATTTTCAAGAAAAAGGGTGGCTTAAAATACAGGTCGAACGCGTAAAAAGGGGTGTTTTTTAAGTGTTGGACGCGTCACGCGCGTGACGCGTTAAGGGTATCAAAAATGCTTGATTTTCAAGAAAAAGGGTGGCTTAAAATACAGGTCGAACGTGTTTAGGGTAACTTGTTTTGTTCCCCGTTCCCAGAATGTTATCTCCGTTCTTGTTTAGGGGTCATATTCTGGCAAGAACTTGTTTAGGGGTCAAAATTTGCGAGGAAAGCGCGCTAAAAACTTGTTTAGGGGGTGATTTTGCTTGCAGGGTAAAACTTGTTTAGGGGGTGTCTGGAAAAAATTTGGTCACGCCTGTGTACAACATTATGTTTGACTGGCCCCCCCGGGGGGGACGGACGCAACGAGATATTTGCGTGAAATTGAGGGCCAATCTAAATAGGCCTAACGAGCATGACCAGAGTACCGTTTAGTATCCATCATGACCATAATAATAGGGCACTTTTCAGGCCATTCCTGTGCAAAAGGTGAACAGCAAATCAGTTGCACTATAGCTTCGAAGATATGCGTATTTATATTAAACGAGTTTGAAAAATCATAAATACTGGAAAAATAATAGTCTGTTTCATCAAAAGAAGACAAATTTGTTGCTTCACTTAATCTTTACAAAATTTAAAGAGGAATTGTTAGATATCCGCCTGTCTGTCATAAAACGCTCGGGTGATTTTTACGCGCGAACAAATCGTTGATATGTGTTTTATGTGGTTCATTATTTTGCTTGATCAGGTTGATGGTGGATCCGTGTGATATGTGACAGGTGATGGTTAAAAGGTTGTTTGGCCTTATACCTTACCCACCTTTATACATATATTATAGATATACAAAACATGCCAATTCAAAGAAAATTTGCAATGACTTGTTAAACCATGACAGTGCGTTGCTTATTAAAAATATGGATAAACAAAATTGTATAAAGAAAGATATCGTTAGTGGTCTCGTGAATTGGATTGAGAGAGGAATTTCGGAGACCTCGATTGAATGTATAGGGACATTAAGTGGTGTTGAAAATTTTAAATGTTTAAAAATTTACTTCAGAATTCAAGATGAACATTAAAAATTGCCATTAGTGTTGTTTCTATTAACAAAAACACAGCCAAACTTGATTAAAACAATACCATCGCTATTTATTGAAAAACGCCCTCTATGCAAATATGGTTCGCGTTATGTATCACGCGTACTGCAGGGGGATACTGTCGGACGTAAAATGCTCGTTGCGGCTCTACGAGCATTTTTGAATCGAAGTTTTGTTGTACAAAGAGGGCTGATTTTTCTTAATCCTTATAGGTGTAAGTTCATACAAATATACAAATCCCAGTGTTTATTATATATTTTTGTAATTGAGGGCGCTGCCTCCACCACATCTCTTAATGCCCCTTTAAGAAGATATTTAAGCACCTACCCATCAAGGGTCGCATTATGACGCGTCTGCGCGTCCTAGACCTCTCACTTTCGAATAGTGACGCGTCAGATTTCAAATTGGAAAGCCTTGCGGGTCCTGATCAAAATTGAAGGGACCCCTCACATTTGACGATGTATGGAAATGGAAACCTTAAGAAATTCTGTAAATTACATATCCATCCTTTGCTCACAATATAAATTCAATAAAACTGTCCTCATCATCGATCATACCCGTCGACCCCTAACTAACCAAACCATAAGTCATCGACTCATAGTGTGGCCTCTAATTTTCCTAAATCAGTTTCGTCCATTTTCAAATACCCATACTTCGGGACCTCTCATTTTCTTGAGGGACCCCTTACATTTGTTTTTTGAAGTCCTACGGGGTCCCGAAAGATTTCATGGGACCTCTCACATTTTTGATCCAGTGCTATCCCTGCTACCCATCGCAAATGTTTGACTTTGAGCAAACTTCAGAGGAAAAAGAAATATCCAAAAAATGGCCGCCGGTTGCCATCGTGGAATTTGGAAAATCACATTATATTCACTACATCTGGGCCGACATAGTATAGGACTGTGTACTTTTGTATGTAGGCCTATAGGGCAAATGCATACGACAATGCACTACTAACAGTCCATCACATAGGCCTATTGTGAGTAAAAGTTCACTTGGCCATAGCACTTTTGTACTCCTAGTGTTGGCCGGACCCTTAACATGCTTAACTAAAATAGGCCTATGGGGGCCTGGCCATCAACGGGTGGCTTTTTGCGGGAGATTAACAAGTTTTAACGCTCCTCCGCAAAGTGTGCATTGTTAACGTATATCTTTATTTTGTCAAAGTACTACCATAGCACTACATTTGTCTTTACGATGACATGTCACGCAAATACAAACATACCAAATGACTTTGAACCGTAATATCATCAAGGCCTATAAAAGCACCTCAAAATACTTTAAAGCCGGCACCGCCGAAAGGAACGCACGGGTATCACTTTATTAGGAGGGCATAGCACTTTTGTGTCGTCATCCGAGTTAGTAAACTTCACAAGTGCATGTGTAAATATGTTGCCCGCCCGCTTTTCCCGTTAAGACGTTCTAGATGGAGCGTATGTGTAATCAGGTAATCGGCGGTTAGGTCAATGAAAAAAACCCACCCAAAATACTATTTCGTGGGCGCAAGGCTTTGCTTTGAAAATTATGTGTGAAGATATTTTTTGACACTAACCCAGTTTGTAGGCACGAACGATTTCCCAATGTAGACACGAACGATTTCCTAAAGTCGCTATGAGTATCATATTAGTGATTTTATATTGTTATTTTTGTTTAGAAAATAGCTTATTTTGGAGTCATTTTTTGCCCGAAAACTCAAGTTTCTTTCTTCGTTTTGGGTATTTTTCGGGGCATGATAAGAGGGTCAAGAGTGCACTAATCGCTTGGGTGGCCGATAGAATCACGGCGAGACGTTAAATATACAACATAACATAGCCCTAAAGCCAATTCACTGTCATGACTACTTAAAACACGCGCTGGTTTGACGGCTTGTTTCTGGCACTGGAGCTATTCGTAAAACCCTTCTTTATCAGAAGAACTTTTTTGTTTTAATCGACCTATTTTAACAGAAAATGGAAATGATATTGTTCATTATGTTCATTAAAACAATGTATATTGTAGGTTCAATAATGCAATTATGTATATTGTATAGTGTGATTATTCATATTGTACTTTAATAGACAGTGGAACCACGTTAACACAAAGAGTTAATGCAATAAACATGATGGAATGCATATTGTAATTATTAATAAGTGTTAATGGAATGCATATTGTAATGATTAATTAGTGTTAATGCAATATATATTGTAATTATTAATAAGTGTTAATGCAATGCATATTGTAATTATTAATAAGTGTTAATGCAATGCATATTGTAATTATTAATTAGTGTTAATGCAATATATATATTGTAATTATTAGACTTAGTTATTGTTAATGCAATACATATTGTAATATCGACATACTGTAATTATTAATTAGTGTTTATACAATGCATATTGTCATTATTTATTTGTGTTATTGCAGTACAAATTGTGATAATTAATTAGTGTTAATGCAATGCATATTGTAATTATTGATTATTAATTAGTGTTAATGCAATACATATTGTAATTATCGATTAGTGTTTATGCAATACATATTTTAATTATTTATTAGTGTTAATGCAATTCACATCGATGTTAGTGTTAATGCAATACATATTGTGATTATTAATTAGTGTCAATGCAATACATTAATACAATACATATTGTAATTATTAATTAGTGTTAATGCAATGCATATTGTAATTATTAATTAGTGTTAATGCAATGTGATTATTAATTAGTGTTATTGCAGTATAAATTGTGATTATTAATTAGTGTTAATGCAATACATATTGTAATTATTAATTAGTGTTAATGCGATACATATTGTCATTATCGATTAGTGTTAATGCAATTCACATTGTAATTATCGATTAGTGTTAATACAATACATATTGTAATTATTAATTATTGTCAATGCAATTAATACAAAACATATTGTAATTATTAATCAGTGTTATTAAGTGTGTTACTTTTTGTCGAGTTGCGAGTTTCGAGTAGCGAGTTTCGAGTTGCGAGTTTCGAGTTTCGAGTTGCGAGTTTCGAGTCAAAATTTCGAGTTTCGAGTCAAAATTTCGAGTTTCGAGTCAGAATTGCGAGTTTCGAGTCAAAATTTCGAGTTTCGAGTCAGGATTTCGAGTTTCGAGTCAGGATTACGAGTTTCGAGTCAGGATTTCGAGTTTCGAGTCAGGATTTCGAGTTTCGAGTCAGGATTTCGAGTTTCGAGTCAGGATTTCGAGTTTCGAGTCAGGATTTCGAGTTGCGAGTTTCGAGTCAAAATTTCGAGTTTCGAGTCAAAAATCGACTTTTCGGGTTTCGAGTGTCTGTCTAAGTAAACGTGTAATGCAATTTAACTGTAACGTGTTCAGATATGAAGATATGGTTGAAATTCAAACATAATTATAGACAACTTTGATTTATCAGTTAAGTATTTCTTTATTTTGTTAAAGCATGCATTTATTGTTTATATTCATCACATAAATAACATGCCTGATGTCAAAATGAGACTAAACATACACATGAGCACACATGTATACATTCACATGGAAATCCCGCCATCAATTTTCTTCCAGTTATGAGAAAATAGTTTAATTGAGTAGTTTTATAACGTGAACAGATGTGAGGCTGGGTTGAAATTCAAACATTTTTAGAGACAACTTTGATTTATTAGTTAAGTATTTCTTTATATAATTAAAGCATGCATTTATTGCTTATATTCAACACATAAATATCATTCCTAATGTAAAACTTAGACTAAACATACACATGAGCACACCTGTATACATTCACATGGAAATCCCGCCATCAATTTCCTCCAAATTATGAGAAAATAGTTTAACTCGGTTTTTCAACATTTTCGATTTTCGAGTTACTTGACTCGGTTTTCAAAATTTTCAATTTGCGAGTTACTTGACTCGCTTTTAAAAAAAAGTCAAAATGCGAGTTAAGGCTGTAATGTTCAAAGTAAACATTTAATGCAATTGAGTAGTTTTATAACGTGATCAGGTGTGAGGCTGGGTTGAAATTCAAACATTTTTAGAGACAACTTTGATTTATTAGTTAAGTATTTCTTTATATAATTAAAGCATGCATTTATTGCTTATATTCAACACATAAATATCATTCCTAATGAAAAAATTAGACTAAACATACACATGAGCACACCTGTATACATTCACATGGAAATCCCGCCATCAATTTCCTCCAAATTATGAGAAAATAGTTTAACTCGGTTTTTCAACATTTTCGATTTTCGAGTTACTTGACTCGGTTTTCAAAATTTTCAATTTTCGAGTTACTTGACTCGGTTTTCAAAATTTTCAATTTGCGAGTTACTTGACTCGCTTTTGAAAAAAAGTCAAAATGCGAGTTAAGGCTGTAATGTTCAAAGTAAACATTTAATGCAATTGAGTAGTTTTATAACGTAATCAGATGTGAGGCTGGGTTGAAATTCAAACATTTTTAGAGACAACTTTGATTTATTAGTTAAGTATTTCTTTATATAATTAAAGCATGCATTTATTGCTTATATTCAACACATAAATATCATTCCTAATGTAAAAATTAGACTTAACATACACATGAGCACACCTGTATACATTCACATGGAAATCCCGCCATCAATTTCCTCCAAATTATGAGAAAATAGTTTAACTCGGTTTTTCAACATTTTCGATTTTCGAGTTACTTGACTCGGTTTTCAAAATTTTCAATTTGCGAGTTACTTGACTCGCTTTTGAAAAAAGTCAAAATGCGAGTTAAGGCTGTAATGTTCAAAGTAAACATTTAATGCAATTGAGTAGTTTTATAACGTGATCAGGTGTGAGGCTGGGTTGAAATTCAAACATTTTTAGAGACAACTTTGATTTATTAGTTAAGTATTTCTTTATATAATTAAAGCATGCATTTATTGCTTATATTCAACACATAAATATCATTCCTAATGAAAAAATTAGACTAAACATACACATGAGCACACCTGTATACATTCACATGGAAATCCCGCCATCAATTTCCTCCAAATTATGAGAAAATAGTTTAACTCGGTTTTTCAACATTTTCGATTTTCGAGTTACTTGACTCGGTTTTCAAAATTTTCAATTTTCGAGTTACTTGACTCGGTTTTCAAAATTTTCAATTTGCGAGTTACTTGACTCGCTTTTGAAAAAAAGTCAAAATGCGAGTTAAGGCTGTAATGTTCAAAGTAAACATTTAATGCAATTGAGTAGTTTTATAACGTGATCAGGTGTGAGGCTGGGTTGAAATTCAAACATTTTTAGAGACAACTTTGATTTATTAGTTAAGTATTTCTTTATATAATTAAAGCATGCATTTATTGCTTATATTCAACACATAAATATCATTCCTAATGAAAAAATTAGACTAAACATACACATGAGCACACCTGTATACATTCACATGGAAATCCCGCCATCAATTTCCTCCAAATTATGAGAAAATAGTTTAACTCGGTTTTTCAACATTTTCGATTTTCGAGTTACTTGACTCGGTTTTCAAAATTTTCAATTTTCGAGTTACTTGACTCGGTTTTCAAAATTTTCAATTTGCGAGTTACTTGACTCGCTTTTGAAAAAAAGTCAAAATGCGAGTTAAGGCTGTAATGTTCAAAGTAAACATTTAATGCAATTGAGTAGTTTTATAACGTAATCAGATGTGAGGCTGGGTTGAAATTCAAACAATTTTAGAGACAACTTTGATTTATTAGTTAAGTATTTCTTTATATAATTAAAGCATGCATTTATTGCTTATATTCAACACATAAATACCATTCCTAATGTAAAAATGAGACTAAACATACACATGAGCACACCTGTATATATTCACATGGAAATCCCGCCATCAATTTCCTCCAAATTATGAGAAAATAGTTTAACTCGGTTTTTCAACATTTTCGATTTTCGAGTTACTTGACTCGGTTTTCAAAATTTTCAATTTGCGAGTTACTTGACTCGTTTTTAAAAAAAAAGTCAAAATGCGAGTTAAGGCTGTAATGTTCAAAGTAAACATTTAATGCAATTGAGTAGTTTTATAACGTGATCAGGTGTGAGGCTGGGTTGAAATTCAAACATTTTTAGAGACAACTTTGATTTATTAGTTAAGTATTTCTTTATATAATTAAAGCATGCATTTATTGCTTATATTCAACACATAAATATCATTCCTAATGAAAAAATTAGACTAAACATACACATGAGCACACCTGTATACATTCACATGGAAATCCCGCCATCAATTTCCTCCAAATTATGAGAAAATAGTTTAACTCGGTTTTTCAACATTTTCGATTTTCGAGTTACTTGACTCGGTTTTCAAAATTTTCAATTTTCGAGTTACTTGACTCGGTTTTCAAAATTTTCAATTTGCGAGTTACTTGACTCGCTTTTGAAAAAAAGTCAAAATGCGAGTTAAGGCTGTAATGTTCAAAGTAAACATTTAATGCAATTGAGTAGTTTTATAACGTAATCAGATGTGAGGCTGGGTTGAAATTCAAACAATTTTAGAGACAACTTTGATTTATTAGTTAAGTATTTCTTTATATAATTAAAGCATGCATTTATTGCTTATATTCAACACATAAATACCATTCCTAATGTAAAAATGAGACTAAACATACACATGAGCACACCTGTATACATTCACATGGAAATCCCGCCATCAATTTCCTCCAAATTATGAGAAAATAGTTTAACTCGGTTTTTCAACATTTTCGATTTTCGAGTTACTTGACTCGGTTTTCAAAATTTTCAATTTTCGAGTTACTTGACTCGGTTTTCAAAATTTTCAATTTGCGAGTTACTTGACTCGCTTTTGAAAAAAAGTCAAAATGCGAGTTAAGGCTGTAATGTTCAAAGTAAACATTTAATGCAATTGAGTAGTTTTATAACGTAATCAGATGTGAGGCTGGGTTGAAATTCAAACAATTTTAGAGACAACTTTGATTTATTAGTTAAGTATTTCTTTATATAATTAAAGCATGCATTTATTGCTTATATTCAACACATAAATATCATTCCTAATGTAAAAATTAGACTAAACATACACATGAGCACACCTGTATACATTCACATGGAAATCCCGCCATCAATTTCCTCCAAATTATGAGAAAATAGTTTAACTCGGTTTTTCAACATTTTCGATTTTCGAGTTACTTGACTCGGTTTTCAAAATTTTCAATTTGCGAGTTACTTGACTCGCTTTTAAAAAAAAGTCAAAATGCGAGTTAAGGCTGTAATGTTCAAAGTAAACATTTAATGCAATTGAGTAGTTTTATAACGTGATCAGGTGTGAGGCTGGGTTGAAATTCAAACATTTTTAGAGACAACTTTGATTTATTAGTTAAGTATTTCTTTATATAATTAAAGCATGCATTTATTGCTTATATTCAACACATAAATATCATTCCTAATGAAAAAATTAGACTAAACATACACATGAGCACACCTGTATACATTCACATGGAAATCCCGCCATCAATTTCCTCCAAATTATGAGAAAATAGTTTAACTCGGTTTTTCAACATTTTCGATTTTCGAGTTACTTGACTCGGTTTTCAAAATTTTCAATTTTCGAGTTACTTGACTCGGTTTTCAAAATTTTCAATTTGCGAGTTACTTGACTCGCTTTTGAAAAAAAGTCAAAATGCGAGTTAAGGCTGTAATGTTCAAAGTAAACATTTAATGCAATTGAGTAGTTTTATAACGTAATCAGATGTGAGGCTGGGTTGAAATTCAAACAATTTTAGAGACAACTTTGATTTATTAGTTAAGTATTTCTTTATATAATTAAAGCATGCATTTATTGCTTATATTCAACACATAAATACCATTCCTAATGTAAAAATGAGACTAAACATACACATGAGCACACCTGTATACATTCACATGGAAATCCCGCCATCAATTTCCTCCAAATTATGAGAAAATAGTTTAACTCGGTTTTTCAACATTTTCGATTTTCGAGTTACTTGACTCGGTTTTCAAAATTTTCAATTTTCGAGTTACTTGACTCGGTTTTCAAAATTTTCAATTTGCGAGTTACTTGACTCGCTTTTGAAAAAAAGTCAAAATGCGAGTTAAGGCTGTAATGTTCAAAGTAAACATTTAATGCAATTGAGTAGTTTTATAACGTAATCAGATGTGAGGCTGGGTTGAAATTCAAACAATTTTAGAGACAACTTTGATTTATTAGTTAAGTATTTCTTTATATAATGAAAGCATGCATTTATTGCTTATATTCAACACATAAATATCATTCCTAATGTAAAAATTAGACTAAACATACACATGAGCACACCTGTATACATTCACATGGAAATCCCGCCATCAATTTCCTCCAAATTATGAGAAAATAGTTTAACTCGGTTTTTCAACATTTTCGATTTTCGAGTTACTTGACTCGGTTTTCAAAATTTTCAATTTGCGAGTTACTTGACTCGCTTTTAAAAAAAAGTCAAAATGCGAGTTAAGGCTGTAATGTTCAAAGTAAACATTTAATGCAATTGAGTAGTTTTATAACGTGATCAGGTGTGAGGCTGGGTTGAAATTCAAACATTTTTAGAGACAACTTTGATTTATTAGTTAAGTATTTCTTTATATAATTAAAGCATGCATTTATTGCTTATATTCAACACATAAATATCATTCCTAATGAAAAAATTAGACTAAACATACACATGAGCACACCTGTATACATTCACATGGAAATCCCGCCATCAATTTCCTCCAAATTATGAGAAAATAGTTTAACTCGGTTTTTCAACATTTTCGATTTTCGAGTTACTTGACTCGGTTTTCAAAATTTTCAATTTTCGAGTTACTTGACTCGGTTTTCAAAATTTTCAATTTGCGAGTTACTTGACTCGCTTTTGAAAAAAAGTCAAAATGCGAGTTAAGGCTGTAATGTTCAAAGTAAACATTTAATGCAATTGAGTAGTTTTATAACGTAATCAGATGTGAGGCTGGGTTGAAATTCAAACAATTTTAGAGACAACTTTGATTTATTAGTTAAGTATTTCTTTATATAATTAAAGCATGCATTTATTGCTTATATTCAACACATAAATATCATTCCTAATGTAAAAATTAGACTAAACATACACATGAGCACACCTGTATACATTCACATGGAAATCCCGCCATCAATTTCCTCCATATTATGAGAAAATAGTTTAACTCGGTTTTTCAACATTTTCGATTTTCGAGTTACTTGACTCGGTTTTCAAAATTTTCAATTTGCGAGTTACTTGACTCGCTTTTAAAAAAAGTCAAAATGCGAGTTAAGGCTGTAATATTCAAAGTAAACATTTAATGCAATTGAGTAGTTTTATAACGTGATCAGGTGTGAGGCTGGGTTGAAATTCAAACATTTTTAGAGACAACTTTGATTTATTAGTTAAGTATTTCTTTATATAATTAAAGCATGCATTTATTGCTTATATTCAACACATAAATATCATTCCTAATGTAAAAATTAGACTAAACATACACATGAGCACACCTGTATACATTCACATGGAAATCCCGCCATCAATTTCCTCCAAATTATGAGAAAATAGTTTAACTCGGTTTTTCAACATTTTCGATTTTCGAGTTACTTGACTCGGTTTTCAAAATTTTCAATTTGCGAGTTACTTGACTCGCTTTTGAAAAAAAGTCAAAATGCGAGTTAAGGCTGTAATGTTCAAAGTAAACATTTAATGCAATTGAGTAGTTTTATAACGTGATCAGGTGTGAGGCTGGGTTGAAATTCAAACATTTTTAGAAACAACTTTGATTTATTAGTTAAGTATTTCTTTATATAATTAAAGCATGCATTTATTGCTTATATTCAACACATAAATACCATTCCTAATGTAAAAATTAGACTAAACATACACATGAGCACACCTGTATACATTCACATGGAAATCCCGCCATCAATTTCCTCCAAATTATGAGAAAATAGTTTAACTCGGTTTTTCAAAATTTTCGATTTTCGAGTTACTTTACTCGGTTTTCAAAATTTCCAATTTGCGAGTTACTTGACTCGCTTTTAAAAAAAAGTCAAAATGCGAGTTAAGGCTATAATGTTCAAAGTAAACATTTAATGCAATTGAGTTGTTTTATAACGTGATCAGATGTGAGGCTGGGTTGAAATTTAAACATTTTTAGAGACAACTTTGATTTATTAGTTAAAGGGGCATATTATGATTTTTTACCCGATCTAATACATTTTCTTTTCTATTCTATATGAACAGTCATCATTAGAACAGTCTAATTCCAAAGTTTGAGCTATTAGTATTATTATTAAGCGGTTCTAATTTGAGATGTCAAAGTTCACATTAAATCTGTCCATAGACTCACACACAGTGAACTTTGTGGTTACCGAACTTTCGCTACGTTTTTGCTTATAACTTTTACAAGCAACATCTGTAGCACGTAAAATTTCACAGGCGTAATGAGAAAAATAGGGGCTTTCATCTGATACCAAAAACTCCATTTCGATCGATGTATCCAAAAGTGATCATAATAACAACCTTTAAGTATTTCTTTATATAATTAAAGCATGCATTTATTGCTTATATTCAACACATAAATTTCATATTCATTACGTGATCCGTTTTTAAAATATAACACAAACACGCATGGCGGGCGGCCCATAAAATGATCAAATTTGTCGGGTTGTTTTCAATTTGCCGATTTGCTATGGCACGTGCTAATAATATCATCGATTTTACAAAGAAAATAAATCAAAAATGTTGAAGCAAATTCATCACTCAAGTGTTAGTTATAAATAAAAGTGACACATCGCAGATTGAAACAATTTGTCATGCTTATTTGTTATGTAAGGCATGCCCCCCCCCCCCCTCCTTTTTTGCCCAAATCTAGGATTGCTTCGGGCGGGCTCGTCCGCTACCTGTTGATGTTTGGAAATACTTGGATGGTCCTTATGGGGGCGCTGTTTATGGGGTCCTGGAAGTCTAAGGTAGCACACCACTAATACAGTCGTGCGCGACCGTTTCACCAAACTTGAGTACGACAATAGTTCCTCTCTGAAGATAAGATCACGTAAAATGAACAATAGTTTTTCATGTTTTGACATCATACGTGATCAAAACGCTAGCACAAAATGATGAGAGCACTTTGAAATCGAATAATATAGCACGTAAGTCTATTAGAGAACGTAATAGTGTTGTGCTACCCTAAGGGGCACTACACTAAATCAGCCTCGTATTGAAACACACGCAATTTGGGCCAAGTTCAAGGGCGTTTTTTTTCATAGCCATAACACACTTTGGTAACTCCTTAACTTTATTTTAAACCATGTTTTTGGCGACCCACCATTATTAGATTTTTCGCTTCGATCCCATAAACAGCGAATATCATCGATTTTACAAAGAAAATAAATCAAAAATGTTGAAGCAAATTCATCACTCAAGTGTTAGTTATAAATAAAAGTGACAAATCGCAGATTGAAACAATGTTTCATGCTAATTTGTTATGTAAGGCATGCCCCCCCCCCCCCCCCCCTCCTTTTTTTGCCCAAATCTAGGATTGCGTCGGGCGGGCGCGTCCGCTACCTGTTGATGTTTTGAAATACTTGGATGGTCCTTATGGGGGCGCTGTTTATGGGGTCCTGGAAGCCCGGCCTGGAAGCCCTTCTAAGGGGGCACTTCACTAAATCAGCCTCGTATTGAAACACACGTAATTTAGGCCAAGTTCAAGGGCGTTTCTTCATAGCCATAGCACACTGTGGGGGTAATGTTGCATATCAATATTTTCAGTAACTCCTTAACTTTATTTTAAACCATGTTTTTGGCGACCCATCATTATAAGATTTTTCGCTACGATCCCATAAACAGCGCCCCCATCATTTTCACCCGAAATCCCCGGTTTCGTACCACTTTTGGTATCAATCCGCCACTCTAAATCCCAGTCGGATTTAGTTTGTAACATTTTTTAGATATTTAGACTGTCTGTTAACATTTTAGAACAACAAATCAAAAATAATTACAAACCTCTTCCTTTGAGATGGTAATCATTTCATGTGATGTGTACTACTTTTACTCTTTCCCTTTTCTCTTCTTTCTCCCTCTTCCCCTTTTCTTTTCCTCCCACCTTCCCCTTACTTCCAAAATTTCTCCAATTTTGTGTCAGGGTGGGCGAGTCGCCCACTTCGCCAACCCCTGGCTACGCTACTGAGTGTAATGTACTACCTATGGTACTACTACTAGGTATATCTAAGGTCACTAAAGTCATGTTTGTTTTGATTGTAAACTTACTATAAAAACATGGATTATTACTGTTTTGTTAATTATGATGAGTCCAAATTAAGTGATATTATTTAGTTATATTTTAAATTATATTTTGGCTGTATTGGTACTGATTTTTAAGACCAAATTATTTAATCCATAGGGCCTATGCTAATATTGAGAGATGAGATTATATACAGTCACGGAAGTTACAATATATAATTTGATGCACATAAGTATAATACATGTATAACTATAATGATATTACTAATAACTATATAAGATCACAGTTGAAACCATTTCAATTTATATTATGATGTTGGATTAGATCTAGGGAATTTCCACATATAATTCTGAACTTTGCAACCTGGGTGTTGAGGTTCACTGTTACGTCTTTTAAATAAAAATTTTATGTTGAACTTTAACAATGAAATTGAAATTAATACAGTGTGTAAATTAAGGGGAAAACATGGTAGTCCGGTGGATTATCATGTCATTAAACATGGTAGTCCGCCAACATCTGTGGGCATCCGAATACGTTGAAATCATATTTTCTCCATCATTCATTTTGAAATAATTCTGTCTCGGCGACTCCAATTTTTATTTTTTAAATGGATATATAGTACCGACTGATCGTTCATTATGTTTAATCCTGTCGAACAATGTTGTCAAGTTTCCTCATGATGCAGATGGCTAGGAGATTTCACCTGATGAAAATACCATAACTTTCTTCAAATACACAAACACTAATTTTCAATACTCAATTTCAATCTATTGTTTTATTTCGAAAACCACAGCAAAACATAAACATTAAATTCTTACAATAAAGAGTTCCATATGTGTAGTTTTTAAATCGTATTTAACATGTTTTTTTTCTTAATAATTAACGTGTACAGACTGCGTAGATACATTATCACGTAATGTTACCTTTATGGTACGCATTTTGTTATGTAACATATATCAATCAATATACAATGTATTATGTTTCTTTAAATGTACCTTAATTTGTACTCATATACAATCAGACTTCCATGCACTTACATATACAATTATCATCTATAACAATACAGTTACTGGAAAGAACAAGCCCATTTCAAAATAATTATTGAGTCCTAATTATCTACATCTTTTTTGAATAGACGTGAAGACAATTGAAATGGAATTTAAATGTCGTTTAGTTGCCTTTCAGAAAATAAAAATAGGGTTGGGTTTAATAATTTGTCAGGATTAGATTCCATCTAGATTCTTTATGTAAATTTCAAAGGACACTAACTTCCCATGTTAATGTTCTATTGCAGTTATTTAATCGAAACAGCTTCAAGATAGGGATGTCCACGAACTCATGCGCCCTTTTTAGTTAATAGGTAATAACAATCCAACTATAAAAGTTACCTGGGAAATTGTCTCAAATAATCTGAATGTTTTGAATTCTTTTACAATATAGGCTATATTTGAGGTGGGTCGAGCCAGAATTTACCACTGCCACAGAGATAGTCGACGGATGCCTTTCACATATTTAACTTAAAAATACTGTTGTATGCGTTTTAGAAAAAATGCAACAAATGGGTTCTTCCTCCATAATAAGTCTATTATCTACATTATGTATAAATATGTAAGTACTTTAAGATAATAGACCGTCAGCCAGCAGACATCATTGTTAGACCATTATCCAGCAGACATCATGTTAGCTGAACTATGTACAATGCCACACTTGACAGCCCCCCCCCCCCCTCCCCATCCCCTCTCCGGGATACCAATACCAGGCATGAAAATGCATTTTGAACACATATGTTATACACTTTATTTCAAATTATACATGTATATGAAGTTTTAACGGATTTTACCCTAAAGTTGCATTTTTGAGAAAATCATAAAAAAACACATTTTTTTGCCCCGAAAATGCTTTATGCAACCCTTAAACAAATCGTTTTGATGTTGATCAAAAATTCCTAAAAATTAGTATACACCATGCTCATTTTCCCCCCCAAAAAATGTCATAATATTTGTTAGGCCAAAAATGTCATTTTGTCAAAATTTTGGGCCTAATTGGAAAAAGAAAAAGAAAAAAACGTCGCTAAATTTATGTCTTTGCTATAGTATTACATTAATAAATAGAAGAAATGATGACCACATTTTTTGGGAGGAATGTATGAGTAAAAAACGTGACATTTATGATTTTATATGATTTTCTTAAAATTGAGGTTTTTAGGTAAAAAGTCAATATGATAATTGGCTTAGTCTAGACTCCCCCACCCCCCCCCCCCCCCCCCCCGGTCAATGAAAAATAAAAATAGATACAACTGCCGCCGAACCAAAATACATAATTATAAGATAACATGTAATCAAACTATAATTATTTAACTATACTTAGGCCAAATTAAAAAAAATGGTTTGTCTCAAAGCTACTCTGCTGTCAAACACCTAATGCGGAATGCGGTTTTTTTCCTCTTTTTTTATATTTTAATTCTCTTTTTTTTATTGCGAAATTCCTTTGTGAAAGATCATTAAAATTGCTATTTTTACCATATGAAATTGTTGTACATAAAAATAAAATACAGAAATGCAAATCTGGGTCATGTCTCTTTTATTTTATATATCATGTCTGGTATTTTTTGTACAGCAAACTGTTTTGCAAGTGTGCTTTAATGCTTGAATATGTGATTGAATATTATCCTTGAATATTATGCTTGAAAATGAAACAGGCTTTGAGTTTGATTTCGGTCATTTTCTTCTTGAAAAAAAAAATGAAAAAAAAAATTGGAAAAAAATAAATAAAAATAAAAATAAAATATTTTGTTTCTGATTTGTAAGGAAACTAACGCGCACCCTAAAACTAACGCTCGCGGGAGCTTTGAGACAACCCTATTTTTTAATTTGGCCTTATTTAAACAAATAATAACCCTTTTTATGCTAATGAGGACAATTTAATTTTGTTTGTAATAAACCGCATTACTGTATAAGAAAAAGGGATTTGTTTGTCTCATTACAACACCCCGATTAAAAATACACGGGGTATTAATGTGGGTACTTTATGTTTTGATATCCAATATGGGTCTTATGCAATTCATTACTACAATTAACTTATTTTCAAAAAGAATCGTATGCTTGCAAATCAGACAAGTGCTTAAATCAAATATAAATTAAAAGCTTTCCGGGTAGACCAATACATATGATCAACAGTATGACCACAATATCAGCGAAAAAGAGGTATGAAGCAATTGAATGAAACCATGAGTTTTCATCTAATCTAAGTCCTATTATTTACAGAAATGTACACAGTTGTACTAACTTGAGGAATAACATTCCCTTTTTTTAAATCCAGAAACTATCTTGAAAGAAGCAGGCCTTATTAAATTAACTAATCAAATGCTACCAATGCTTGGATATAATTGATACCAATCCAAATTCTTTAATTAAAGAAACAATCAGTACAATTTCTGTACTGATACAATGAAAAGTATTCTGTCAATAGGCCTATTCGTTTCATTTGTGCAATTTTAGCTAACTTAACTTTATACATGCACATCATAGATCAGAGGGATGTTATAGGTTTGCTCGGAACCTCGGACGCACGTCTGTCTTCTAAATAAAAGCAGTTTTGTTCATACCATTTTATACTATCAAGATTGTGCACGTTTCATATTTTAAATCCATTTGTAACCGATGCACTACCAGTCTCTACGAATTAAATTAGTCACAGCTAAGGAATAAATGTATAACTTGCAAAGATATGCTGATGATAACACTCATCGACATTCAACATTATAGCTATAATATAGTATATAAGCTAAATATTATATTCTATATACATGATGTGCCATATTAACGTTAGCGTATATCTTTTAAGCTGCCCGTTATTCTGAATGCTCCGTTTAAGTCTCCATGGGAGACAACATGTACCATTGTGATCCGTCTGGAACTGGAATTTAGAACAACATACCCCTAGCTCTCACTTAGTCTGTGACCCGACCTTATCATATAGCGTTTGAAAACATGTTGAATGTACAAATAGACAGGTACGTAAATGTACTTGAAATTAAATTTTACACACTGTTAATAATATAGTAATACCTAGCATAGTCTTTGGTTTGCGCAGTGTAGTGATCTGCATGAAAACATGTTGTGTATTAGGATTCATCCGAGAAAGGTGCACGTGAAGGTTCATTTTGAGTATCAAACATTAACATTTCTTGAACATAATTATACCAAAACGCGATTTTCGTTCAGCACAAGCTTTTGTATACATACTTTGTATACATACTGTATCACTTTTGCTCGGTCCACGACCCAGTTGTGCTTGACCTTTTACTATTGCCGCAAGTGTCTTCTTCTGTCTTATAGCAGCAACAACGTCATACCTACAGGCATGTAACAGCATCAGACGTTTGCCCCCTTCTTTGGTCATCTTTGAATGCCCGTTTTCCGCAAGATTCGGGTAGGCAAATGTCTGCGACTGTTGCTGACGGGTTTTTGAAAGTTTTGGATGGTGTCCATAAGTTTTTTAAACCCAATATAGAATGCATACCAAGGAGTTTAAAGCCACAACGAAGGTCGGGAGCCAAACAACCCTTGGTGCACTTAAAGGGTGCACGCCACTATTGCGCGTCTACGTGCGTTTCAATTAGAAAACACTCTCGGAGATCGTCTGAAACTGGAGTTACCTTGGGAATTGATTCCTAAAATTTCGCACAGTTGTTAAACATCGATGTATTTATTTTCTATCAAAATTTCAGGGGGCACTACCGACGAACTTTTTAGCTACATGCTCATGAAGTTGGCGTACACATTTTCAGCCCAAAATGCAAGCCGCCTAGCGTAAACATACGATGTGTATTCATTCGCCGGTTAAAATACCAAATTATATCAAATGACTCCGTTTTTGTTTCAAATTATCATCAATACATTCCAACTAATGCAAAAACATCAAAATATATGAAAATTGGACTCGAAAATGTCCACACGAGACATAAATAGGCCTTCATTTAGGGACTTTTAGCGTGATCAACTTCTACAGGAAGCTGCGCAATGACCATAATAGTGGCGTGCACCCGGTTGATTTGGTTGTGTGCACCCTTAGCGCTATTACCCAGACGACGTTGGACACGATATTTTCGTCCACACAATTGTGTTCTTGGGATGCGTATGGAGACCGATTTCTGTCATTCGCTGGTTCCCTACGATCGTGAGTCACATTGGAACGCATACGTTGGAGCCGGTGAAACATGGGTCCGTACCATAATATTGCCATTTTTGAATTGTTTTACTCAAAATAACCCTTAAAAGTCCCTTGCTCATTATTATAGGTCACGTTTTTTATTGGTCAATTTATATAATACCATACCTTTGTTCTATATAATTAAATTTGCCTATTAGAGGTTTAGTGGACAACAACTTCTAAAATTGTGCGGGCTTTGCGCGCATGTTATCGTTTCTTGCTTCATGAGTCTATAATTCCTAAACAGACTTTTAGACACTTTTGTAAATCACATTTTTAGTTCAGACGTTTTGAATGTCAAATTTTCTTGCGCTACGCGCAAATAACTATTTAGATACTTTCCTCTTTACTATCATACACAGGAAAACGTGTCCAAACTCTAATACATTTGTATCCAACATTCATACCATACCTTTGATTTATTTTAGTTATAGAGGGCAACAATTTCAAAAAATGTGCGCGCTGCGCGCGCATATTATCGTTTTGGGGTTCAATTTATAATATCTAAACAGGCTTTTGTAAATCACATTTTTAGTTAAGAAGTTTCGAATGTCAACGTTTCTTGCGCTACGCGCAAACATCTATTTATATACTTTCCTCTTTACTATCATACACAGGAAAACGTGTTCAAAACTCTAATAGTCAACATTTATACCATACCTTATATATTTTTCCAAAATGTTGCGCGCTACGCGCGCATGTTATCGTTTTTGTTTCATGAGGTTATAAATCCTAAAAAGGCTTTAGACAATAACTTGGTGAAAGTTCCTCAGGATTGTTCAGATAATATATATATAAATAAAGATTAATTATTTATTCTTATATAGGCTTTCAGACCCTTTCGTAAATCACATTTTTAGTTCAGAAGTTTCGAATGTCAAATTTTCTTGCGCTACGCGCAAATATCTTTGTAGATACTTCCTCTTTACTATCATATACAGGAAAACGTGTCCAAAACTAAAGGCTTAGAGGGCAACAATTTCCAAAATTTGGCGCGCTACGCGCGCATATCTTACTGTTTCTACTATCATGACTATAATATTACTACTCGCGCCTCAGAGACCTACTTTTTGAGTCAGTTTGCTACTGCCTTTCCTTTTTAAAGGATTTGTATTAATAAGTGATACACATATTAAAAAAGGAGTTAAGGTAGCACTTCTCTAAATAATTTTGGGGTGCCGAATTCTGCACCACCATAGTCCCATCGGATCGGATCACACATGCCTCTGAATCATTTTTAACGGGATTAATGTTGTAATTTAATCAAAAATGTTTGACATCAAATTAAAGCAGAGACACCGAGCTTTCATAAAATGTAACACATAGGCATTGTTTGTACTTAATATTGTTTAAATGATAGACCAAACATTAAAGACGCTGACCCAATCCTTCGAAGAAATTCGGTTTTTTTAATCAAGCAAAATTTGGCGCCATGTCCGATTGCAAAACAAATTGACCGATTTTCTCAAGGTTTTACCATTTTAATTTGAAGACCTGATGAATTACTAGAGATTTAAACAATATTAAATGAATTTCTATGTGCGTATCTTTTTTCCCCTTTTTTTCTGCAATGTACACTGTTTCACGTTTAAAAAGGTTTTTTGTCAACTTTTAAAGCTTGATTTCAACGAAAAAACATCAAAATAAGCAAATGTACAAAAACTTCCGTGGCCACTTTTACAAAATAAAAATCACATTTTGCTCGTTTTTGATGGTACTCGATGGTTAATAACTTCGAACAAACACAATATATGATCTTGAAATTTTGAGATGTTCTTACGACAAGGCTTTTCTTTTTACTTAATTTTTCTAAAAATTATTTATCGAAAGAAAAATTACTTATGCGTGATTTTCTGAAAAATCATATAAAATTCACCTTCTCCACCATTATTTCGTACATTTCGCAAAAACACAAACTTTCTCCATAAAAACATCGTATATATGTAGAAAAGGGTTTTGGTCAACTTATCAAGCCTTAAGTCATGGAAAAATATTCAAGATAAGCAAATGTTCATTGAAATTGGTCAAGAGTTTTTTAGTTATAGCGATTTTATAGAAACATCATGTAATTGACTTATGTGCTGATGTTAGACCTGACATTCATTTCGATTACAATCACTCTTCATTTCTGATTTTCATGTTTCATTGCTTTCGAGGTCTTTCCCGAGATGTTTAGTAATAAAATTCCAGTTGTGCATAGTGTCCGAAGGCTTGCCGCCTGCGTTATCTGAGCCTAAACCCGCGTCAAGAGCGTAGAAATAACTCACCAAAAATGTGCGTCGGCGCTTGATTCACGCTCTATAGCAACCACGGCGCGGGTGCTGACTTATCATACTTATCCAAAATGAGCTTAAAACTTTCCTATAAAATGGTATTTACGATTTGCTATCTTCTGAAAATAGCATTTAAATGCGGTACAGTCTTAGAATTTTCTCGTATCGCATCGCAATTTGTGACTGCGATTCATTTTTAAAAAGCTGGTGCAAAACTGCGATAGAGGTTTTGTACAGTACTCAAGATTGTTTTTGGTAGGGATGTGCCGCTGGGAAAATGACCCATGCATTTACCAAATTTGGACCCAAAATTGGAACCGTATTTTTTACCAAAATTCAAGAATTTGCCCCGATTTTGAGAATTGTTTGCATAATTTATGTTAATTTTTCCAAAATTTTTGAGATTTTTTTTGAAAATTTCGCGAAAATAGGATTGTGCAAAAAATGACGACCCATTGATTTACCAAAATTAAGGTTTGAGAGGGGTCATTTATTTACCAGAGGGGGAAATGGGACACAATTTCTTGGCACATCCCCAATACCGCTTGTCACCTGAGTACCCCCCCCGGGTATTTATCTCAATTTTCTTAACCTTGAATTATACATTTTTATTCATATCAAGCCTCACATGCAAACTACAAGTCAAATACTACCCACATTTTCACACTGTTTACAACCCTGCTTCACTTTAAAACCCTGTAAAATGCACCTGGAAATTGCACCTCAACTTGACATAGTTGCTCCTCAACTCCCAAAGTAAGGAGCAAAAGTTGCACCTCAAGAAAAATTTGAAAGTTCCATGACTGGCGGTATATGATGAATATGTTTCTGCAACTTTCTTCAAACATCATGAGCAAGATGGTTATCTAGAGGGTCAACATTTGATGATCAGCGAATTTCTACCAAAGTAAAATAGCCCCAAAATAGCCCACCCATTGCAATCGCTTAGGCCTATAACTTCTGTTTAAATGCGTCAATCTCTATAAAAATTGAGATTTATCTTTAAAACTAACGTCCAAATCATTCCAAAAGCATCATAAGTTGAAAAACAACAACATATTTTTTGTGTTCTAAGGTAGCACTTAACTTCTCTAGGGAGTACAACACTATTGCGCTGTCCCATAGACTTACACGTTGAAAGAGTCTTCTTTAACAGGCTGTATCTGAAAATCGCGGATCAATTATTTTATGAAATTTTGATATGTTATTGGAAATTTTGTCCTCTCAAACATATCTGAAACTCAAAACACTTTTTCCGTCATTATTTTTTGCTATAAGCCTGAATATAAAACGTATTGATATTACACACATTTTGCGCCCTCTAGGCCCGGTATTGTCCGTATGTGTAAATCGGTCATCAAATGTTACACTTGAGAGCAAATTGCTTAGTTTGAAGATCAAAACATATAGTATACATTCCACAGAACCCGTACAAACAAAAAAAATGATTTATAATCTGAGCGGAAGCGATCATCGCGGTTGCAATAGTGGTGTGCTCCCTTAAAGAGCACCAATTTTTGAGAATCAACCCAAAATTAATTTCATCTTAATTTGAAAATTAAGCTTATGATCTCAACACAATGTTTGACATACCTCGAATTTTCGACCGATCACATCGATCTTCATCTGGAGACTGGCAACCCAGATTTGGGGTCAGTGACCTTTCGGACACGCGATCCCAAAATCGGGTCGAACACTCTTGGAAGCTTGTATCGGCCCCCGTCCCTGTTGAGTGACGGCTGGTTTACTCGGATGTAGATGGCCTCCTTAACACCCCTCTCAAAGTACTTTGGTTCACGGTCCAATATTTTGACTTGTTCCAAGTCTACGTGATGGCCCGGTGACTCGATGTGGATGTGTTGGGAGACCTCCGACGAGGTCGAGCTTGGGCGGCGGTGCTCAAGAAATCTAGTTTTTAGAGATCACCTCCAATTCACTTCGATCCGGACATTAAATTTACTACCGAAAGGGGAAGAGGACAAAGCCACTTGCATTTCTTTGGACACGAACACCATTACTTCAGGTTGACGGTAGTCTAAAATCAAGACTCTATCGCCAAACGTTCTACGTAAGGTTCAATATCTGAACTTTCACTCAAATCATCCGATTCAACACAAACTCGGCGTTATTCAGACCCTCCATCATAGAGCGGACTAGCGTCGTCTCCGAACAACAGGACAAGGAAGAAGAAAAGTCGCATATTAACAACGCGCTGAAGAAATGTGGCTATCC